>CM067361.1:14164561-14507061 GCA_034401795.1 Chaetoderma sp. LZ-2023a | reverse complement strand
ACAGGGTAGAATGTTGCGTTCAAACGGATGTCAGTGGTCTACTTTATTGGAAGATTTGCTAAAATATCAGTTTATGTAATAAATAGAATCTCAAACTCGGTCGCATATCGCTATTATCAACCTCGTCGAAAATTCTAGACTCGGTTGGTATGGTTGATATGAAATAAAACTTCGTTCCTGAGCTCTATGCATGTGCTGACTATGCACTAAATATATACAAAGAATTGTATTACGGAAATTAATGGCGTGTAATTAACATATGACCACCAAATGAACATTTGCAGCAAGAAAATTTAAATTTTCTTGAATAAATTTAAGTGTTAAAGGGATAAGGAACACCACTTTTGTGAGTAAGCTAGTCCTTCAAAGCTTTGGCCAGATATGTTAAAACATATTTTCCCAATATCTTCGCTTTTGTTATAACACGCTTTTCGTTACATATGTGACTTGTAACGGGAACTCGGTTTTGATTAGAAACCTAGCATTCGTAGAGATTTCAATTGAAATGTATACAGTTTTATAAGTCTACTTAACTGTGCATAGTTAGATGTACTGTACAGCATATTGTATGCCTGAGAAGTATTTGCAATTATCAAATCGTGTACAAATTATGGTATTATTATTATTATTTTTATTATTATTATTATTATTATTATTATTATTATTCACATTTTTTACAGACGTTGTACAGTATCGGTTGGGTGGAGGAGGGCCTAACTATGGCCGTGTGGAGGTTGGTGTGGATGGTGAGTGGGGCACAGTTTGTCGCGTATATTGGAGCAAATTAGACGCTTTGGTACTATGCCGACAACTGGGTTTTCCTCGGGGTGGTACACCGGGTACCCGAGAAGAGCTCAGGACAACTGGTGAGTTTCCAAGTCTTCCTAGGCTAATATACGGTGTTTCACATGATATATAGAGGTTGAGACAATCTGGTACGTTAAATGTGTAGCATTATCATTATCATTGGCACCTTCAGATTCGTTGACTTGATTCAAATACGTGAACATGATTCCAATGATAAAATGGCTATGTTATCTTTATTATATTTATGTTTCCAGTGCAGCCCTAAAATGTGACACAAAAATTAAGGTTTTGTCTTCATTTTTGGGGCCCCTCCATAACACCAAGTTACCTGCATAAAAGCCACACCTAAAATACAGCTAATAAATAAGTTTAAATGTTTCCAAAATAAAGGGATTTTGAACACGAGGTAAAAATTGGTCTGTTGAGTAATTTAAACATAATTGTATTAGGAGACAGTGCTGCCTTAGGCAGCAATGGCTTTCAATCCAATTATGTTCAAAATATTAAACAGTATCTTGTTATTTTGTGTGTGAAACATGTTAAGTTATTCCTGAGCCATACTGTATATGACTGATGTGGCCAAATCCAACAGCCCTCTGACCTCAGAGGCCGCACACGCCAATATGGTTGCAACCAGACCCAGCTTTCTCATAATCATGATCATAATGGTAGTTCTATGCCCCCACACCCCCCACACCCTCGGTTATCAAGCCAGTCATTATATTTGTAAATATTCAAAAATAGTCTCCTGTTGGTCTGCAAATTGGCAATTCTCAAGACCACTGCAGAAGCTATCTGTAGCTGGTTCATACCAGTGTTAAATGTTAAATGGTTAAGAACACGCTTTCTCAAAACCCTGGGTTGTTTCTCTCTTTTGGGCGATCCATTCTCGCCTAATGCTTTCTGGGTTTGGTTTAATTGACCTTTCTGGTTTTAGCTATGCCCCGCCCATCTCTAGCTAAGCTCCACCCACGCCTCACTCGTATTGAGATCGATCGATCGCTGAACTCCATGACTATCACTTTCCATAAAACTATACAGGTAAGCTGTAAAATATTTTGAAACTAATTTGACAGGGTGCTCTTACTACCTATGGCAGCAACAGCGCCCAGCCAAATTAGTTTCAAAATATTCAACAGAATGTTTATTAAATGGTAAAGTCATACGATTCGTACAACGTGTCTGGCTGTTAAGCGTTAAAGACGGTCCATATAGAATTATTTATGATGTAATGATTATGACGTCATCCTAAACGCCGCTTAGCTGATTATGACGTCACATGACATCATTATTCTGGAAAGTTCCATTACAGTCGTACAGCATGGTTGATACACATGTCGCGTCGTACAGTCGTAGCTTTTTGGCCAGAGGGATCCGTGATCCAAGAAGCCACAGCTTCCAAAAGGACTGGAAGGCAATTTTATGCCAGCAACAGCGCCAAGTCAGATTAGTTTAAAAAAATTCAACGGAATGTTTATTAAATGGTAAAGGCATACAATTCGTACAACGCGTCTAACTATTAAGCGTTATAGACGGACTCTATCGAATCTTTCATGACGTCATGATTATGACGTCATCACACGCGTCACGTAGTCGATTGTAATGTCACATGATGCCATATGACGGAGGTATAAACTTGGAAATGTCCATTGATTCACCGTGTGAACCCTAATAAGACACCATTTATAGAATTTAAACGCCTCAAATAATACTCCCCATATTATTTGCGCGTGTGTCGCAACCCAATGGAGGAATCCAATCCGGTTTTACCTTTTTCCCCGCCGATCTCTAGCTAACCTCCACCCATGCTTTACCCGTCTTGGAATCGATCGATCCCCACACTTTCTGAATATCAATTTCGAGAAAACTATACAGGTAAGCTGTTGCGTATTTTGAAATTAATTTGACTGTGCATTCTATGGCAGCAACAATAACCACTCAAATTAGTTTCAAAATATTCTACAGCTTACCTGTATAGTTTTCTGGAAATCGGGATTAGGGGAGTTAAGGTGTCGATCGCTCCCAGCACAGTCAACGCGGAGGCGGAGTTTAGCTAGAGACTGGCGGGGCATAGCTAAAACTGTATTCATCTATTTTTCTTTAACATATGTATGCGATATAGATTCGCTAAAACCTTGCAGACTGGACCTTTCCTATTTATCCATCCATGTCATAGGCAGCAACAGTACCCAGTTAAATTGGTTTCAAAATATTCAACAGCTTACCTGTATATTCTTCTGAAAATTGATAGTCATGAAGTTCAAAGATCGATCGATCCCAACACGAGCGAGGTGTGGGTGGAGCTTAGCTAGAGATAGATGGGCATAGCTAAAACTGAAAAGGTCCATTCTCTGTCGATTTTCTAATGCTTTGCTGATGTGATTCCTGGAGTGGTCTTATAAAAATTTCTTTAATATTATTCAGCTCTCAGACGAATGTGGTTATCACACCTTCAGTGTCTCGGCACAGAACGGAATCTACACGAATGTCCTCACAGAGGCTTTGATACTGAGGTGTTTCGTGACCCCTGTACGAGGGGCAATATGGATGCCACAGTGTCCTGCTATATTGGTAAATATTTCTTTAAATTTATCACCCCTCGCAAAAGCATACACGTTATTTGTTCAGAATACTACTGCTATAAATTAAGGTTTCTGCCGGAAGTTTTTTGAAAAGACAATTCATGAACCCATTTCCTCACTTAATCATATCACGTCATAATCAAGTACGCTACGTGTATGCCGGCGTCATAATCGACGTCATGAATGCTTCGGTTAAGCCCGTCTTTAACGCTTAGTAGTCCGACACGTTGGGCAGCAACATCACCCAGTCAAAAATTAGTTTCAAAATATTCAACAGCTTACCTGTATAATTTTCTGGAAATTAATAGTCAGGAAGTTCAGCGATCGATCGACCCCAACACGGACGAGGTCTGGGTGGAACTTAGAGATAGATGGGCGGGGCATAGCTAAGACTGGCACCGTCCATTGGTTTCGATTTGGTCCTATTACTAAGATTTAAAATATATCTTTCTGTTTTCCAGCAGATGGACATTCTTCAAGGCGACTACATAGGTTGTTTTTGGTCAGCTTGACCATAAATGCCTTAATGGTGAAGAAATGACCAATTTTCTGTCAACTCAGTGTCTATTTGCAGGAAGGAGAAGAATAATTTCTGAAAATTTACCGAGCCAGTCATTTCAGTGGTAAATTGTCAAAAATTGTATTTTCTTCCCCTGAAAATGAACGCTGCTCAATACCACGTAAGAGTGACCGTTTGGCCGACCTGGCCATTAACGGGTTAGCTTGGAAAAAGAGGTGTTAACCATTAAATTTGGTCAAGAAAGTCAAAATATTTGCTTTATGACGGCCCATGTGCAGGCCAAGAGAAGACGATTTTTGACAATTTACCACTCGAATAAATGGCTCTGTTGCCGAGCCATTAATTCCAGTGGAAGAAATGAAAGTCTAAATGCGCTTGAAATGGTTTACTTCGACAATGGCGGGCGTGAGTTATTATTATTATTATTATTTTTTTTTTTTTTTATGTAGATTTACCCGCATCAACGCCATCAATGCCGCCAACATTCAGTCACATAGTAGACCATGAATCAACACATACTGTTACGTTACCACCGATTCCAACACTACCGACAATTCCACAAAGTTCCATCCCTGTCCAATCAACGACGCCAACCGCAACGCCAACATCACCAATGACATCAGCTTCCATATCTACCCAATCAGGGTCTCCGACCCAGTCCCCGACAATGACATCACGTTCCACACCTACCCAATCAACGTCTCCAACCCCGACCCCGACAGAGACGTCAAGTTCCGTGTCTACACAATCAACATCGCCAACCTTGGCCCCCGCATTGACGAACGCAAGAATTGAAAATGCCGCGGAATACGACGATGGTGATGATGATGATGATGTCAATCCTGCCGCCATTGCCGTTCCGATCGTTATCATCCTTATAATAATAGCAGTAGTTGTGGCCGTTCTTCTATATCGCAGACGGAAACTGAGTAGTGACCGGTATTCGCTTGGCAGTGGCCACCACCAGTTTGCTAATGAAGATGATGGCGTGAATGGATCACTGTGAACACGCAGTTAAAAAACCACCAAATTGGCAAGTTGCCATGCTAAAAATGCGCATGTCCGCAATGGACATGCGCATTTTGGCGTGACAACTTTACAGTTTGGTGGTTCTTTAAGACGTGTGGTCGTGCGAGCCCCCGTCTTAAAGAGACACCATCGTGAGACGTCAAAAACCAACTGACTTATCGTAGGGTAATATTACGTCATAATCAACTGCGTGACGTGTACGATGACATCATAATCAGTTACAGCATGAATGACTCGATTTAGTCCGTCTTAAACGCGTACAATGGTCCGACACGTCGTACGAATTGTATGCCTTTACGATTTAATAAACTGTTGAATATTTTGAAACTAATTTGACTGTGCGCTGTTGATGATTACGTATGTACTGATACTTTTAAAAATACAATAAGACATATCTCAAGCTAGCGAACCATTTCTTTTTCTATTTATCTTTCTCTCTCTCTTGTCGTTCGATCTGAATGGACCTTCCCAGTTTTAGCTATGCCCCGCCCATCTCTAGCTAAGCTCCACCCACACCCCGTTCGTGTTTGGATCAATCGATCGCTGCACTCTCCGAATCTCAATTTCTAGAAACCTTTACAGGTTGGATGTTGAATATTTTGAAAGTTATTTGACTGGGTACTGATGCTGTCTATTGCAGCAACAGCGCCCAGTCAAATTATTTTCAGAATATTCAACAGCATGTTTATTAAATAGCAAAGACATACAATTCGTACAACGTGTCGGACTACTATTAAGCGTTTAAGATGACCTAAATCGAGTTATTTGTACTGGAATTGATTATGACGTCATTCTACACGTCACGTAGTTGATTATGACTTCATATGATGGATGGATAAACTGGAAAGGTCAGTTCTCTCCATCCTTTCTAATCTTACTACGTGCAATGCTCGCATCCTTTATATAAAGCAAATATGGATGTCTGCGAATAGGCGAAACACGGGTACACAACTCGCTTCTGAGACAAAATCACAGAGACGGGTTCTATCCATCTCTACCATACGTACATCCATTTCAGCATCGGTTACATCTGCACACCAACCTTGATATACGTACACTTCCAACACGGATGCTGCTCTTAACTGGATGATACATCATGCAATCACAATCAAATGGGTCAAAATTCAACCACTTTATAATTGACCTTTTCACTTTATCAATCCACATATGACGTCATAATCAACTACGCGATGCGTAGAATGGCATCATAATGAATGACGCCGTGAATGACGTCGATAAGTACGTCACGAACGCATATTTGAAAACGGGCTATGTGTTGTTCTACGAATTGTATGTCCTTACTATTTAATAAAAAGGCAGCAACAGCGCCCAGTCAAATTAGTTTCAACATATTCAACAGGTTACCTGTATTTTTTTCAGGAAATTGATAGTTAGGGCATTCGGGATCGATCAATTCCAATACGGCGAAATGTGGGTGGAGCGTAGACAGAGATGTGCGGGGCATAGCTAAAACGGGAAAGATCCATTGAGCCAACACCTTCTATGTCGGGGAATTGTTTGCGCCCTCGGTGATAAAATCTTTAGTTTATTTCAATGAGCGTTAAGTTCCGTAACATTCTCCACTGTAGCATTATGTCACTTTGTAACTAAATCATCAGCATATACTGCAATAGACGTCATTGATAGCTATGTCCTCTCTACCATCCTCATTTTCTAAACCTGATTGTTCAACATGTAAGATTACCCATGACTTCTTTTTCCTCTCCATCTTCATCATCACACTCAGACTCGGTTGATTCATAGTCTCTCCAACTCAATTAACTTTTCATCTTCACGGTTGATCTCCGTCATTTCTTCATCTTCACTGTCTAGATTTTCGCAATCTTCATTACTATGGGATCGAATCTTATGCCGCCACAGGTAGTTTGACCTAGCGAATGTCAAATCACATTCAGAATATTGACGTCTTGGTATATTTATTATATGCTAAATCTAGCAATCATTCAAGTTACAATTCAACGGTTCTTTATTATTTGTGAAAGTTTTTTCTAGGCTGCAGTTTGAGAAATCTTCTTACAGTCTAAGGCTTCGAGTAGTCTTTAGTGGGAAAAAGTGACGTGGTCTAATTTAAACTTTGATGACGTCATCAAGCTCTCGACAGATCAAAATTGTGTCCATCCCGTAGATTGTGTTGGGTTTTTGTGGGGGTGTAGCATTCACTGTAGTAGTAATAGTAGTAGTAGTAGTAGTAGTAGTAGTAGTAGTAGTAGTAGTAGTAGTAGTAGTAGTAGTAGTAGTAGTAGTAGTAGTAGTAGTAGTAGTAGTAGTAGTAGTTGTAGTAGTAGTAGTGTAATAACAATAGTAGCAGAAGTCGTAGAACTAATAGTAGATTTTCTTACTTTTTTAACGCATTGGCAACGCGATGACTTCAATTTCGATGCTAACCCCGCCTACGCAGTGCACCCGTTAGTTTGCTCTGTTGATCGTCATTTCCCCGGTCTGGGATCGAACCACCATCCTGCAATTCCGCATAGAATCAGCACCCCAGACATCTTTCCGCTGGACCACCGCGCCATGACAAGAATCTTGATTTAGCAGACCAGCTTTCACGTGATGAATGTACTGATACACTGGCGAATTCATATGAGACCATCTTTTGGATGCACACCATATGGTGCGTATGCTATGTCCTAGTTGTGTTGCTTAGTTCTTTAATCCATTGGCAACGCGATGACTTCTATTTCCATACTAACCCCGCCTACAGAGTGCACCCGTTAGTTTGCTTTGTGGATCATCATCGAACCGCCATCCTGCAATTCTTTAAACAGATAAAGGGTGTTGGACGTGTATTTTATCTGCAGAGCAGTTAGCGAGTCAGAGACTGTAAGAAGATTTCTCCAACTATAGCCTAGAAACCATTCACATATAAAAAGAATCATTGACTTGTAATTTAAATGATTGGTAGAATTAGCATATAATCAATATGCCAAGCCATCAATTCTCTGAATGTGATTCAACTTTTACTAAATCAAATGACCTGTGGCGCCATAAGATCCGATTCAATAATAATTAAGCTAGTGAAAATCTAGACAGTGAAGCCGAAGAAACGACGTAGATGAATGGTATAGATGGTGAGTCAATGGGGGCAGAGAGTGAAGTTGAGGAATCACCCGAGTCTGAGTGTGAAGATGAAGATGCAGATGAGAACGAAGTCATAGGCAATCAGGAGCTATTTGCCATATTACGAAATAATCATCACGACTTACACGCTTAACAATCAGGTTTAGAAGATGAGGATGGTAGAGAGGACATAGCTATCAATGATGTAGATCCCGCATCTATTGCAGTATATGATGATGTTTTAATTACAAAGTGCACTGCCATAATGCTACAGTGGAGAAGATTACAGAACTCTACACCCATTTAAAATAATTCGTCCGGAAACTAAAGATTGTATCACCAAGCGGTACACATCCAATGAAGCAGTCTTGCCAGCTTTTAACAGGAGAGTTTCTGATCTAGGATTATATAAGCAACAGTCGTTGATGATGACGATGATGATGATTCAGGTACTGATGATAATGAATCTGATATTGAATGTATTGATATTACAGATGCGTAATGCATCAGCCTACCCATCGACTCATGGATCTCCAGAACATTGACTATTTGTGTATGCTAGTAACCTAAACTATAAGTTTATCTATGTATTATTTTCTTCAATATCAAAAAATGTGCATATAAATGAAAATAAATTTCTGTGCGTGTTGCTTTGGTGATAGTAGGCATCCATCCATTCCGGGCCCCCACCTCGCTTGATATCCGGCTCGGAGTATATGAAACGCTTAAATAACAATTTACAGCTCAGGGTACCGGAAATAAATTTAGCACACCTAAACTTCCGCACACACACGCACGCACGCACGCACGCACTCCTGGCCGTCATACACCTACATGCCAGCCCACACTCTCAAATGCATACGCACTGTGGCCGCACTGCGGCTGCACCGCGAGCTCTCATGGGCATGGGAGCTGTACATATAGTCATATGGCCACAGCAACCAAACGGTAACATCAATGGACCTTTCCAGAGTAATGATGTCATATGACGACATAATCAGCTAAGCGGCGTGCATGATGACGTCATAATCATTATGTCATAAATTATTCCATACTAACCCCGCCTTTCTTTAATTCTTAAAAGTCTAACACGTTGTAAGGATTGTATGTCTCTACTATTTAATAAACATGTTGTTGAATATTTCGATACTAATTTGACTGGGCGCTGCTGTTGCTGCCTACAGCAACAGCACCCAGTCAAATTAGTTTCAAAGTATTCAACAGCTTACCTGTACAGTTTTCTGGAAACTGATAGTCAGGAAGTTCAAAGATCGATCGATCCCAACACGAGCGAGGCGTGGGTGGAGCTTAGTTAGAGATGGGCGGGGCATAGCTAAAAATGGAAAGGTCCATTGCATGGGTCTGTTGTGGTGGCTAGCCACCCCACTCCACCACACATCCCACCCCACCCCACACCTCACAACACACCCACACCAACCAGTCAAATTGTTTTCAAAATATGCGTAAGCTTGGCCTTGGTTGAGAAGAGGTGCGGTGTTAAAAGTATATGCTGGATTACTGATTTTTTTTTCATCGCTGTGTAGCCTCTTTAGCATAACCTAGGCATTGGCTTAGAAGCCACCAACAGAGATTTTTTTCTTTGCTGTGTAGCCTTTTTAGCATAAGCTAGGTATCTTGTGAGAGGCCACCAGCGGAGAAGAAAGAGTAAGTCAAGGATTATTGATTTTTTCTTTTGCTGTATAGTCTCTTTAGCTGTACTATTCGCTTGCTGTTACCATGACACCATGCATTCAGATCTCTCGACCAATCCGAAGATCCCCCCCACGGCCGCCACAGAGAGCAGCTTGAATGCTATAAAAGTCGGAAAATTTGATATAGTAACGCAAGTGCAATAATTATCTTATGGCAATGGTTATCTTCCCCGTCCATATTTAAGCCTGAACATGTCTGGCATTGTTCCACGCAACCGGCTGCATAATTTTCAAGCTGTAATTTGGTGTGCAGTATTTTCGGGGGTGGTTTTAACAATTCAGCTTCATATTTAGCCATTTGCATTATCCTATAGTTGCGGACCCCCGCTATAGGTGTGAGGTGACCCTTAACTGCACAATATCGTGAGATATATATTATATACATGAATACCCTCCTCTTTCAATCACCAACATTATATCATTGTCAAATCCCTCCTGACGTCAGAGTTAGTGAAACCAAAATTAGGTCATTGGGAAAGGGCATTGTGTCTTAGCAGCATGGATGGCAACATTGATTAATTAAATAGAAAAACGAAAAGAATAGGAATGCCCTCTCTTGTCTCTTTCTTCTCTGTTGTCTCCTTATGACCCATATTAGGGACACTGAAACAAAATTGGAAAATTCTTCTTGACGGCATATTTAGGATATAAATACAGAAAATATGTCTTTGCAGAACGCCCCCACCCACCCAAAAATTAGGTCATGCTCCTCTTGTTCCTCAAATTCACCTTTCCAGAGTATCCATCCATCATCTGACCTCGTATAACGTCATAATCAGCTCAGCGCGTGTATGATGACATCACAACAAATATGTCACAAAGGGTTCCGTATAGACCGTCATCAAATCTCAAATAGTCCGATACGTATGAATTATATGTCTTTATAATTCTTTGCTATTTAATAAACATGCTGTTGAATATTTTGAAACTAATTTGACTGGACGGTGTTGCTGCCTTTAGGCAGCAACACCACCCAGTCAAATTAGTTTTCAAATATTCAACAGCTTACCTCTGTAAATTGATAGTCAGGGTGTTTGTTCAGCGATCGATCGATGCCAACACGAGCTAGATGTGGGTGGAGCGTAACTAGAGATGGGCGGTGCATAGCTAAAACCGGAAAGGTCCATTGCTCCTCAAATGTGGTCCGTATCACCGCTCCCCTACTTGAATAGACACACGGCCTAAAATTGACCCTAACTTTATTGCATCTTTTCGTATATGAGTATTCATTAATATCACCGTCATATTGTCATCAAGTTGATCTACATTTAAATGGTAATGACCTAATTATAGTGGTATTCTGCCAAGCCAAAAGCTGTATATAAGGCATGTACATGCTAAACGCTGACAGATGTTACGCTATATAGGGTCTTACGCAATGATGGCGCAATAGGCATATGTCTATTACGCAATGTGATATTTCATAATCGACCATGATTGTCGAGTGTTGATTATAAGAATCAATCAAGTATTGTTACATTACATACAGACATAGTCTGAAGATGGTTTGAGCGCATTTAATTTAGTAATACCTTGGAAGATAACATTTCGAGATGATGATTTTGGATATAAATGCTGAATTTGTCTCAGGGCCTTTTGGTGGTTAATAAATACACTTCTCGTCGTATTTCAAAATAACAGCGCAGAGCTCTGAATCATGTATAATATTGAATCATAATTTCCTAGAAATCCCAGCAGTTGTACGTGCCAGATCAGAGGTCAATCTGTAATGAAGCTTGATGTAAGAGAACTGATTGAATCCTGGTGTCTGCTCATGTAAATGAATAAACGTTTAGTCATTAAAACTGTCAAGCACGATTGGAATGCAAGAACGTATGGTATTCAAGCTTGGCACGATAATCAAAACACTAGTATTAATGTTAACTAGTCAGACTCTTGTCAACTTACACCAGATAGAACTGGGTGGAAGCAGCCTCTTAGATTCTCCAATAAGCCCAAATATTCTGCAATACTGTGCGATACTGGGGGATTCTCTCAGGATTCCCTATACGCCACAGGGTATCCCTAATAGTCATTTTCAAGTGTGTGTAAGAATGAATTTGATTGGCTTGAGAGACTTGTATTACGGTGTATGATTGGATGCTGTGGCGTCATGACATTAAACCTGTAGTGATTAAATTTGTTTTAAAAATTAAAATATTTACTTACTGATTGTCCATTTGCAGGCTAGGAGATCAGTATTTTTGAAATGTTACCACTGGAATGACTGGCTCGTATATCGAGCCAGTCATTCCAGTGGTAAATTTTCAAAAATACTCCTTTGCCCTACAAATGGACATTCCCCAATACCACTACAGAGGCCGGTTTTGGTCGGCTTCGTCGTGAAAGGGTTAACTTGATTTGTGTTGATTACTCAGAATCAGCTGCCGAGTTGTATGTAATATACTAACAACACGTTATCATCTAATGATCACAATAGTAGAGCTGCTCCTACTTGTGTTAGAAAAATGGCAATAGAATTCGTAGCAGTTAATGTCATTATATTATATCATCGTGGCATATACCAGCAAATCGCCGGTAAATTCTTACTAGTTATTGTAATTTTTGAAACTCTAACAAATATATATATATATTATTAAATTTATGTGTTATTATGTTACAAGCTGTTTGTGCAATTCTTCAGAATAATTTTAGTATCTGTGTTAGAAAGAAAAGTAACCTTGGTCGCCATTTAAAAAAATAGCTGCTTAGAAATGTATATTTACTGTTTTACCATTACATATGTTCTGGCACGTCCTGATTATCAATCTTACTAACCATTGGGTGCGACGTGGCTTAATTGGCAATATATGGAGTGCAAAAGATATGTGTTTTCGTGAGAGTGTTTGTACCAGTTGGCCCGCCAAAAAAATGAATGAAGCTCGTAGACGACGCAGTGCATATACCTGGAAAGTGCCCTACAAACCGATCTAGAAGAAGCTGGACTGGATAGACTGACAACAAAAACTAACCTAAGGGAGCTAATGATTCTCGCTGAGGACAGGAAGTAGTGCCCAAAGACATACGTGTAACCTTTCTTATGTCATGGACGCTTCAAATCAGTCAACATTATATTCACGTCAGTTAACATTGTAATGGTCAATTCTTCAAGCCAGGACAAGAAAACACACTTTCTTTTAATTTACGTTTGAAATTTACAATGATAGTTTTCTGTTGTCTTGCAAATGGCCATTCCTCAAGACCAGTGCAGAGGTCGTTTTGCTCGTCTTGACCGTTAACGGATTAATAGTCAGGAAACTCAAGTTTATGATTAGCCAGTGTCCGTTTGCAGGCCAAGAAGACTATCTTTTTACTTTTACCTCTGCCATGACCAGGGTTAGGGTAATTCAGGTGGTAAGTTTTCAGATATAGTCTTCCCTTGGCCTGCAAATAGAGATTCCTCAAGACATTTACAGAGGCTGGGTTGGCAGGCGTGACCTTTAACCATTTACTGGCCAAATTTGGTCAAGAAAATTTTAATATTTTCTTATTGAATGTCCATTTACAAGCCAAAATAATGCAATTTTTGAAAATTTATCACTGGAATGACTGGCTCGGTTATCGAGCCAGTCATCCCGGTGATAAATTTTCAAAAATGGTTAAAGGGTTAAAGTGGTAAGTTGCTACACGATGAGTTAATATCACAAAGATCCAACCACAAACAGCAATCGTATGTCTTATTCCGAAGGCTGTAAGATTCAAACAGGAAGTGCATTAGATTATTGTGGCCAATCAGAAAGAAGTTCGTCTATGCGTATTGGGTATTTTAATATAGCAAGATACTAGATCAAGGGAGATAATAGAGAATCGGAATCAGATTTTATCTCCCCTGACTAATGTGGATCATAAGGAGAGTATTTTTGCTACCTTTATCAACTGATTACGTTCTCGAAATCTACGTGACTTATAGGGCAGGGCGGGTGACGCCTTATTCGTTAACCTCTTGTATGTCAATAACATCTGAAAGCACTCTAAATGCTATTCCTATAAATTGAGATTTCTTAAGAAAATTTTTAAGAAGACTATTTTTGTAGATTTAGCATACTATTCAAGGAAACTGCAGAGGCTGTTTTGGGTGGCTTCACGGTGTATGTGGCAATGGCCAAGAAACGCCAAATTTCCTCCTTAATCAGCGTCCATTTGCAGGACAAGACAATAATATTTTTGAAGATGTAGCATGGAATTAGTGGCTCGATTATCGAGACAGTCTTTCCAGCGGTAAATTTTCAAAAATGTCTTCTCTTAGCTTATATATGGTCACTTCTCAATAACTATTTCAGAGGCCGATTTGGCCGACTTGTCCCTTAAAGCGTTAACTTGGCACGAGACGGGTTAATAGCCGATACTATTTAATTATCATTCACATGTCGAACGCGCCTGTTGTTTATTTTGGCTCACTGATGGTATTTTGTTTTAACAACATTTAAAGTTCACTGCCCGGAAATCGTTCCAACTATTGCGTTGTTCAGGATTCATTACAACAGTCAGTCAGATGTATGCGTTTTCATCAAATCTGATTATTTCCGTATGTTGTAGGCTTACGTGTATTTTGTAGTCTATTAAAGCGGATTTTAATTTTCACCGTCACTTTAAGAAAAAAATCCTTCGTTGTATATCTTGAAAAGTTATCTACTGGTTCTGATGTGTCTATCTGGCCGTAAGTATTATTTATTCTTAATGTTGGTTGGATGCCTACAGGTTTAGCTTATATCTTAATGGACCTTTCCAGTTTTAGCTATGCCCCGCCCATCTCTATCTAAGCTCCACCCACACTTCACCGTGTAGGGATTGATCGATCACCGAATGCTATAACTATACATTTCCTGAAAACTATAAGCCTACAGGTAAGTTGTTGAATATTTTGCGACTAACTTGACTTGGTGCTATGGCAGCAACAGCGCCAAGTCAAATTAGTTTTAAAATATTTATTAAATGGTAAAGACATAGGCCTACAATTCGAACAACAACGCATAGTCCGTCTTCAAATATGTGTTCGTGGCGTACTTATCTACGTCATTCATTATGATGTCATTCTACACGTCGCGTAGTTGATTACGACGTCATAGGATGGATTGATAAAGTGGAAACGTCTATTCTACGATACCATCGAATCGGGGGGGGGGGGGGTGTGGTGGGGGGTGGGGGGGGGGGGGGGGTGGTGGGTGGGGGTGGGGGCTGGTGTTAAACTATTGAATATGTTGTAACAAATTTGACTGAAAGCTGTTGCTGCCATAATTTTCTGTGAAATCAGTTCAAAATGGCTAACAAAATATCTAATACAGTACGGCTTGTTAATTCAATTTCTTTGAAGTTCTTTCCTTTTAGTCATATTTCGTGTTGTCTTTCTACTGTGATCTTTCTTGTATGTGAAAGGCGAGATTACTCTTATATCTGTCTAGTCGTAATACTGGGCTATCTATGGCCCCTCCCCTACCCCTTTTCCAGCTATTCCCGCACGTTTCTAACTACGCCCCGTCCACTTTGTTCGCGTGTTGGAATCGATTAATATATTTTGAACCCTGAATGTTCGAGTATCCCAAATTCAAAGTAATTTCGTTTTACTCATCCATCATATGACGTCATAATCAACTACGTTACGTGTAGGATGACGTTATAAGCAATGACGTCATGAATGACGTAGATAAGTGTATCACGAATGCATATTTGAAGATTGACTAAGCGTTTTTATACGCATTGAATGCCCTTACTATTTAATGAACATTCGGTTGAATATTTAAAAAATAATTTGACTGAGTACTGCTGATGCCATAGGCAGCAACAGCAACCTGTCAAATTAGTTTCCAAATATTCAGCGGCTTACCTGTATAGTCTTCTGGAAATTGATAGTCAGGGCGTCCAGGGATGGATTCCAACACGGGTGAAGCGTGGGTGGAGCTTTACTAGGTATTGGCGGGATGTAGCTAAAACTAGAACGATCCATAGACAGTATCCTAAATTTGCAGGCATTACACAAATAAACAGGTTCCTCTTAACTCTTCTAAAGCCAAGAGCACTTCAAAGCACTATTCATGACAATTCACCTTTCCAGAGTACCCACCCATTATATGACGTCATAATCAACTACGTGATGTGTAGAATGACATCATAATGAATGACGTCATGGATGACGTCGGTAAGTACGTCACGAACGCATATTTGAAGACGGTCTATGCGTTGTTGTCAAATTGTTTGCTTTTACTATTTAATAAATATTCTGTTAAATTTTTTGAAACTAATTTGACTGGCCGCCCATTCAAATTAGTTACAAAATATTCAACAGCTTCCATGTATAGTTTTCAGGAAATTGATAGCTAGGGCATTTGGGGATCGATCGATCCCAACACGGCGATGTGTGGGTGGAGCTTAGTTAGCGATGGGCGGGGCATAGCTATACATGGAACGGTCCATTAGCACTATAATGGTCAATTTTCCAAGCCATGCCAAGAGAATGCAACTTTATTAAAGGTTTATCTTTGAAATTTACTATTATAGTTTTCTGTTGTCCTGCAAATGGACATTCCTCAAGACCAGTTCAGAGGCCGTTTTGGCCGGCTTGACCGTTAACTGATTAATAGTCAAGAAACCTATGTTTTCACTTAGTTATTGGCATTTGCAGGCCAAGAATAAAATGTTTGACAATTTACCACTGGAATGACTGGCGCGGTTACCGAACCAAAAATTGCCATCGGTTGGCCTGCAAATGGGCATTCCTCAAGACCTCTACAGAGGCTGGTTTGGTAGGCTTGACCTTTAAAGGGTTAAACTGACACACGATGACAAGTTTTTCATGGTCAGGGAGATAAATCTTATTCACAAAGACACATCCTACTACGGCCACGGAAACCGTATTGTTGGAATCATCTCATTAATACAAACAGAATCATAACTGTTAAATGTTTTCAACATTTTTAATTCACATAAGTTATCATCATTGGCCATGTAAACAATGGCGATGATGATGGTTATATACTCTGTTCTGTGGCTGCAGTTGTTTGAAAACACCTGCAGTTGCAGTCAGTACTATTTCGTCTTTGACCGTTGTTTCTTGTCCTCACAGAGAATACTTTGCTCCATCCGGTTCGTCTTCCTCGCCAAGGTACCCAGTCCACGCATCTTCTTTTAGATTGATACGCGGCACGCTTCGTGACGCAGTGGTGTCCCCTACGAGTGTGTACACGTTACCACCTATTAGAGAAAATTCCAATGCTTTCAATCCTAGGGTGTCTTGTGGCATTCGTAGAACATTGCCAAACTTTGACCATCTTTGTTTTGTCATCTTTACTGACAGTGGGACTGCATTGAGCATAGTGTTTAACGCGTCTTTGGAGATTATACTGTCCGAGCAGCGATGTTGGATTACAGGACAACAATATCTGCGGTGATAGGCATCAAGCTAGCTTGTCTAGAACATTCAAAGCAGCCCAGCAATGAATCTTTCCATTTTTTAGCTATGTCCCGCCCATCTCTAGCTAGGTTCCACCCACACCTCACTCGTGCTGGGATCGATCTATCTCTGAGCTTCGTGACTATCAATTTCCGGAAAACTGTACAGGTAAGCTGTTGAATATTTTGAAACTAATTTGACTGGGTGCTGATGCTGCCTATGGCAGCAACAGCGCCCAGTCAAATTACTTTCAAAATATTCAACAACATGTTTATTAAATAGTAGAGACATACAATTCTTACAACGTGTCGGACTTTTAAAAGTTAAAGACGGTCCGTATAGAATCATTTATGACGTAATGATTATGACGTCATCATGCACGCGCTTAGTTGATTATCACGTCATATGACCGTCATTACTCTGGAAAGGTCCGGTACAATTGTACCCCATCGTTGATACACACGTCGCGTCGTGCAGGCGTAGCATTTTGGTCAGATGGATCCGTGATCCACGGGTCCACAACTTCCAAATGGACTGGAAGGCACTTTTTCACTTGACGCAACGTGCAGCAATGTCAGAGGAACACCACATTAGAGAACCAAGGCACTTGCTCTGCCTCCATTCCTCCCCGGCACGCACTGGGGTGCCTTTATCACTGACTTCGTCTGTCGCTGATAGGTATACTTGGGTAAACGCGGCCTCGGCCTCGTTCCTGAAAATATTTACATTCTCGAGTCGTTCTGCAGCTGTAGTTATTAAGTTATCAAGAGGCTTCCTTTCGTCATCTATGAAGTGTACATCGTCTGCGCACTCCATCTCTAGTGGGAGGCCGAGTGTAGAGATTGGAGGCAGATGCGATGGCTACGACCAGGTAGTGCGTAAACACCACCGGAGAAAGACGATCTCCATAAGGAGACCCAATGGCGGTCTCGAACGCTGCAGACTCCACATTTTTCCTCGGACTTTCGTCTATGTATTTGCCCATAGCAGTGTGGATGGTCGCAGCTCATCGCCATTAAAGCCAGCTTGATGTAGTACATCTAGGATCTCTGATCTTGTCGAAGCCCGGTGGCCCGTGTCATGTCAATACACATCGTGTGAAATTCTCAGTACCTGAACATGTCTACTGACATGCGCATTCGCTGTAGCCAAAACTCCCTGCGTAGCTGCGTCCTCGTTTAAAGGAAATCCCACCTTATCTAATACTAACCATTCATGTGATAGACTTTGCCACAAATAATCCATCCGTGCCATTTTAGCTTGTTATCATGCCGATAACTAAAGCTATTCAGGATTTAGTACCTAAATGTTGACACATTTATACAGCCTATGATGGCTGTCCTGATTTACTTTTCAACTAATCAGAAAATGCATAGAGTGGCTGCCTCGGTATATACGCTCAGTCATAGCGGTGCCAGCTATAGTTTGGCAATGTGATATAATAGCAAGCATACATGTAAGCTGTTGAATATTTTGAAACTGCCATAGTAAGTAACAACTTCCAGTCAAATTACTTTCAAAACATTCAACTGGATGGGTATTACATAATAAAGAATGTAATGCATTGGATCTTACATCACACACTGTCACTTAAGGACACAAAAAGGTGGAGATCACTGTTCAACGTTTACGCGATATTACAATGCAGATGATTGTTATACAGATAAGGGAATGCGACAGGATATGCATGGTATGGTATCTATAAACCATAATCTATCGGTGCAAAATAACATTTGAGATGAGATTATCAGCCCTTTAACAAGTCTCGTGCCAAAATTGCCCCAAAGCACGGAAAATAATAACCATATCAATTAACTTTAATGATCAATTTTCCAAGCCAGAAGTCTATTTTTTTAAATTTACATTTGAAGTTTACAATGATAGTCATCTGTTGTCCTGCAAATGGCCATTCCTCAAGCCAGTGCATAGGTCGTTTGGCCGGCTTGACCGTTAATGGATTACTTAAGCTTAAGTCTTTGCTTAGCCAGGCTCAATTTGTCGGTGAAAAGAAGATTATTTTGAAAATTCACCACTGGAATGACTGACTCTGTTACCGAGCCAGTCATTCCAGTGATGAAGTTACAAAAATTGTCATCTCTTAGTCTGCAAATTGACATTCCTTGGGTCCTCGTTTGAGGCTCGTTTAGCTTTAAATGGTTAGGTCAGACGCCAGATTACTGAAATCCGTTCTGGGAGGCGGCGGCTTCGTGTAGTGGCTAACACTCGGGACTACTTAACCAGAGAACCCCGTTCGTGCCTGAGCTGTCGACTCACCGTCGTTGGAAACATGGACAATCTCCTTTACTCCTTGCCTTTCTCCACTCAGGAGCATAAATGTGTACCAGTATAAAACCTGGAGAAGTTACCAATAATAGACTGAGATATAAACCAGCCTAGATATGGCGTGACTGGGACCTGGAATCAGGGACTCGATAGACGCCAATCAAACCAATACCTTCTCCAGAGTAGGCCTATTCAGTAAAGGGTTAAATACTATCAAACAATAAAGGGTCAATGGATATACCTGTACAAATTCTATTGGCCTATTATCTGAATTTTGGTCAGCAGATAGATAGATAGATGTTTATTACACCCAGATCATACAAATGATATATGGGGAATATGATTAAACAGGTTTGGCAATGGTGAAGTATTTACAGTACATTATAATTTGTGCATCTTATCCATATTATCTTATTATAATTATTATTAACATTATAACATTGCCATTGTCATCGTCGTCGTTGTCGGCGTCGTCGTCGTCGCTGTCGTCGTCGTAGTTATTGTCTATGTAGCATGGTGAGTTTGTGCAGGGGTCGACCTTACGGAGTATCGGCTTGTAATAATGCGGATAAATGAGCGTAGTTTTATTAAGAGCTTCTTTTTTCCTGTGGAAAATAGCTTAAGGAACTTCTAGTAATTTGGACTGTTATAATAAAATTTTGGCAAATACTTTAGCCTGTTAGGTTTGAAATAGTCGCAAATAAATAAAAAATGGTATTCATCACCAATATCGTTTTTGTCACATAATTAGCGTGTTCGCTGTTCTCGTGGGACTGTCTCCCAACGACCCTTCTCAATAGGTAAATGGTGATTGCCGGTTCTAAATTTTGTGAATGTTATTCTATTCCTATCTCCAAGCTTGAGGAGATATGGCTCCATTTCAAGGCTTGTTTTAAACGTTTTGTATCTTTTTCCCTTCCACGATTCTCCCATTTGCCCTACGTAACAGGTTTTGCTTTACGTAACATTTTATTTCATTCACACGGGTTACTGACTGGTTACTGACTGGTTACAGAGTCGGTCAACTAACCATGTAGTCGATGTCTGAATGAGCGCTCTACAATGCATAGGCCCTATGCATCGGCTTTACCTTTGTGAAATATGCATGCGCGAAATGTTGAATCATTTACCTAATTCGGCGTATTTTAAATATTTTATCTGTATAGTTATTCGAAATTGGGATTCTGAGATTCCAGGTCTCAGAGTATATAAATCTACCCCAACACGTTGAAAACGTGGTGGGGTTTTACTAAGATGTGCAGGGCAAAGCTGGAATTAGATACCTCTATTAGCCCAAAGTGGAATACTTAATCCAATAATAATTTTGATGCGACGGGCTACGGACCGCCCTTAAAGCCGTATCAAACATGTGCGTGCGTGCGTGCGTGCGTGCGTGCGTGCGTGCGTGCGTGCGTGCGTGCGTGCGTGCGTGCGTGCGTGCGTGCGTGCGTGCGTGCGTGCGTGCGTGCGTGCGTGCGTGCGTGCGTGCGTGCGTGCGTGCGTGCGTGCGTGCGTGGGCGGGTTAGTGCGCGTTCGCGTGTGTGTCGGTACGTGTGTGTGTGTGTGTGTGTGTGTGTGTGTGTATGCCGTGCGTGCGTGTGTTTTTTTATTATGCAATCTGCTTAATTATATTATTCATTTGTTCATCCGCACGAACATGCCTAATCACTTATCGAATTGGTAAATTGATTTATTTTATCGTTTAATTGTGTTTCCATGTATCATAATAGTTCCCTGTTGGTAAACGATACGCCTATTCCACATGATTATTTATGAATCAAATTTGTAATTAATGTATTTATTGTGTAATTTTTCAAAATGTGTCTACTGCCTGGGTATCCAAAATATAGAGAAAACATATTTACTCATAAGACCACATTATCAAAAATGCGTATATTATTCTACAAAATTAATTCAAATTTATATTATGCAGAATTTCGACTATTGTCCAGAGCTACACTTCGCTATCGTAGTCGAGCCTGTCTAAAGCTGACATCAATCCGAAAGGCCAAAATGTTGGTTCCTCAGGACGTGTGCTGTAAGAAAACACGTCCAGATGAGCCGCCGTCAGCTGCAGATGTGGTTTTATTAGCTGACTACTGTCTATAGAAATCAATTTTGATTGACCACAAGGTGACCGCTGTAGACAGGTCCAACACCGTCCCAAAAACGCATCTTCTGTAGATACTAGAACTTTACAATGTCTTGTATATATTATCTTTTTCTGTATTCTGTTCTTCTACTCTTTTTCTTTCTTAACTCTCAACACTTTCTTGCCGTTATCTCTGGAGCTCTTTGTGCTTTTCATCTGCGCTTATGTTTCTTATTCTGCCGCACGTGCACATGGCCTTGAAATATATACATAATTGACAATGGATAATGATCTAGCTCAATACCGTGCGGCTATAGGTCTGTTTGACTGCCACCCTCCGACATCCATAGGTCGTGAAAATATATCACCCACTCCTGGAGAATTGTAAGTGTCTCGCTCGCAATTTACATTGCCCAGTTACTATCCTGTCCTCTGTACTGCCTGAATAATGTGATTACTGTAATAATAATAATGTACACGTTCCTTTCATTAGCAGGCTATGTAGAGTCTAATCCCGGCCCCATATACAGTACTGATCTCTCTATTGTCCATCTTAATGTATGCGCTCTCAAAGATAAAATCCATCTTGTTGAAGCAAACTTGTCTAATTTTAACATCATTGCTATTACAGGAAGCCACCTTACACAAAACGTAAACAATGACACTATTACACTTCAAGGCTTCCAAGAACCATATCGAAGGGACCGTCAGCAAGCATGGGGCGGAGTATGCGTCTATATAGCCGATAACATCGCCGCTTCTCGCCGTGTTGAATATGAATCTACTAGTATTGAAATGATCTGGATAGAAATTTATGATTGACCAGAACTGCTAATGTGTGTAATTTATCGACCACCCAATACTGATGTCGCTAAATGGCAAATCATTTCCGATAACATAGAAAACGTCAGCGATTTAAACCCGAATAAAAACATTCTGTTACTGGGGGACCTAAATGATGATCTCCTTTGTACGACAAACCACTACCTACGTGACATTATTACCAGTTTTGGCTTTTATCAGCTAATTGCAGAACCAACCCGCCCTGTATCGAATACATTACTTGACCCTATTATAATTAACAATATTAGGCTTGTCAAAGATAGTGGCGTTCTTGCACCTTTTTGTAGCGATCATACCCCAGTACATATGAACATAACATCCTGCATACCCAAACGGAAATCATACAAGCGCCATATATGGGATTGCGCAAAGGGTGGATGGGTAAAATTTAGAAACCACATATCTAATGCTCCGTGGAATACCATTTCCGACGAGCATGACGTCGATAGCTGGTGCCAAACCATTACCACAAATATTACTAATGCAGCCAACGCTAGCATAGCAAACAAAACAGTCACCATCCACCCAGATGATAAAGCCTGGATGTCTATCAGAATTAGACACGAGATGAGAATTAGAGAAAAACTGTATAAGAAAGCAAGGAAACCCAAACAAGAACAGGACCTTGCAAATTTTAAGAAACAGAGAAATTCGGTCAACGCCTTAGTTCGGGCAGCCAAACAAGAATTCAAAATCAAACTGGCAGAAAAAAAAAATGGACGCACAGGTTTCAAACTGTGGTGGAAGTTGGGCAAGTCTTTCTTGTTTGACACTAACTCCAATTTTGGCGCTATACCCCCCCCCCCCCTTCCCCCCACCCCCACCCATTAAAACGTGGTGACGGCTCATTTACCTATGACTTTATTGAAAAGGCTAATCTTCTAAATCACTATTTTTCAAGTATTGCGACAATTGATGAGTCAAATATGGAATTACCCCCTTCATCCCTATATACAGAACACTTTTTAAATATGATCACAATAATGACTCATGACGTTCTAGATATACTTTCTAATCTGAATACCTCAAAAGCTATCGGTCCCGACAAACTAAGCTCTAAACTATTAGTCATAGTAAAGACATTTTAGCTCCGATTCTAGCACGCTTCTTTAATTACTCACTCATAAATTCAAAATTTCCCACCTCCTGGAAAATTGCCAATGTAACTCCAATTTTTAAAAAGGGGTAAAGGGACTCATGCACAAACTACCGCCCAATATCTCTCTTAAGTTGTCTTAGCAAAGTCATGGAAAGAACGGGTTTTAAATACGTTTACAACCACATTGGAGATAGTATCACTCCATACCAGTCTGGCTTTCTTCCTTCACATTCTACAGTAAATCAACTATTAGGAATATATACAGATATCGCCAAAGCTCTAGATGAACAAAAAGAAGTACTGTTCTTATTTTTCGACATTTCGAGTGTGGCATCGTGGCCTCCTACAAAAGCTCAAACAATTTGGCATCGCTGGAAATCTACTTTCATGGATTGAAAGTTACCTTCATAATCGCTACCAGCGAGTAATTATAAATGGTTACGAATCTACGTTGCTTCGATTACATGCTGGTGTGCCACAGGCCTCCGTTCTTGCGCCACTACTTTTCTTAGTATTTATTAACGATATGCCCAATGGCATACTAAACAATATCAGACTATTTGCTGATGATGCATGCCTTTATGTGATGTCGGATAACTTAGAAGACCATACACCATCTGTCGACCACGATCTGCAAGTAATGACTTGTTGATTAGTCGATTTTAATGCTTCCAAAACAACGTCCCTATTTATTTCTCTACGCAGAGATCCTATTGTTTTTCTAATAAATTTCAAAAATTCTGAAATAGTTTCATCGACCCATCATAAACACCTTGGTATCACTTTCAACAATAACCGTCACAACCATGTGGAAAATATAATAGCTAATGCCCAGCTCAAGCTTTCATTACTTAAAGGACTAAAATACATCTTAGACCGCGAATGTCTCGAAATCATGTATAAGAGCTTTATTAGGCCATCGTTGGAATATGCTGATGCTGTCTGGGATAATTTACCACAATATCCTGTTAACAGACTAGAAGACGTACAAAAGGATGCTCTTAGGACAATTAGCGGAGTGACACAGAGTGCCCATATCGAAGATTTGTATATAGAAACTGGCATAGAAACACTTTCCCACCGACGAGAAATTCACAGATTAGTCATGTTTTACAAAATTGTCAATGGGATGACGAGCGAGACCTTGACTAATTATCTCCCTCCACTGCCACTAGTACGTAATCCCTACAACATCCGACGCTCGAATTATTTCACCCCAGTTGGATGTCGAACGGAACTCTATCGCGAGTCGTTTTTCCCAGCAGCAGTACGTGCCTGGAACACCCTTCCAGCACCTGTTACTATGTCTAATACCCTACCAGAATTCAAGACCAAACTAAGAGCAATGTCCCGTATTCCCAGTCCCCCTCCGTGATATTACGTCGGCTCACGAGTGGCTAATATATGTCTAAGTAGGCTTCGTAATGGCTGGAGTGGATTAAATAGACATCTATTCGATAACTTCCTCTCTGACTCTGCCAGCTGCGCCTGCGGCCATCCTGATGAATCTGTTAAACATTACCTTTTTTACTGTCCACTCTTTAACGAGCAAAGAACCACCTTTGAAAATGAGCTTGCCTCCATCCAAATCTCCTCAACAACCCTAACCACCCAGAAACTTCTATATGGCCGCGCTGACGGTGATGTAGAGTTAAACATCACAGTTTCTACCATTCTATGTCAATATATTACTGACACCTGTCGGTTTAAATGACCTACAATAATTTCAAACACCGCTCATGGATTGTGTCAACAAATCCATAGGCGCGGAAGTTTCTGCATGGCCATGCAGTGTGGACCAGCACAGGTGACTACAGCACATCAAGCTCCTCCTTTCTCCGTATACCGCCTTGTGATTCGTCAAACCATGCTTTTCTTTTTCCCGCGAAGATTTTATTCTGTCATCATTAGGCTACCTACAACATCTCTCCTCCTCCTCCTCCTCTTCCTGCTCCTCCTCCTTCTCTTCCTCCTCCCCCTCCTTCTCCTCCTCCTCCGCCTTGTTCTTGTTCTTGTCCTTGTTATTATAATGTTGTTGTTGTTGTTGTTGTTGTTGTTGTTGTTGTTGTTGTTGTTGTTGTTGTTGTTGTTATTACTGTTGTGACAGGGTAATATTATTATTCGCCTATGATTTATTTAATGTAATATATTTGTACGTAAGTGGGAGACACGCTAATAAGACACGTCTTATTGTGCTCCCACAGAGACTAAAATAAACTGTGTTTAAATCAAATGCGTGAGAGTTAAGTTCTGGTCCATTAGCCCCGTGTGTGTCAACATCGCTTCAAAGCGCTCAGAATATTACTTGTTATATCAATTAAACATTCTAATTGTCAATATTTTTCAAGATATTTTAATTTTAAGACTATATTTTTGCAAATATAACAATAAAATTCTTTTCGTCAGCTTGACCATTAACGGGGGTAATAGTACAGAAAATTACACTTTTTACTTAGCCAGTGTCTACCTGCAGGCGGATAGAAGAGTATTTTTGAAAATTTACCACTAGAATGACTGGCTCGGTTACCGAGCCAGTCATTCTAGTGGTAAATATTCAAAAGTACACTGCTCTAGGCCTTTCAAATAGCCATGTCTGAAGTCCACTGCAAAGTTGTTTTTTGGTCAGTTTGACAATTAAAGTTGGCACAAGAAGGGTTAATTTACGGTCTGTAAAGGACATTCTGCGTCTGAATGTGGGTGCTTCTGTTCTTTAAGATGGGTGATTTTCGGATAATCCACAAAAAGTCATCGTTTCGTTCAAAATGTTATTTACTGTACCAGAGCAAAAAAATTGTATTAGGCGACCACCTCATTTTAGTGACCACTTTTCGATGGTACATGTACCGTCCGTTATAGGCCCTAGGTATGGTTTTAATTACGTTTTACAAGTTAGTTAATTGCACGCCGTTTTTCATTGTACCCTCCTTAACGGCAAATGAGGCGTTTTGATTGGCTGTTTGGAATACGGATTTAGAAATGACACTTCAAATATCGGTCCATTGTAATTAATTAATGTCAACTCTTAATTCGCCGAATCTCAAATTCAAGCCAATTATACAGGTTGCCTGTTGAACATTTTGAAACTGATTTGACTGGCCGCTACCAATGGCAGTAACACCTTCCAGCTAAATCAGTTTCAAAATATTTAACCTACTATTTATTAGATTGTAAATAAGAGGGCGAATAAGGCCTTTCGGTGACAAGGGATTAATCACTTACTAATGTCTTGTTGGCGATTGGAGGTGCGTGAATTTAATTAGAGGATCAATTTGAAACGATTTTAAAATTTTCGCAAAATCATTCGAACAAAGACATCAGGTTACGCTTCATTTCCTAGAACAATTTTTAACCGAGTCACTGTGTGTTTGCCGTTATTCCTTGAGGGCTTTTTTTAGATTTAGGGCAAACTATTTCTGTGTAGTAATAATGAGAACGTGTAAGCGCGTCACAACAAAATATGTGTTTATGATAAATAATAAAATAACGACAATGAAAACTTGACAAACGGCGTACAGACAGAGTCAGACGTTCATATTGCCAAACGAAACAACAGTTTTAGTCATGCCCCGCCCATCACTAGCAAAGCTCCACCCACACCTCGCTCGTGTTGGGATTAATCGATCCCTGAAATCTTTAACTATCAATTTCTAGACAACTATACAGGTAAGCTGTTTAATATTTTGAAACTAATATGACTGGTTGCGGCAACAGCGCCCAGTCAAATTAGTTTCAAAATATTCGAAAAATGTTTATTGAATAATAAAGACATAGAATTCGCACAACGTGTCGGACTATTAAGCGTTTAATACGGACTAAACCGAGTCATCCGTGCTGTAATTGATTATGACGTCAGCTACACGTCACGTAGTTGATTATGACGTCATATGATGGGTGAAAAAACTGGAAAAGTCAATTGTGGATCATGTTCTTCTGTTTATCCAAATCTCTAGCAACTCTCTGAAACCAACTGACCTACTGTCTCGCCGACCGACCGAACCTCCGACCAAACCACCGGCAAACCCACTATATATATATATATATATATATATATATATATATATATATATATATATATATATATATATATATATATATATATATATATATATATATATATATATATATATATATATATATATATATATATATATATATATATATATATATATATATATATATATATATATATATATATATATATCGATCCCACCCCACGACTTACGCTGATCGACTGAGTGACACCAGCCCACCAACCAACCCACCAACGACCCACTGACCAACGGATTCACCATCACACCGATCCACTCCCCAGAAACAACGACCCACTCGTCGAAACACACGCGCGCACGCACATATCTGTACGCATGCTAGTACGCATACACACATGTACGTGCGCGTGTACACGCACACACGCGCACACCTGACTACCGACCAACCACTTTACAAACCCATAAAACGCCACCATGTGCACGCACATACGCGCACACATACCTACCGGCCAACCACCTTACAAACCTATAAAACGTCACATACCATTCAACCGACGCCCAAGTTCAAGTGCAAGTTCACACCGACTCACCCACCAACCGGCCCACCTGCACCCACATAAACCACTCGGCCTATCCAATGACCCACACACACCAAGTAAATCAGCCATAAAATGGTGTCGATCTGTCCAATTTCTTTTAGTTTTCTGGCAAATCCACCTAGCTATAGGTCTCAACTAGCCTATAATGCGTCCCGGCAATTACAAGTATCAAACTGGATAACATCTTAAATAAATAATTCGTCTGAAATCACTCACCACCAATCTTAAGTCAAAACGTGTTAAAGAAGTCATCGTCTTTTATATACAGGTGTTGTTGTTGATGCATTTCGTATAGGGTGCTAAGGAGTATAATGCTGGAGGGCAGGAGATATGTACCGCGTGCTGCACGTGTTCTGATTAAGAGTTGCCCGCCCCATGATCAACTAACTACATATATAGGGTGAACAAGGCGTAGGCCGAGACGTGTAATCCTGTCAATAATAGACCCCTCACGTGCCATTCAAATATGGGTACAATAAACGGGTAATCATTGAATACAACTCGTTTGATTTGATTAATTTCATATTGGGTATCAAAAGACGGGTGGCTCGCTAAGACGGGTGGTTGTACGACCACCCGTCTTAACGAGCCATCCATCTTTTGGCCCCAAATGTAGGTGACCGCAATACACAGGATTAGCTGTGTATTTTGCCCATGGGCAGGGGGGGGGGGACCTATTTACAATCCATATTTTATGATCGTTCATCCAGCCAACATGTAGAAAAAACCCACCCATGCATGGAAAATCTTCGTATCATCAACCACCCTTCACTGGTTTCATTTGCCTTTATACGTCAATTCTATCATTATCATCACCTTGCACTTTCTATAGTTAAGCTGTATCGCAGGTGAAACCTACCTGGATTTTATTCGGAGAGAGTTGTTTCTGTACGTGTTGCAAAATCACCAGTATATCATTTTCAAATAATTCCAGTATTAGATAATCTGTGTATGTAGGCGCGTGATAGAAGGACTGTAAAATCACCACTATTGCGTTTTCAAATACATCTTCTTCATCATCAGGTAAGAAACGTGTCAAATAATAACATTTTATTAAAACGTAAACAAATTTAGTCACTTTAACATTGATTAAATTTAATGTTTAGTTAATTTCATCGAAGTAGTCCAATAGCCTAGAGTTTAAATGCTTGTTGTTGTGGCAACAAGCTGACCAGATGCACTGGCGACCAACGTAAATAATTGTCGTTCGTGAAAGGTAACTGCCCGCTATGATAATAAAAAATAAAGGTAACTGCCCGCTATGATAATAAAAAATAAAATAAAATATGCTGTACATAATTGCATATAATGTTTGACCAAAACCACTAACAAATGATTTTGGTCAAACTCAATTTGAAATTTATGTTCAGTTTATTTTCTTTTATCCTTATCACGCACTGCTAACCTTTGCTTGATTTCAACAAAAAAAATGTTTGACGTAATTGTATCTACGGCAATGGAACTTTCCACGTGCCGTGTAGAATGACAGGATGACGTCATCATCAAGAACGTCATGATTGGCGTAGATAAGTACGTCACGAACGCATAATTGATGACGGACTAATCATTGTTGTACGAATTGTATGTCTTTATTATTCAATAAACATTCTATTGAATACTTTGAAACCAATTTGGCTGGGTGCTGTTGCTGCCATAGGCAACAACAGCACCCAGTCAAATTAGTTTCAAAATATTCAACAGCTTACCTGAATAGTTTTCTGGATATTGATCGATCCCAGCACGAGTGATGTGTAGGTGGAGCGTAACTATGGATGGACGTGGCATCGCTTAAACTTGAAAGGGCCATTATGTGGTATATGTGCGTATGGTCAAGTTTTGCAACCGATCAAAAAACTGGCCGAAACAAGTCTTCTGCGCCAAGTAGAACCACGAAGAATATTTGCGAAATTCCCTTTTAATGTAACCGAGTAAAATTTGGAAGCAAATTAGCTGCGAACGATGATTTATTAGCGCTGAAAATGTCCCACCATTTTGTTCCCAAGCACCGCAAACGTCCCATAATTGTGTTGGTATCATGCACCGCCAACGAACAACATTTAAAGGGATGCTAATTTCATCCTCATCTCAAATGTTGCATTGCACCGATAGATTATGGTTTATATATTCCATATCATTCATTTATCATATAAACAAGCCTTCTAGCCCGTTCCATATTTTTCGATATGAGCACACGTGCCATATTCAACGGAGTATTTCCATTGGCTGTTAGGTGCGCAACCCATTTAAATCGACCAATTAAAACATCGATTGATGTGAGCGTGACGCGTGAGGATTATTACGCGGTACTGTTTTACTACGATTTGTTTACTACGATTTGTCATTCATGAAACGTCATCGCAAAATGTCATCGTTTGACAGTTTATCAGTCGGCAGCGAAGTAACGATTGATGGCCGTGGCTCTGCGATAGTCTTAGAAGAAAAGTATAGTTTACGGCTGACATCGCCAGATTTAGTATTTGTCACTATATTTTGCTGCGCATTCAGTATCTCTTATCAAGTAGTGGTGCGTCGCAGCGGCGGTATCGATTTCACGAAAATCAACAATGAGAAATCAGATAAAAGTCACATCAGCAACTATTGGCAAATATTTCAAAATTACAGTTTATATGATAAATAAAATCTCAAACTCGGTCACCTTTCATATCACTATTATGAACATCGTTGAAAATTAGCAATTTTGCACTCGCTAAAGCTCGTGCCAATTGATAATTTTCAACTCGGTCCATAATAGTGATATGAAAAGTGACCTCGTTCCAGATTCACTCTATCCTGTCACCCTTTTTTATCTGTATCACAATTATCTGCTTTAACGGTTATATCTCGTAAATGTTTAAAAGTGATCTCCACCATTTTGTCTCCTCTAGCGATAATGTGTAATGCGATGTAAGCGCCAATGTATTACATTCTTTATTGTGTAATAATCATCTTGTTCTAAGGCAGCAAAATCTTCCAGTCAAATTAGTTTCTAAATATTCAACAACTTGCCTGCATGGTTGCTTTTATACCACATTGGCAATCTATAGATGGCGCCGCTATGACTGAGCGCATATACCAAGGCAGACGCGCTAGGTTTTCTTTTGATTGGTTGAAAAGTAAACCATGACAGCCATCATAGGCTAATTTACCTAATAAAGCCTGAATATCTTTCTTTGATGGGAAGATACAAGCTTAAATATCCCATGTGTAGTAACTCTTTATGGGTGGCCTATAAAATCATCTGTATAGATAGTATGAGTTATACTTTAATGGGCATATACAACATATCCGAAACATTACGAAAAAGGTATTGGTTTGATTGCTCTATAGCGAGTCTCTAATCGCTAGCACCCATCCAGGCCATATCTATGTTGGGTTTATTTGCAGTCGATTATTCCATTATAGCTAACTTCCCCAGTTCTTACATTGATACCGCTACCCATTTATACCCCGGCGTCCTAGTGTACCAAAACGTCAGTTTCAGTTTCAGTTTCACGTTTATTACACTCAGGCTACATAACAATTATTAGAACGAGTAAAGTGGCAATATATACAGTGATTATCACGCGGTTAATAAACAAATAAATAAATACTAATTACATTAAGAACAGCGATAATAGACTTGCTGACTTATTTTTTCTTGGCATATAGACGGTATTTAGGCCTACACATTTTTCTAGAACTGGCCTGTTGCATATTTAAAGATGTCCTTTAGCTTTTTCTATCGAGTTATTGGTTAGGTAATAAGAAGGAATAAGTCTTTGTCCTTTGGTGCTAAATTTTGTACAATGAAAAAGAAAGTGTAATTCGTCACCTATGCAATTACATGTATTAATCAATCCCCTCCAATCTCTTGGCCGCTAGTTAACGATTCAATGTTCTTAGGTGGCGCGGAGTTTCGCGTCGCGATATGGTAATACATCGGTGGCTACGATTGTCATTCGTTAACGCGCTCACCATTGCTGAACGACTATCGTAGGCAGTAACCTTCGGGGATCCTTCCACGCGTCCGGCCCATGAGTGAACAGAGGCAAGGAGTGAAGGAAATTACCTATGTTTCCAACGACGGCGTGGTATCGCACATCTCAGCAGCAAACTGGTTCTCAGGTTAAGTAGTCCTGTGCGTTAGCCACTATTTGCATCGAGCCGACTCCCTTCCGAAACATTGCTGGAAAACAATCGATCACAATATCTCGTTTACCCATGTTTACAAGCGTGTGCACTTACACAAATTGTAATAAGTAAACGAATCTTTGCGATCGATCAGACTTACTTCGGATTTACTTCAAGTTCAAGTTCACTTTATTACACTCAGACCTTGTATATGCATATGAGGCATTACAGTTGACAATATATTTCATGACAGTAGATTTTATACATTCATTATAAATTTATCAACAAAATGCAATTTGTACACTCGAAAGTAGCATAAGGATAAAGGTTGAAATATTCGACAGGTATTAGATTATGACTCGAAGCGTGGACTTGAAAATGGAACTAAGAAAAGCTAAGTTGAGTATTTTTAAACCAAATTACTTTCAAAACTTTCGAAAGTTCATACACTTGAAGCACAAAGAGAAACTGAATTGAGCACATTCACAAGTCAAATTAGTTTCAGAATATCCAACAATTCTTTTCTCCAGTTAAACGTGAGAGGGGGTTGGGTGGGTTTCCTTGAATTGCAAATTATTACATATACCCATACATAGATATGTTGATTGTCACACTCAAGGGGGCATGGCATATTGGGAAATATCCACAACGATTCGGGATAGCCCTATGATTGCGTTACTGTAGCACGGATCGACCTGACGGGTACCGGCCGTCCCAACTAAGCTGGGTACGGAACGGCCATTCCGGATTCGCTCCAAGCACAAACCCCCCCCCCCCCCCTGGGTAGGATAATACGCGTATATAAGCCCTATCAGAGAGGTGTTCGTTAAAAATGGCTAAGTCAGTTAAACCGCGTGGTGAGCATGCGCGCACATTAGAGCTTCCCTGACAACGCGTCTCGGAATTGGAAGCGAGTGCATGCTTATAGTGTACCGGGTAGGTACCCGTAAATGACTTTATCTATATCGTACTCGTTGTTGGTGGTACTTATCAAGACCAGAATGAAACGAGGATTTCAGAACCGTTTAAATTATTGAAATCGGCCTAGAAACGGCTGAGTTATCGTCGGAAATTCCGTTAAATTATTTTCAAAATATTTCTCTTGACGTCGTAATCGCGTGTATGTATAAATAAATAAGGAATGTGCTGTGCACGTAGTAGCCACGTCGCCACTTCTGTCCGCTCGCTGATTGGCTACTGCTCGGTCTCTGATTGGCTGAGGCCCCTGGCTCTGATGTCACGAGTAGTATAAAAGGGGTGAAAAAGCGAGAATCAGGAGCATAACTGGCGTGGAAGCTGGCCCGTGCAGGACGACTGGACCGTTGGGAGAGACGTGTGTAACAGCTAACCTACGGTGATACCTACATCATCTGGTGCCATTCGAATTTCAGCTCATCTGCGGTGGTAAGGAGTCCTTGGCTTGCACAGTTTTTGTACACCCCCGGACGGCCATCCTGGGGTAATAAACTAACTTAAAGTAATTATCTCCCACATCCAGACCTTTCTAAGGGAGTCTTTCCGTCGGAGGGCCGTGCGGGCCCAGATGTAATTCTACGGAATGTAGAGCTGATGGTGATTCTTGGTGGATGACTCGCCGGATCTGCCAACCACGTTGAAAAGTGGACTTCAACTTCTGCACTGCATGTCGTGTGTGTATTAATTAACTTTTCAACCAGTCTGGGTGAACTTTTCCCGGTGCGCCGCAAGAGCTATGCGACGTACCCCGCACCGTGTACCAATTATTGTACATGCATAATATTATATAAGCAACCCTCCCTGTTAATGGGGTTGCGTTCAACTTTCATATTCCCGTTGCCGGACGGAAACATTACAACAAACTGTTTAGATTCTGTATGAGTGAAATGACTATCTAATGGACATCCCCTGAACCGCTCCATTATCTGTCCAGAGAATGTGCCATATCCAACCTGCCTGGAAAGTCAGCTTCTGGAGACCTGCTTGCAGACCTTCCTGCCTATGGATACCTGCCTGCGGATGTCTTCCTGCGGAAATCGTTCCAGCTTTAGAGATCATGCCATCTCGCGCTACTCATATGTTAGCGCCTCAATTTCAATAACTATTAACTTGTTCCGACCCGATGACCAATAGGTACTCAAGTGGCTATACTTTTGAACAATTAATTTTTATTTCCGTATAATGGTACTGATGACTAATAGGTACCTTACCGGTCCTTAGGACCGCATCTTTATAGTTTCTGTTATTGTGAATATTATCCTTGTTTACTGTGGGTGCTTCAACTAGCTGTACCGTAGGGTCCAATGACCTGTGATACTTTATAATCATTATATTCGTTAAATTGTGTATTGGTTAGTTGTGTATATGGCAAGTAGCTATCTAGTTAATATGTTTTGTTTATTTATAAAAACTCTAGGCCGCAGTACGCTAGGAAATACTAAACAGCAACATATATATATATATATATATATATATATATATATATATATATATATATATATATATATATATATATATATATATATATATATATATATATATATATATATATATATATATATCCACATCAGGATTCCCGCCAGCATCAATTTTAAACTGAGGTCGCTGATCATGCTCTAAATGTTTGAGCCTGACATGTTACCCACTAAACCTGGCTATCCTGCTCGATAGGATAGGTTTAAAGTGGTTAGGGACAATTTCTCCTTTAGAGACGCATAGTGTACGCCTTTTTCCCGGTTGTTGTGGTAATGTAGCCCCACCGGCAGGGTTGTGTAAAATTGGACAGTTACCTATAGGGGCTCGTATATTTATTGAGTGATTGTCTCTTTCCACGATCCACCAGCTGCATGGCTTATTAATTGTCTGGCTTGCCAATCGACGCGTTGACCAGATCCGACCCTGGGAAACTATCAGAGGTGTCCGAGCGGTGATAGTTAAAGTGCCAATTTACATACACGCCCCCTCGTGTCTTCGGATACCTATTAGGTTGAGCCCCCCACCCCTCCCCACCCGCCCCCCCCCCCGCCCGCCAAAGTAGAAAGCACTGCGAAATAATAATAATATTAATTTATATGTTGTAATACCGGCCTGCAGTGCATCTCTGGGCATCAAAGAAAATAACCCTAACGACAGGTCAAATGTTAGCTCCGTAGCACGCGGTGATGAACGAGATGCGGATCTCCATCCAACTCGTTGTAGTGTCTGGGTGAGGTCTTAGAGCCAACCACGCCCTCACGGGAAGGACGCTAGTGGTGGATATCCGTATCTCCATCCCCACCATAGTGAAATGTCAGTATTTAAATTTGCTTATGTGAACTGTGAAACTTGTCTGGTGATGTTATATATGGTTGCAGGGCAGGGTAACCGGATCGTTATGTGATTTTGGAACTTTGTCCCGTAACATGTACACACACTATCCTTGAAGGCAGATGCTATGTGGGGCAAGCTCAGGGAGGCTGGGCATATGTGCACAACGGATAAATATATCTAAAAGTCAGGTGGTAAACCCTGCCACTTGCGGCCAAAGCTTGTTTTCGTTACTAACAACCAACTGGTAGGTTAGGATGTAGCAGAAGGCCTGCATAAATAAAGCTGCAACTACTAATGCAGTAATTTTGGAACTACATAAGACGGTGACCTGGGAATTCTTCGGAAATCGTTCGTCCCGTCTTCACGTAAACCAGCGTGCAACACCTTAACAGTAGCTTCACTAGGATTTTCAGCACTTAGCATTTTCTGTTGAACAAAAGAGTGGCCCTTTTTGCCAGCGCTTTTCCTCCGCTTCAGCGTTGAAGGCCTTTTCCTGTGACGGAGGCCCACGCGAAGCACTTTCCTCTCACAACAACAATATTTTCTTTGTGTGTGTGTTAGGGGTATACTAGTTTAAATTAAACTATCTAGTGACTTCGTTGTGGAAACTCTCTCTTGCAGGGATACCTCTGCGGATTCAAGGATTTGTGTGTTACCTCCAGCGAAACCATGTGGAAAGAACACCGGATTGCTCTATGTTGTGTAGTACTGTGCTCATTTACTGTCAAACGCATAACACTGTTTGTATAGTATTATTAAATTTATACTGTTTAATTAGCATCTTATCCATTGCTCTAAATTAGAATGGACAGACATACCGGTGACACAAATAGTTGGGATGACACCATGTGGTTCAATCTCGGCGGCAATGGTCGCACGCCCCACTGGAACATTAGTGTTCCACCGGCTCTAGAGGCTGGTCTTTGTACGTTCCGGAGAGACACGATACGGGATCCGCAACCCTGAGATCCGCAGCTAACCAGCCCTCCTGCACATCATGCACTTGCGGCACGATGGAGCGGAACGTCATGGTGGACCAGGGCGCTACATTACCAGTACACAGACAACTTATACTACCGTACAGTTTAGAGAACATTGTTTCACAACAAACATCAGTATGGCGTTACTCCAGATTAACTCTCTAGTGTGATCATGTCACTGACTAGGGCTTATAACTACACGACCATTGCCCGTGTAGATGCTCTATAAGATGAACCGTATCAATAACATATGTCTAGAGACATGGTATACTTCCACTAAGCTGGTCACGGGTAATCATGAGGTTACTGTATAATGGGGCAACCTGGAAATATAGTCGGGCAGCCTAATCTAAATTGCATGCTTGCCCCTGTGGGCACCACAACATATTTTTAATGTTGGAGCCCTGCTCTACGTAATATTTAAGCTCCATGCTGAACTTGTTCAGATTATACTAGTGGTACGTTATGCGCACATCATGCTACCACACCAGCTCCGGTTTGTTTTGTGATGGGGCATGGTCGTAGTAAACTGGTCTGTGCTGGCGGCAGTTAGGTACAATGTTTCTTTCTTCTTCTTTTCGTTCACTGATCATACCGCCAGTCCTGTAAGTGACTATCTACATGATCATAAGCAATACTATATACTATAATCAGTGATTGGCTTTACCATCCATTTTACAAGTTAATAATTATTCATATTATTTTAAAATTCGTACAGCCTTTTGATACTTTGCACCCGTATTTGCTACGCTCTGTGTGGATGTGTGGATGTATGGATGTGTTAGTCACTGTTATGACCTTTTTAATTGTCCTGATCGAAGGTTACTATTAGGTAACGATCTGGAATTAAAAATAGATGTCCGTATCTATTCGAAATAACATCATTAGACATGATTTGACTTGCCATGGACAGCAATCACAACCAAATTCTCTTGGACATATGGAATTTTCATGTACGGCTATGTGCACTGCATTTCTAGCTATGATCCACACATTTCTGGCTAAGCTATATGTGTACGCACTTTTGAATCGAATTTAATACTTTGTAACTTTGAATTACCAGAATCTCAAATCCAGTCACTATACAGGTGCGCAATTTAAATATTTTGAAATTAATTTGGCTGGCAACTCTTACTGCCTAGGGTAGCAACAGTTCCCGCACAAATTAGTTTCAATAATATCAACTGAATGTTTACTAAATGGAAACATAACCAGTGACATTAGCTGAAAGTCAGCCGCTTACTGTCAATATGTGACCATTCCAGACGCCATATAATGGAGGACGAATCCAGGTTTAGCTATACCCTGCACATCTTTAGCTAAGCTCCACCCACACTTCACCCGTGTTGGATCGATAGATCACTGGACTTCCTGACTATCAATTTCCAGAAAACTATGCAAGTAAGTTATTGAATATTTTGAAACTTATTTGACTAGTTGCTGTTGCTGCCTATGCTTATTAAATAGTATAGACATACAATTTGAAGAAAACTTAATTACATTAAGAATACACATAGGTTTGCCTGGCTCTAAGCACAGCCCACATTTATGCGTGCTGGAATCGGAATCATGAATTCCCAGAGTCCCAATATCGAAGTAACTATACATGAGAGTTATTGAATATGATGAGGCTAGTTTGACTTGGTGTCGTTTCTCCTTATTGCAGCAATGGCCCCCTGTCGGGTAGTTTCAAAATATTTAACAGCGTGTTCATTAATTGTAAATCTATCAAAGACATACAATTGATAAACTTGACGGATGTTTCAGCTTCAATTTTCAATTATTAACCTCACTATTCTTAGTAGTATTACAATTGAAAAATTGTAAGCATAAATAATGTTAATGTATAGATATACTGAACCAAAAAAGTTTAGCAACACTGAAAATATTACTGTATAAATGTTATTTAACAAAAACAATAAATTGATCCAAATATATTATTTAATTGATAGGTCATTTTCCAATTTGAACAACAGTCTCTTGTTACTGTAATGCTAGCATCGCGTCTTTAACAAGTGGCGAGGTGACTCGTCAATTAGTAACAAAAAGTCACTCATTGACGCCAGTTAGCCGATTATTAAATACCCAACGGACGTAATAGCCTTTATATAATATAATGCACAAAGCAAACGTATACAAACTATAACTACTTAGATGGCGTTCTGGGTTCACATTCTAAATTTACTTCATTGTAAGTTTTTGCAAATTACCCTGGAACAAATACACCTACAGTAAATATTTACAACAGGAAGCTAATTGTTAACTTGAAAATCGGATCACCTCCAGAATATTGACATAATGCTCATTTGAAATTTAAATATTCTGATCCCAAGGTTAGGATATTCGTCAAGATTAGAGTCTCCTAAGGCATTACAATTTTAAAATAAAGGCAATTAAATTAAATTAAAATAGCATTTATCAATATACAGCAAGCAGCGAGTGTGCTAGCTTATACAAGTTCCGCTTCTGATATTTTAAGATATCCGTATTCAATTGATACTAGGCCAGTTTTGCACCATACGTCTTTAAATCTACTTTCTCTCCCATGTTCTACTAGCCTGTAAAATTCACAATGAATGCAGTTTATCAACAATGATCGAAATAAAGCTTGTATGGCTCTCTGATGGTTGTTACCGGGTTTATCTCTGGCCTCTGAACACCGATGCTTCCAGATGGCCCACACTCCTACAGCTAACACGGTTATTAACAATTCTTTCTCCTTGCTATTAATGATTCGTCCGATAGTTGAGCAATCGTTGAACAAAATTGTTTCAGCCACTAAATTCACATATTTGGTTCCAAATTTAGCAAGGAGCATATTGATAAAACCCCAAAAGCCTGTAGTTATGCGACACTGAGTAAATAGATGGTCTATCGTTTCCTCCTCAGTATTACATAATAAGCACCGGTCTGTACTTGATATTTTGCACATATAAGTCAGATGGCCAACCCATAGCCTTCGATGGAGTAATCGCCATGCCAGGTCCCGTGCGTTTGATGGTAGACAAGGTAGATGTATTGTTTTCCACGCTTATGTCCAGTTCTTTGGCGTGCATCCTAAATTGTTCCAATGCCTAACCACAATAGGAGTCTGTCTCCGACTTTGCATTAGAATTCTATACCAGTCTCTAGATGCCATGTTGTATTTTTTATGTTCTGACATAAATACTAATGTTGGTTGCAACATATCAATGTTGCCACGTGCTTTCGGCAATTTGAACCATTCAGCAGGTATTGCATTCTTTATTCTAACAAATAATCGCTGAGCATCAATATGTCTCATTGATGTTATTCTTGCTACATCTTGCATCACAATCCATCTACGAGATTTCGGATTTACCAAGTCACGTAAATATTGAATACCATTTTTGGCCATAGAGGGCAAATATAATACATCATCATTATCACGAATCAACTCGTTGCCCCAAAGACGTTGCTCTAAGGCATCTTCCCAACAATTGGGTTGTGGCACTGATCGTGAAAATATTTTTACGGCTTCGAGCTGTTCTTTATATACATTTGGAATCTTTTGATGATTAGGTGGCAATTTATTGCACATAAATAAACATTCTACTGGAAATGGGTCAACGTACCTTTGGAGAAGGGCCCTTGAAACACTTGACCAAGATGAGTTTGAAGTAAGTAACTTATTCAAGAATTTCAATTTTAAAGAAGCACACTTTGCGGAAACATTAACCAAATCCAGGCCTCTGGCATGCTTTTCATTGGTGAGGATTGACTGTGATACTAAATGGGCTTTGTCCTCCCATAAGAAGGACAAAAGTAACGTGTTGATCTTTGACTCTACTGATTTGGGCATATGAACTACAGAAGCGGTATACCACAGTCCAGATAAAATTAAATTATTACGGAAAAATGTCCTGCCAAAGACAGTTAGGCGACGTCGTTTCCAATTTAGTAATGCACACTTTAGCTTGGATATGCTTTCTTCCCAGTTTAGTAATTCATTTTGTTCTCTACTAAAGTAAATACCCAAAATTTTAATGACATCATTTGAGCAGTTAATATCCATCACATTATCAGTTCTGCCCTTCCAATCGCCCAAAAACAATCCCTTAGATTTATCTTTATTGACTTTAAGTCATGATGCCTTTTGAAAATCTGTTAATACTCCATTTAAAATTCTAAAATCCGTATTTTTACCCGCAAACACAGTCGTATCATCTGCATATTGAGAAACCTTTAGTGGCCTTTCTACGCCACGTATACATATTCCTTGAAAGTCATTGCGTTGCCTCAATGTGGCCCCCAACGATTCCATAGCTATGACGAATAGAAGCGGGGACAGTGAGCAACCCTGTCTGACACCTTTTCTCAAAATATTATGCGATGTGTCATTAAAATTAGACCTAGAGTTTCTGTCCTTAGCCTCGTTTAATATGCAATTAAAGTCACCGCCCATAATTAGGTTTTCAGGCGTTCTGTCTTGAATTATTGTGGAAACATCATTTAGAAATTCACGGCGCAATTGATGAGAGGTAGGTGCATAAAGGCACATCAAATTTAAACTTGTGTTTAGTACATCAATTGATACACAAATCCATCGTCCATTTGGATCTGATGACGACGATATAACGTCAACAGAGTTGAGACAGTGGGGCAGGATAAGAATGGCCACTCCCGCACTATTATCTTGTGATAAAGAAAAAAAATTCTGCCCTTTTGAAATATCTTTGAGAGATTCATACACTTCAGCTTTTTGAATTTTGGTCTCTTGTAGAAAAGCAATATCAACTCTCTCATTTGCTAATTCTTCAAGCAAGTTGCGCTGCTTGAATTCGGTATTTAATCCTCTGCAATTGATGGTGCAGATAATCATAATTTGTAAAATGATGTTTACAACCGCCATCATTAGATTAACTAGATTTGGGTTTTTTAGCTCGTTTCTTAGACCATTTACCTAATTTTCCTGCGAATTCAATATTTCCTAGTTCTACCACAGACAAATATTCATATTTGGAAGTATCAGAATCATGGCGCAGTAGACGATATTTCACGCCTCTCGCCGTTACATATGGCACTAACACTTCACCCCCTTCTGATCGGTACATTACCATTTCATCTTTCATCTGTGAACTCTGTGTTTAAATGGACACATCTGATTCTGCAACTGACATTTTATCATCATCCATATCATTTACTTCAATCTCAGATTCTGAGCTATTGTCTTCTTTATGACGCTTATTGCTACTTAAGTAACATTTGGCAGGAGCATCATTTACCATATCTTCAAGCTGACTTAAATCAAGTGGGCTTAGCGGAAAATCGACTGAACTTTCTGTCTTCTGAGTCCTAAACTTATCCTGTCCTAATTTTAATTCATCTTCTAAGGAATTGTAAATTGGCTCTTCTGTAAGATCATCATTTTCCTACGTGTCTTTTACAGCAACGTTTGGCTCCACTGCATTTTGAGTATTTTCTTGACTTAAGGTTATACCCTCCTCTAATACATGAATTTCATCAACTGTAGTTACTTTAACAGGATTTGATGATTTGTTTGTGTCATTTTCAGTAGCATGAACCACAACACCAGCTTCCGTAGCGGTTGCTTCAGAAGCATTTGACTCAGTTGCATCCTTTAATGGGCGATTATCTCCTGATACTGAGGGCTTGTTTTGATTTTTTGGACGGCGCCATTTAAAATGGTCAACTGAACCACAGAGCAAACATTTGTTTCGATTGGGACAATCTGTTGCCAAATGGTCAGTACTTGGGCAGATCCGGCATTCTTTAATTTGCCCTCTATACCATAAGGGCAGGACAAAGCTGCCATCAAGCGTCAATCTGCTTGGTAAAGGGCTATCCACTTTATCAAACCAAATACGTCTTACACCGTTTTCTAGCGTTCTGTCAAAGGGATACGTTTCCCGTTCAATCTTTTGCACTTTGCCATGCTTCTTGAGTTCACTCATGATTCTGTCATCTGGAATTTCTAGTGGAACTTTCATCTTCACTAGCAACCTATCTGACTTGATTTCCTCTACGTTACAAACTTCACCTTTTACAATAAGAACATCTTCCAGAAGCTTTTCATTGACCCCCTCATTTGACACTGTTACATTCCATACAGTTTTAGTAACATTGATAAGCCCCTGCAAAGTAGCAGGTCCCGCGCCAACGACGTCTTTTAACCCATGATACACGTCGATAGCCGTGACACCCCACCCCTTAGTTGTTATTTTAAGGCTTAGGGTACGCTTATAGGTTGCCATGGTGGTTTATCAAAGGAGGAACCCCATACTACTACAATATATAATAAATAAATACTTATATAACACCAGAACGTCAGGGAAAGAGTTAAACATTAAATAAATAGTGTCCCCCTTTTGAAACCCTGACGTCTACCAACAAATATACGAATAGAGAGTACAGTCGTATATTTGTTAGTTTGAACCACTTTCTAAGTGGTTCACTAACACCTAGCCGATTAAAGTATACTAACAAATATATGAATAGATAGTACAGTCATATATTTGTTAGTCTGTTCGAGTTGACCGGGGACAGCCAACTGACTATAAGGATTTATATAGTTAAAGAACTAGGCTTGTGCTTACAAATGACAAAGGAATTAAATCCACTCACTCAAGCGATCTTGCCAAATATAATGCGCTAGCCTACGAACTATAGAAATAGCAGACTGGCGCGGGGAGAAATGTATTGCATTGACCACAGTATGAGGAGCCCTATTAAATGGCGGAAACCGCCAGCTAAGTGGAATGCCTTTAGAAAATGGAGACACAAAATGCGCTCCAACCAAGACAAGTATTTACAAATTAAACATAAAGTTTGAAAGGAAATACTAATACGAAATATATGTATAAAATTTATCTAATTAAATCGCGCTAGAAACTAACAAATTCGGGCAGCAATTGCAGAGCTAAATAAACGCGTGCGTTCACTTCGACTACTACTACTACTACTTTTTTTTTTTTTTTTTTGAAAAACCGACGCTGACGCAGTCGGACAAACTTCACGGAGGAACTCCTTTAAAAAGGCTTGCAAACCCCCAGAAAAAAACCTGGTGAACTAGTAATCTTGATTAATATTACAAAACAATGATAAATAATGAGCATTAATACAATCTATAAATACATATGGCTTAAAAGGTATAGATACAAAACAATATGCTGATAAAGCTCCGATAGCAAAACAAAACTTAACAAAGGCATTACTATTCAACCGAGGTGTAGTAGTAGACCCGTGTGGCGAGTGCAACTATCCAACAAATGAAAAGTGCCTCGTCAATCTATGACAAATAAGTCAATCATTGACGCCAGTGGGCTGATTCTCTAAAGATCAGCGGGCGTAGTAGCATTTGGGTAGTATAATACATATAGTCGGCAGAAAAATTCCAGAAAAATTGATGGCCCTCTTGTTTAAATTTTCAATTTACTTTATTGTAAGGTTTTGTAAATTACCATTCAATCCATGTGTGGTAGTAGACCCGTGTGGCGAGTGCAACTATTCAACAAATGAAAAGTGACTCGTCAATCAAATAAGTCAATCATTGACGCCAGTGGGCTGAGTCTTAAAGATCAGCGGGCGTAGTAGCATTCGGGTAGCATAACATATATAGTCAGCAGGAAAATTACAGAAAAATAGATGGAAATAGATGGCGCTCTTGTTTCCATTTTTGATTTACTTTGTTGTAAGGTTTTGTAAATTACCCGGGAACAAATAACCCTATAAAACTCTGTGCAAATTCCTAAAATTACCTGGGACAATTTTATAATTCAATGGCAAATTACTTTATCGATTGATTATTAAATTACCCCAGTCTGTTTATTTCTTAACATGAATTATTAAACATAACAATATCAAAGTGCAGACTAAAATGAATTACATGACACAGATCAATTAAAAGACACAGATAAATCAGCTGTAGTAATTAAATGATTTAAGCTAGTGCAGGCTCATTTATTTTTACAGCTCCCAACTCCATTGAAACTATGTTTGTTTTGCACCATATGTCCTTGAATACTTTTTCTTTACCATGCTGCTTTAATCTAAAATATTCGCAAGGAATATGATTCAGCAGCAATGAACGAAATATTGCCTTTATTGCTCTATTGTGATTGCCCATAGATGGATTTTTCGTCTGTGCACACCGATGTTTCCAAATGGCCCAAACACCTATGGTTAGTATTGTTATTAAAATAGTCCTTTCAGACTTTATGATATTTACACCGCTTGATCCAAACTCTCTAAACAAGACTACATGCGTGTCTAGAACAATGGGCTTCGCTCCAAATTTTGCCAAGATTTGGCTGATATAGTCCCAAAATTGTGATGATATTGGACATTCCGCAAATAAATGCTCGATTGTTTCCTCGTCTGTTTGACATAAGTAACACCTATCAGAAGTCGTAATATTACACTTGTATGTCAAGTGTCCCACCCATAGCCGTCGATGTAGTAATCGCCACAATAAATCACGAGCCATATTTGGTATGGATGGAGAATGTAAGATTTTCCATACATTTTTCCAACTGGATGGTTTATAGCTTGAGTCATCCCATCTCCTAATTGCTATGGGAGGTGTTACTTGTTTTCGTCTCATAATATGGTACCATTCCTTGGATCTCATCTTGTATTTTAACATCTCATCATCAAGAACTAATGCGGGTTGTGGAGTCAAACTATTATTATTTACATTTGGTAGACGAAACCATTCAATTGGTACAGCATGTTTTATTTTATTTAGCAACCGCTGGACATCTATATGCCTCATATGTGTTTTTCTAGCTACGTCTTGCATTGAAATCCATCTACGTGTTTGAGGGTGTATCATATCCGATAAATGTTGAATGCCATATTTTGCAAAGGACGGTAGATAAAGTACTGCATTGTTATAACATATATTACTATTGCCCCACAATTGCTGTTCTAGTACTTCCTTCCAGCACGTAGGTGGAGGCATGTATCTGTCAAATATTTCTAACTCCTTAACTTGATCTTTAAACACATCTGGTATCATTTGGCTATTCGGAGGTGGCTTCTTTGAGGTAAAAACATGCTCCGCCAGAAATGGTTCTACAATTCTCTCCATGAGAGCTCGTGAAACACATGCCCACGTCTCATCTGATGTAATAAGATCATCCAAAAATTTTAACCTTAAAGAAACACATTTCACTTTAATATCAATTAAATCAAGTCCTCCTTCTAACTTAGCATTATTGAGAACACGATGGGAAACTAAATGATTCTTTTCTTCCCATATGAATGACAATATCAACTCATTAACCTCCTTTTCTACATGTTTTGGCATGTGTACAACAGATGCTGTATACCATAGCCCAGATAATGCCAAGTTGTTGACAACAAACACTCTACCAAAGATTGAAAGACGACGACGCTTCCAATTTGCTAATATTCTCTTAAGCTTAGATACTCGTTCATTCCAATTTTGTATTGTATTCGGTTTCCTGCCAAAATAGATGCCTAAAATCTTAATGGTATCATTAGACCAATTGATTTCAAGTGGCTGGTCATTCCGCTCTTTCCATGGCCCCAGAAATAATCCTTTGGATTTTCCTTTATTGATTTTCAAACCAGATGCATTTTGGAACTTTTCTAGTACGTGGTTTAAAATTGCAAAATCATTGTTTGAACTGGTAAACACAGTTGTGTCATCAGCATATTGTGACAGCTTAAGTGGTCTTTCTATGCCACGAATACATATGCCTTGAAAGTTATTATTTTGCCTCAATGCTATGCCAAGTGATTCCATCACAATAACAAATAATAATGGCGATAGGGAACACCCCTGTCTAACCCCACGTTCTAAGACAATTTCTCTGGATAATTGATTGTTCACTAAATAGCTACTCTTGATATCCGTATATAAAATCTTTACCCATTTAATAAAGTTTGAGCCTAACCCAAACGATTGCAAAGAATTAAAAAGAAAATCCCATTCCACACGGTCAAATGCCTTTTCATTGTCCAAGGCAATCACAGCTGAAGGGATGCTATCCTTCTCAACCAATTGTATAAGGTCTCTTATTACCATGGTATTGGTTAGAATTGTCCTCCTGGGTACAGCACATGTCTGCTCTGTTCCAATGATTTCTCCTAAAACACTACCTAGTTTCAATGTTAGTGCTCTGGATATTATTTTGTAGTCTACACATAGTAGAGAAATTGGTCTGTAGTTCTGAATTAGACGTCTGTCATTTCCTTTATATATTAGCCTTACGTATGCCCTAGCCATAGTTGGTGGTAAATGGCCTTTCTCAAAAATTTCAGTGCCTAATTCTTCCATTATTGGACCTACAAGGTGCCAAAACGTTTGGTAAAATTCAACTGGAAGGCCATCACACCCCGGTGATTTTTCTAGTTTCATACCTTTAAGGGATTTAGTTAAATCTTCTAGTGTTAAGGGTTGATCACAAAATTCACTGCCTGTGTCTGACACCTTTTTGTCTATATTTGCTAACAAATCCAATTTTGCATCTTCATCAATTCCCCCTGACTTGTACAATGACTCATAGTAATTGCATACAATAGTACTCATTTCATTGTTGGTAAAGACGGTTGAACCATCCGGCATGTTTAATGAGCACATCACCTTATCTATTGCCCGTGCTTTTTCTAATGCGCAAAAATATCGGGTTGGCTTTTCCCCTTCTGCATGCATCTGGGCTCTTGCTCTAATTTTTGCACCCTCAAACTCATATTGTTCTATATCTCTTATTTTACTTTTAATTTTAACCAGTAATTCATAATAATTCTCTTCACCATTATTTACTTTAGCATTAATTTTCATCAGTGATCGATGAAGTGTTTTCTTGCGTTTGCGTATTTCCTGTGCTTTTCTAATAGCATACTTTCGGGAAACATACTTTAAATCCAGTTTAACATCCTCCCACCATTGCAATGTGCTCTTATATGATGCTTTCCTATTAATCCAATGTTGCCAACAACTCTCTATATTATTCTTATAAAATTCTTCTCCCAACAGTGTTGTGTTTAATTTCCAAAACCCGACCCCTTTTGTTACCCAGTCAGCATTGGCAAAGGTTACACAAACCATGTTATGATCGGAGAATGCAACTGGCTTAATATTAACATCTCTCCAGTACCCTGTTAACAAACTATTCACATAAATTCTGTCGATCCTTGAACCAACTTTACCATCTACCGAAAAACATGTAAGATCTTTACCATGAGGTTTTGATATTCTATAGGTGTCCACTAAATTTTCATTATCACATATTTCTTTTAAGAGTCTATGTGATGTATCAGTATAAGTTGAAGTTGCATTCCTGTCATTTTCTTTGTCTAACACACAATTAAAGTCACCACCCATTACTAAGTTTTCAGTGATATTATCTAGTGCTGTTTTAGACATCTCCTTAAAAAAATTACGACGTAGTTGATGAGATGTAGGTGCATATATACACAGCAACGTGATACGTGTTTGTTGTATATCTAGCGTGACTCTCACCCAGCGACCATTTGCACCTGATACTGAAGAGATAATATTTACATAGGCTGAACATCGAGGGAGTATAACAATTGCTACGCCTGCACTATTATCTTGAGATAACGAATAAAATATTCTGGATCCAGAAATCTTTTCTAAATTATCGTATAATTCTGACTTCTGAATTTTTGTTTCCTGTATCAAAGCAATGTCAATCTGCTCATTTTTAAGAGTCTCTAGTAAGTGACGTTGCTTTATGTCACTATTTAAGCCTCTACAATTGAGTGTGCAAATTAGCATAAAAGGTAATAAAATGCTGTGTAAAACCGCCATTATTAAGCTAACTAGATTTTGTTTTTTTCGACCCTCTCTTAGACCATTTACCTATTTTACTCACAAACGCTGCATTACTTAGCTCAACTTTTTCCAAATGCTTATATTTTAATATATCTGAATCATGACGCAGATGCCTATATTTAACACCCTTTGCTGTCACATATGGAACTAACACCTCTCCTGCCTCTGACCTGTACATGACCATTTCATCAGGTGATTTAGAACTCTGTGTTTGAATGGATATATCAGATTCAGCGACTGACATATTATCGTCTTCTATATCACTTTCCTCTATTTCTGATTCAGAACTCTCTCCATCTTTCTGTCGCTTTGTTCCACTCAATCGATCCGAGACACCAATTACTTTCTCTATATTATTTAAATCGTCTAGATTGAGTGTACTCAGTGGAAAATCAAAGTTAGTTTCAGTATCTTGCGACCTGAATTTTACTTGTCCTAAATTAAAACTCTCTTCCAGAGGGTATTTATCATCATCTTCAACTTGTGTGGAACTAGCCTCTCTCTCATCAAACTTGGATTGACTTGTTACTGGAGTAAGACTTAGCCCCTCATCTAGAACCTCTATTTCATCGCCTGCAACTACAGCGATTGGATTCTTAGTTTTTTCCCCATGCTTCTCATTAACATGGACTTTAGCTACAATCTCAGCAACTACTGGTTCAATGACATTTTCCTTAGCAACGTGCTTCCCATTAGTATGGATTTCAGCTACAATCTCAGAAGCTACCGGTTCTATGACATTCTCTTTAGAGACAACTTGCTCTGCACTTTTATCAGCACCCTTTTTGACATATTTGTTCTGCGGGCATCGCCACTTAAAATGATCAGATGATCCACAAACTAGACATTTGTTTTTGTTAGGGCAATCTGTTGCAAGATGTTCTGTGCTTAAGCAGATTCTACACTCCTTGATTTGCCCCCTGTACCATAATGGCAAGATAAATCGACCATCTATGGTGACCTTGCTTGGGAGAGGTTGTTCTACCTTTTCAAACCAAATTCTTCTGATGCCATTTTCTAAGGTTCGATCAAATGGATAGGTCTCGTGTTCTACTTTGTCCACTTTGCCATACTTGGTCAATTCAATGATAACCCGTTCATCTGGGATCTCTAATGGAACCTTCATCTTGACTAATAGACGATCAGAATCTATTTCCTCCACATTACACACCTCACCCTTCACGACAAGGACCTCGTCAAGCAACTTTTCCTTCACACTTTCATTAACTACGGTGACATTCCATACAGATTTGGAAACATTAACAAGACCTTGAAGGACCCGTGGCCCTGCCCCAACTACATCCTTCAACCCATGATACACCTCAATTGCCGAAACACCCCACGCCTTTGTCGTGATTTTAAGACTCAGGGTACGCTTATATGAGGTGGCCATGGTGTTTTATAAAAAGCAGTACCCCATACTACTACAATATATAATACAAATATATAACACCAAGACGTCGGGGAAAGAGCTAAACACTAAATAAATAGTGTCCCCTTTTGAAACCCTGACGTCTACCAACAAGTATACGAATAGAGAGTACAGTCGTATACTTGTTAGTTTGAACCACTTTCTAAGTGGTTCACTAACACCTAGCCGATTAAAGTATGCTAACAAATATATGATTAAATAGTCAAGTCATATATTTGTTAGTCTGTTCGAGTTGACCGGGGACAGCCAACTGACTATAAGGATTTATATAGTTAAAGAACTAGGCATGTGCTTACAAATGACAAAGGAATTAAATCCACTCACTCAAGCGATCTTGCCAAATATAATGCGCTAGCCTACGAACTATAGAAATAGCAGACTGGCGCAGCGAGAAATGTATTGCATTGACCACAGTAAGAGGAGCCCTATTAAATGGCGGAAACCGCCAGCTAAGAGGAATGCCTTGAGAAAATGGAGACACAAAATGCGCTCCAACCAAGACAAGAATTTACAAATTAAATATAAAGTTTGAAAGGAAATACTAATACGAAATATATGTATAAAATTTATCTACAAAATCGCGCTAGAAACTAGCAAATTCGGGCAGCAATTGCAGAGCTAAATAAACGCGTGCGTTCACTTCGACTACTACTACTACTACTACTACTACTACTACTACTACTACTACTACTACTACTACTACTACTACTACTACTACTACTACTACTGCTACTACTACTACTACTACTACTACTACTACTACTACTACAACTACTACTACTACTACTACTACTACTACTACTACTACTACTACTAATACTACTACTACTACTGCTGCTGCTACTACTACTACTACTACTACTACTACTACTACTACTACTACTACTACTACTACTACTACTACTGCTGCTACTACTACTACTACTACTACTACTACTACTACTACTACTATTACTACTACTACTACTACTACTACTACTACTACTACTACTACTACTACTACTACTACTACTACTACTACCACTACTACCACTACCACTACTACTACTACTACTACTACTACTACTACTACTACTACTACTACTACTACTACTACTACTACTGCTACTACCAGTACAACAACTGCTACTATGTTGCATGTTTTAGATCATTGCCAATCCTGTAATAATAATAATAATAACAATAATAATAATAATAATAATAATAATAATAATAATAATAATAATAATAATAAAATACTGTTGAGAAAATAATACCTAACTATAACTTATCATGTATCTCTATATCACGTGTAATGTACAAATATCTCTACCGTCAACTGTATAAATGTAAAGCACACCTCATATGCTACAGGTGTAGCCTGAGAGAATAAAGGCACCTTGACTTGACTTGACTTGATTGATGTACGGCGCTCTTACTGATTAGCTCTCTAGTGAGAACACGGCCTTAGATTCTGTGGCTAGATGAAACAAAACGAAATAAATCTTAACATATGATAGGATCATTATGCATAAATTAATTTAATTTTGTTTAACTTGTGAAATTGAGTTAGAGACATATATCCCTATTTCAACTTTACAATTAAAAATTGTATTCATGTATACGGAATTAAACCGTAATTTGTTAAGATTCATTACGTTTCGTTACATTTGAGGCATATAAATTGTTATATCAGTTATTGTTCTCCATGTATAAAGCCAGGAAGTGTCACACTTGACTACGCCTGGATGAATCTTTCCTCTGTATTCATCCATCATATGACGTCATAATCAACTACGTGACGTGTAGAATAACATCACAATCAATCACGTAAATATGACGTAATGAATGACGTAGATAAGTACGTCACGAACGCATAATCGAAGACGGACTATGCGTTGTTGTACGAATTGTATGTCTTTACTATTTAATAAATATCATGCTGAATATTTTGAAATAAATTTGACTGGACGCGGTTGCTACCATAGGCAGCAACAGCACCCAGTCAAATTAGTAACAACATATTCAACAACTTACGTGTATGGCTTTCAGGAAATTGATAGTCATGGCATTCGGGGGTCCATCAATCCCAACACGGGGATGTATGGGTGGAGGCTAGGTAGAGGTGGGCGGGGCATAGCTAAAAATGGAAAGGTCTATTCTGGTGTACTGATAGGGAGCACTGCATAATGTTGAATTGGTTGATTTGGTGATAAATTATAACCCTGAACATCTTTATATATCCATATGAATCATTGATACGGTTCAATTGGTAGAGTCGTCACACTTGCTTCCTCGGAGTTTTTGAAGGGCATCTGTTAACCCCATTTCTGTCGTATACGTTGTGCAAACTCGGACAAGTCGTTATGAAACGTTAAGATAACCAAGACGAATATGGCAGAAGGGGTAGCTAAACCATTTTGAAAATATTGTAAGCCAGAGTAAACTGAAGGATATCATCAATCCCAAAAAAGAGATTATTTTTTTAATTGTCTGACTCGAAAGACTGGCTCGATTATCTAGCTAAGCATTCCAGTGGTAAATCAAAAATCTAACCGTCTCTGGACAGGCAAAGGGACATTTCTAAAAACCACTTCAGAAACTGTTTTGGCAGGTGTTGGTTGTTACGCGTTAAACGGAAAGATACGGATCTACCGCTTAAGAAATGGGAATAATCTAATCCTGTGATCATGTAACCGGTGCCGGCTTAAGGTGGTGCGAGGTCCTAGGCTGGAGCCCCTAAGTGGGCAGAGATCGAGAGGGTGACGGAACCCCTATCAGCAGGGAGTACGGGAGTTCTCCCACGGAAATTTTTTAAATCCAAACACGCACTGAGATGCAATCTGAGACCTATTAATTATCATATTTTCAGGTCAAGAGAACAGGATTTTGTAAATTTACTAGTGAAATTTACGAAAATAGCATTCTCTCGTCAGGCCCAAGAGAAGAATATTTTTAAAAATTTACGACTGGAATGACTGGCTCGGTTACAGAGCCAGTCATTCCAGTGGTAGATTTTCAAAAATACTGTTCTCTTGGACCGCAAATGGACACTAATCAAGATGACTGCATTACTGTAGTGTAGATGGTACCGAGTTTGTCTCTTCGTTGCGTTACGTACTTATTTACCTAGCCATAGCAAAACCCCTTAATATATTTTGGTTTAAAACGCAGAGGTGGGGGCCCCCATTAGGCGCGAGGCCCTAGGCTGTAGCTTAACTAGCCTAGTGGTTCATCCGTCCCTGCATGTAACTCCCTTTTATAAAACAAGGTTAACCTAGCAACTAAAACATATATATATATATATATATATATATATATATATATATATATATATATATATATATATATATATATATATATATATATATACACACCTGTGCAAAAGTTAAGCACCACCCTATTTTTACGCACATGCGAGGGTATATTCATGTGCTATGAAGAAAGCAATAGCATAAACATTTATGTACCCATCCATCTTAGTGCAAGAGGTAATAATGCAACTAGAGGAATGCTGATTATGATGGTGGGGAAACACTGTATGTTTGTGTTTGAACTTGAAAACGAGGCCTGAATATGGTTACGTTGACACAACTGACAACTATTGCCCTACAGTTGACACAGGTGGCTAGATTGTCATTAATGGTGTCTGAAAACGAAGTTTAACATATGTGCACGAGTTTGAGACTGTCATTATTAATACCGGGTATATCCACCTTGTGCCTGGATGACGGCCTGGACACGACGTCTCATGCTGGTCACCAACCGACTGATACGCCATTGTGGTATTCGTTGCCATTCAAGATGGAGTGCGTCTGTTAATTCCTGTAGGTTCTGCACAGGAGGATCCCTCCTTCTCACCATGTTTCCCAGAATGTCCCAGATATGCTCAATAGGGTTCATGTCAGGGCTCCTTGCTGGCCATGGTAGGGTTTCGATGGCATTCTGGCGGAGGTATTCATGCACAGCTCTAGCACGATGTGGTCGGGCGTTGTCATCCATGAATATAGGGTGGGTTCCAGGTGCATGATTTACAAAATGAGGGACCACAACTCTATCCAGTATGGAATCTTGATATCTTTGTCCATTTAGTGTTCCAGGTACAGTCAACAGATCCAGCTTACAATCAAATGAGATGCACCCCCATATCATAACGGAACCTCCACCAAATGGAACTTCTTCCATGATGTTACGTTGGTCGTACGCCGTGCGTCTGGACCTCCATACACGAGTTCGACCATCTGTGGCATGAAGCAGGAACCGACTTTCATCGGACCAGTGTACCCGTCTCCAGGATCTCATGTTCCAGTGTCTTCTTTCGTTGCACCACCTCAGACGCTCCTCTTTGTGGTGTGCAGTGAGGAGAGGACGTCTGACAGGTCTCCTAGCTTTCATGCCAGCAGCATACAGTCTCCTTTTGACGGTAGACATTGACACTCTATTGCGCGTTTCCCATTGCTGGCTGAGCACTCTGCTGTTGGTGAATGGAGATCTCCTAACAAGGCGTACTAGGGCTCGATCATCACGGGCAGTAGTCTTCTTCGGTCTTCCAGATCTAGGCCTGTCCTTCACCTCGTTAGTTTGCCCATGTTTTGCAATCAAACGACTGATTACAGTATGGTTAATGTTCAGCTGTCTGCCAATCTCTCTGCATGACATACTAGTGGTATGCATGCCTATGATTTGCCATTTCACACGATCACTTAACCTTCGTCTTGCCATAGCGGTTCACAACCAAGAGCTAATTCTCTCTGTACAAATAAACCACGGTCATGAACACAAAATTCCTAATCTTGTCGCCTAAATCTGTATGTAATGTTCTACACCTCAAACTGGACTTTTACATAACTGAACACGTGTGCTGTTTCCCGCCACGCACGGACATCAAGCGGCGTGAAGTCATGCATGCATGTGCATTTCGTACTTGGAATTATGTCAGCTAACGCGGGGACAAAAAGTATGGCAGCCTAGTTGTACCATCATGCTTCTACGTTCTATTGTTTTTGCTGGTGCTTAACTTTTGCACAGGTTTATATATATATATATATATATATATATATATATATATATATATATATATATATATATATATATATATATATATATATATATATAAATATATATATTATATATATATATTCTTAACCTTGGTTTAAACAAAGTTTATTTTTTCTTATTAAATTGGGAGCATTGTAAGATATTACTTGTTGGCGTCTCCCACTTTGCAAATAAATACAGTTCATTTTTACAAATCATGAGGCGGTTTACATCATAGAAAAAATAAGTTTGTACGTTATACTAACAATGAAAAATGTATAAATATTGATTAGATTGGAATAAGTAATTTTAGAATGTAGATGGAGCAGAATTGAATTTACAAAAGATAGTGTAGTGTAAAAAGATAAGGCAGATTTAGGAGGTTTGGATTTCACTCATGCTTGTTCGTACAAAGTGTTCCTCAGATAACGTCCGTAGTGGTCCAATGTCACGTGATTAAAGCCTCCTATGTAGGATTAACACTCAGAAGGTCAAGCCTGCCATGACGGCCAAATGCAGTTGTCTCGACGTATGTGCATTTGCTGGCTAGGAGATGACAGCCCCATATAATCCCTCGCCGGAATGACTGGCTCGGTTATGGTGTAACCGAGACAGTCATTCCAGTGGCAATTCCTAAAAAATAGTCATCTCCCGGCCTACAAATGGACACTGATTAAGAATATAATATTTGGATTTTCTTGACAATCAGCCACTTAACCCTTTAACACTCATATCAGCCAAAAGCTGCTTTTGCAGTGGTCTTGAAAAATATCCATTTGCAGACGAAGAGAAGAATCTTTTTGAAAAGTTACCACCGGAATGACTGGCTCGGTAACCGAGCCAGTCATTCCAGTGCTCAAGTTTCAAAAATAGTATTCTTTTGGTCTGCAAATGGGCATTTTCCATGAGAAAATTTAAATTTTCTTGACCAAATTCTAGGCTTAAATGGTTAACAATCAAGCCGGCCAAACGACCTCTTCATAAAACTATTTTCATAAATTCCAGTGGTTAAAGATACATATCAAATGGGGGAAAATAAACTCGGAAAACTTCTATACCCCTAGGGGTCCAAACCACGCATCTACATGTAACGAAACGAAATAAATCCAACCTTATGACAATTCCATCTCGCGCAAGCAATACACCTTATTTAGATGTCAAGTTGAATGGACCTTTCTGGTTTTAGCTATGCCCGGCCCATCTCTAGCTAGGCTCCACCCACACCTCGCTCGTGTTGGGAATGATCGATCGCTGAACACCCTGACTATCAATTTCCAAAAAAAATACGCAGGTAAGCTGTTGAATATTTTGAAACTAATTTGACTGGGCGCCCAGTCAAATTAGTTTCAAAATACTCAACAGCATGTTTATTAAATAGCAAAGAATTACAAGGACATACAATTCATACAACGTGTCGGACTCTTTGAGATTTGATGACGGTCTATATGGAACCCTTTGTGATGTAATGATTATGACGTCATCATACACGCGCTCAGCTGATTATGACGCCATACGAGGTCAGATGACAGATGGATAATCTGGAGAGGTGACTTGGAGACGTGTGTCTCCAATTAAACTTAACAACTTCAAAATTATATCGATCAATAGACAATTAAATCTTAACCTTGTTTTATAAAAGGGAGTTTTCTCATCACTAACCCCTCATCTCCAGCAAAACCCCAGTAACACCTTCCTGGGGTAGAGTTACAGTTCTTGAATGTCGCATTCTTCTTCTTCGTTTCGCTCTTCGGTAATGAGCTTCGTATATCTGTGTTTTCCCTAAAGGAGATGGCGCTTTCCATGCTCCTAAGGTCGTGTTCTCATACAGCCACTATTTCGGTAAATACCAGGTATATCGGTTAGCGTTCTCATTGGGAATCGGCGGTTTATCTCCCAATATATCGCTATTGCTTCGCATTGTGAACGCGGCCTATTCCGTCAAAATTTACTAGGTAGTGTTACCGTCAGCTTTGTCTCTCACGGTCTGGCAGGAAGTGCTACGACCAGCATTGTATCTCGCTCTCCAGCAGGTAGCGCCACCGTCCAGTCCGGAACTATCTTCTCGCAGTGTGAGTGCAAACCGATATATCGGCTAATTATTAACTGACATAATACACGAAATAGTTAAATAGGATTAGGCAATGAGATTGAGGTCTTAGGCCGCGTTCTCACGAGAGACTTAACCGGCGCACCACCATAGTGAGCTATGGCGTTATTCCGGGTTAAGTCTCCGGTGAGAACACGGCCTTAGGCCGTGTTGTCACTGGATAGTTAGTCGGGAATAACGCCATACCTCAGTATTGAGCTACGCCTGTTAAATCTCCAGTGAGAACACGGCCTTAGATTCACATATCGCTTTGAGTCAAGATCTACTGATCTAGGCCAAGAAATCGGCTTGTAGTTGCTACCATGCAACGTGTATATTTGCAGTACATGAACACCTACCTGATTATTCCCCATTCTCAAGGTAGCCTTTTGCAAGAAATGTGCTAAAATTTATTTTAGCAATAACATAATAGGACATAACCAAATCTTTGCATCATAATTATAAAGATAGAAATTATCTATTCAGTTCTCTTGAATTTTTATCTTTAGGGTTCTGATGCAAAGATTTGTTTATCTCCTTATATTGTAAATGATAAAATAAATTTTAACAGATTTCTTCCAAAAAGCCCGCCTTGTAAAATTCAACGCCGTCATGCTTTTACGATGGTGAATATTTTGAAACTAAATTTCTGCATACACAACAACTTCCATTCGTACTAGTTTCCAGATATTTAACTAAATAGTTCGTAAATTATAAGCCTGCATGGTTTTTCCCGAATTTGGTGTTTTGTGTAAAATGGTTCATCTCTCTATTTATGTACATGACAGATGAGTTTGTGTCGTAGGCTATAGCCGAAAGATACACTGCACACTGGTCAGGTAATTTGTTCTTAACTTTCTCGCTGCTACAAGCAACCAGACAATACTTCCAATGAGAAAAAACTCGGGAATTGCTGATTATTTTGAAAACAATTTGACTGAAAGTTGTTGGTGGCTAAGCCACCAACAACTTTCAGTCAAATTGTTTTCAAAATATTCAGCATATCCCGAGTTAAGCGCTATGGGAAATGTAGTCTGCAGAAATTCAGGCGTCATGCAGTTAAAATCGAGTCAGTCTAGATTATTTATGCTTAGTGAAAATATCTCGTCAGATATTATCACGGAAATAAGATATGCCCGGGTGATGGATGTCGGACGCCAGCAACAGCGTACCACCCTGTACCGAGTACCAGTGCCACGCTAAAACCCTTGGAATTCTACGGCTTCAATTTCAAGACAACTACACGGGAAACTGTTAAATATTTTGAAACTACTTTGACTGACATCTGCAACATCTCCCAATCAGATTGGTGTCAACACATTCAACAGAATGTTGTTGGGGTTTTTTTTTTATCTCTTATGCTTAGGGCTTTAAACATGACTAATAAATCAAGATTTCGTAAATATAACTGCGTAGTTAACATGGCGATGTTGTGTTATTTTTTAAGGTTTGAACGAGAAAGACAAATAGAAGTGGATTAACTTTTGTCAAACCGCAAACCAACGATCTCAATTTGAGCATGAACACACACGAGGCTTATCCAATATTTGAAAATGATTGCGGCTGTTGCTGGCGGCAGATATTTTGTGTATCTGTGCCATAGCGCTTGAGTTGCCCATGCCCCTATCGTCAATGGACCTTTCCAGTTTTAGCTATGCCACGCCCATCTTTAGCCACGCTCCACCCACGCTTTGACCATATTGGGATCGATCGATCGCTGGACTCCCTAACGATCAAGGTCCAGAAGACTATACCGGCGGGATGTAATTAGTGAAACGAATTTAACTGGGCGCTATTGCTGCCTATGGCAGCGTATGACAGCAACAGCGCCCAGTCAAATTAGTTTCAAAATATTCAACAGCGTGTTTATTAAATAGTAAAGACATACAATTCGTACAACAATTAGTCCGTCACCGTCACCAACCTTTCTACGCCATTCATGACATCATTGATTATGACGTCATCGTATACATCACGTTGTTGATTATGACGTCATATGATGGATGGATAAACTGGAAAGGTTCATTAAAATGTTTCTCAAAGATGGTAAAACGATGGACATGTTCAATCATATCCATGCTGATCATGGAGTTGAGCATTGCAATCGTGTAGGGAAAGTAGCTCGCGTGTGAGGCCGAACTTAGGACTCAGGGGCTGGGTGGGTGGGGGTGGGAGCTGGGGGCGGGTGGGTGGGGGTGAGGGTGTGGTTGTGCAATTTATCTACCCGGGGTCCTCGGAACTGTCATTAGAATTGCGAGAAAGCTATGATCCAGTTTCGATCGACATGATGATGGGGCCCTTTAGGTCAGAGGGCTTTAGGATTCAGTCTTATTCAGTACAGATCAGAAATAATTTGACATATTTCAAGCTCAAAGTAAAACGGATACTGTTGAATATCTTGAACGTAATTGGATTGGAAGACATTACAGCCTACCTTCCTTTGGAAACATATTGATTGATTCGCGAGTTGTACTCTAGGTGCGGCATCTATACATAAACTTGAAGTTATGCAGGCGCCCCAAAATTAATACAAAACATTTTTTTTGTGTCACTCTTTTGTTTTGGGGCCATTGAAAATTTGGGCCCGTGTGCAAATACACGTGTTGCGCTGCCTTAAAGCGATGCTAATCTCATCTCAAATGTTATACTGCATCGATAGATTATGGTTTATAGAATCCAGATCATTCATATCCTGTCACATTCCCGTTTCTGTATCACAATTATCTGCTTTGTAATATCGCGTAAATGTTGAACAGTGATCGCCACCATCTTGTCTCCTCAAGCGATAGTGCGTGATGTCATGTAAGTGCCAATGCATTGCATTCTTTATTATCTAATATTCATCTCGTTAAATATTTTGAAACTAATTTGCCCGGAGGTTGTTGCTGCCTATGGCAGCAACAACCTCCAGTCAAATTAGTTTCAAAATATTCAACCGCTTACCTGTATGATTGCTTTTATGCCACACTGGCGGCTCTATGACTGAGCTATACCCTGAGGCAGGCACGTTAGGATTTTTCTGATTGGTTGAAAAGGAAATCATGACAGCCATCATATGCTGTAGAAATGTAGCAACATTCAGCTACAAAAGCCTTAATATCTTTCTTTAGCGGCATGATGAAAATCTTAACATTACCTGCATAGTTTATGGCTTGCATATTAGATCACCTGAATAGCTATCAAGAGTTCATATTAGTTATCCCCAATAGAATAACCAGTAGGCTAATGACACATGCAACTCGTGGTCGATGTAATCTAGTATACTATGAATAAGCACAACCTGCTGTAGTCAAACGAAACATGTTTAGCATAATGCCCGTTGCAGATGATGATGATTTCATTCACCACAGCTTCTTCTCGTATGGGACGAGATAAGATTTATTTTGAGCATTGTACTCAAGGATCGCCTAGCCAGTGTAGGACCTGCTGATTTGAAAGACGACCTGGGGAACTGTGAAAGCTGTACAGATATGTCATTACAAGTATGACGCCTAAAGCGCATGTTGCATTGAATAGGAATGAATTCAATTTGTTCGCAATGATGTCTAATTAATATGAGGTTAGGGTGAGCGTGAGTGGGCGCTCATCCATATAAGCACACGCGCGTGCACACGCATGTATACACACACGCGCACGCATTAGCGCACATACATATGCACTTGTACACGCGCACAACCGCGCATGCACATAACCATGCATGTACGCACGCGAGCACACACGCATGCACGCACGCATGCATGCACCTACACGCATACACTAACAAACAAACACTAATAAACACCCGCACGCATGCACACACGCGCACAACCATGCACACATGCATACATATACGCATGCATATACACACACCCTAACAACCACACATACACATACAGTGCGGAAAGGCCACGCATATGCGCACGCACACTCACACATACACGCTAGCCAAATGCAAACACTGACAACCATACGTAGGCCTATGAGACTACATGTAGCCACGCTGTGGGTCTTATATACATACATGCATACACACATCTGTCTACACAGCGTGGACCGTGTATGCTTGTAACTCGCATACACTCATCACGGACATCAGTTAAATTCCACCGAACACATCATCAGCCTGAAGGCTTTCAATTTTACGCATGGCTCCACTTTACAATCTGACGACGGATAGTGGCATCTATCTCTATTACGAGCCTCTGACGTAACGGTACTAGCTAGATAGTGTACATTATTTGCCAGCATACCATCGACTACGAAAGCCCAGAAGGCTCATTCGAAATTCGAAATTCAAAACTCATCTTCGAAATTCAAGACTTGACTTCGAAATTCAAAAATCGACTTCAAAATTCAACTCTTAATTCAGCCAGTCAGATTTTACGTTTGCGCATTCTGAAACAATCATTACTGATGCAAGCTTGATGACGACTCCTGTTTCTGAAATAAATGGAGAAACGTTTACTTTCTTGATGACAAAATGTAATGTTATTGCTTATTGCAAGTGTGCATCTGGGCCACAACGCATGTCATGGTAATGGGCAATGTGTACTCCAAACTGATTGGCCGACCACTGCACATGCGTACTAATATACCTTTGCTAAATTATCACTGCATTTCAATATTGGCATATCTCGGTTTTGGGCAAAATCGAGGAATAGTGCATAGTGAAAAATGTATAGAAGGTGCTAAAACGGAGCAATATAGAGGCAATTTTACTATGCATACTTTCACAAGTATTTATCAGTAAAATCACCAGTTCCCGTGACAGCAAATATGCGCTATCGTCCTAGATTAACTATGGATGGTCCGGCTGTTGAGCATGGTGATAAATGGAGTGAGGGTAAGACTGAGATCTGGGAGCTTTTGCCACAACCTGAGTCACTGTGTATTTGTATGACCATATATGAGCATGTATGCTGTACATATTTTGAGATGCTACCAAAACACCCGTAACTACTGCACCAATACACCCATAGCTATCCTATTCCTACATATCTAGAACAACATACACCTATTGTTACCCCTACCAATAGCTATAACCGACATATTCACGAATTGCTACTCTACCAACACACCCACAAATACCATACCTTTGCCTATAACCACACATCTATCCCCATTATATATATTTATATTATTACACCCATAGCCACATGTACCATACAATCGTCAGTACCATGCCATAATAATACACCGCCACTACCCATACCAATACGCCACCCCAACCCCGCCCCCCAAAACCCCAACAATATTACCCTACTACCCTAGCCTATAGCGGCCTACTAACATAGGCTACTTGGCTAGCCTGCTACTATAGCCTGCTAGCATAGCCTACGGGAATAGCATGATAGCATAGCCTACGGGAATAGCATGCTAGCATAGCCTACGGGAATAGCATGCTAGCATAGTCTGCGGGAATAGCATGCTAGCATAGCCTGCTAGCATGGCATATCCTACTATTTTAGCATAACCTAGCCTACCACCCAGATAACGCAGCTTACTGGGCCGATGCCGGGCCGATACCGTGCCGATACTGAATGTATCGGCCCGGTATCGGCCCCGCATCGGCCCAGTAAGCTGCGTTATCATGGCAGGGCCTGAATTCATATAAATTTCTTATCTTAAGGCGATCTTAATTATAGGTGCTGCACTTTAGTAAGCTCCTTACTTATGTTGAGATTCATGAAAAGTATAAGTGCCTTGCCTACTAAAGCATAGCGAATATTACATTAGTGCCCACTCCCCCCCCCCCCCCCCCCTTAAACCGCCCTCAGGTCATTGCTAGGAATATATGTTCATATCCTGCTCATTTCAGTGACATTTATGCCACCTTTGTTTTAAACAGAATTTATTTTGTTCAATGGGAGCACAGTAAGACATAAGTCTTATACACGTGTCTCCCATACATACAAATACAATACATTAATAAATACATCAAGATGGGGTATAATAAAACATAATTAAATAGTAACGTATGTATAACTAGTTAATTGATAATCTATATCCTGATTACAATATTTCTAGGTAGCGCGCATGCTTGCGTATGTGTACATGAATATGTGCACGCGTGCGTAGGTATTGGCGTGCGTATGTGCATGATGCGAGAGAGAGAGAGAGAGAGAGAGAGAGAGAGAGAGAGAGAGAGGGGTGGTTGGGGAGGAGAGAGATTGTGTGTGTGTGTGTGTGGGGGGGGGGGGGCTGGAGTTAGGGAAAGCGAGAAAAAAGAGAGGAGAGGGGAATATGAGAAATAGCGTATAGACTAAGAATTTGACAAGAGTGAGAAAGATAAGGTGGTGAGGGGCTCTTAATGCTGTGTTCACCATGCTTGTACATGTAGGGCTGTTTGCATTTAGTTCTTATGGTTGCGAATTTAACAAATAGTAATTTACTTAAAGCGGTTGGTATTGACTATATATTGGCACACGGCGTTACATATTGTAAGATTCTTTTCCAAGTCGACATTGTTAATGTCGTATAGAAGTTTATTAGCTGTTAGTATGGCAAGAGAAATATTGTTTAGGACGAGCTGATTTTGAAGAGAGACTCTGTGGTCGTTAAAAAGAGGGCAGTGGAGGAGATAGTGATTTGTGGATTCATCAGTGTATCCACATGGGCATCTAGCTTGAGTCTGACAGAAAATTTGCAAATAGATGCCGATTTAAATTACTACAACCATTACGAAGCCTACATAGGATTACATTAGTTAACCTTTGGCCGACATAATACCAGGGAGAAGGTGGTCGTATAGGCGACATGGCTTTAAGTTTGATATTGAATTCCGTGAGAGTGGCGGAACACCTGACCGGCGATGGGAGAGTATTCCATGCGCGGACTGTTGCTGGAAAAATATGGCAACAAAATGGAGTGAATAGATTTGCGTGACGAATGTTGTAGGTGTTTCGTGCCTGGGATAATGAGGGAAGGTGATTATTCAGAATTTCACACGTCATCCCGTTGATAATTTTATATAGCATAACTAAGCTGTGAGATTCCCGTCTATGTGAAAGCGTTTCTATTCCTGTTTCTGTGTACAGGTGTTCCATACGAGCACTACGTGTCCTTCCACATACTGTTCTGAGTGCGTCTTTTTGGATGTCCTCCAGTCGTGTTACAAGATACTGTGGTATGTTATTCCGGACAACGTCTGCGTATTCTAGAGATGGCCTAATAAAGCTTTTGTACACAATTTCAAGACAGTTCCGGTCTAGGATATAATTTAGGCCCTTGAGTAAAGAAAGTTTGTGTTGAGCATGTGTTTTTAAGTTTTCCACGTGAGTAAGCCAAGTGCATTTGTTATTGAAGGTAATGCCAAGTTGTTTATGGTTGTTTGATGGGAGTATTTCAGAATTTTTTAATTTAACTCGAGAGACAGTGGGCTCATTACGCAGAGAAAGAAACAGACTAGGTGTTTTGGAGACATTAAATTCAACAAGCCATGTGTTAGCCCATTGCGTCATGATCCGAAGATCATGGTCTATTGTTGCAACGTGCTTGTGGCACTCCAGCCTGTAAGCGAAGTAAGGTAGATTCATTGCCGTTTATAACAGTTTACGTTACCTTTCTCTGTCTTGGCGATCAGCCAAGGTGAGGTTAGCCTAGATGCAATCATACATCACGATGTATGATGTATTTTCCCATTTTAATGATAAATTGTAGATATCCTCCTTACATTGGGGCGATGTTTCATGCATACCTTCCAAACTTGTTGTGTCTCCGCGTCCGCCTCTATTGACATTAGCAACATTACGCCTGGCTGCAACTCTTGAATCAGTGTGTGTATTTAAACGATAAGTTATATTGATCTTTCGTAGCTTAAAACAGCAAATATTCGACTGAAAGCTGATGCTTTCTAAATGCAGTGACACTTCAAATCTAATTATTTTCTAAATATTCGACCGGTTGCATATGCGTGATTTGCCAATGTTACTGAGATATTAGAGTTGAAATCTATGAGATGTTTCGGGTGGAGTAGGGTACCACAAATGTGGAAGGGAGACTGTATTACCACCATCAACAGCACCACTCCACTACATCCAGGACTATTAATAGTGATCCAGACGGATCAGTGCACAAGTAAATTCACAGATCCCTGGAATTTTGTACTGATCCGTACTCACATGACTATAGTAATCAAATGTTCTGAAAAAATGCACAATTTACGTATTATTAGGATAATTAATTATTTAATCGTAAAATGTCAAAATGTTTGGTTAGTTAATCTCCATTTGCAGGCCAAGAGAATACTATTTTTGGAAATGTACCATTGGTGCATTTTCAAAAATATACTGAGCCAAAAAAGTTTAGCGACATTGAAGTTTGGTTTGTTGTATTAAAACTATGCGTCCATTTATAACCAAATTTGCAGGCATGTTTCGTTAATGTAATGTCTCCCTGAGCATGAAGAAATGCAAATCATTTCTTGCATTTCTCGGCCGCACGCTTACTGCATGTGAAAATGCATTTTTCATGCACTGGCCCACATTGACGGGTAGCGAAGGCAAAAATTCACCAAATTGCAAAAGCAGATAACGAAAGTTAACAGAAAACGCTTAAAAGTTTACCCTACCGAACATGGGTAGCCGCCCAGGGCTACCCGAAAATCAGCGCGATGAAGCAATGGGAAAACTCGCTGCTGGGCAGAGCGTTCGCTCTGTTGCCCGACATTTTAATGTTCACGCCTCAACCATTTCCCGTCTCCGCCGACATGAGCAGGAAACTGGACATGCTAATGACCGACCACGATCTGGCAGACCGAAAGCAACAACACCAAGAGAAGACCGCTACGTAGTGACGTCATCACGACGTCACAGGTTTGAGACTGCGCCGCGGCTGTCCCGTAATTTGCACACCGCTACCGGCACTACAGTGCATGCACAAACTTTGCGAAACAGACTCCATGATGTTGGACTGCATGCCCGTCGTCCACTTGTTGCTGTTTCGCTTACAGAGCGTCACATCGGGAATCGGGTTGCATGGGCAAGAACTCATCAGCGATGGCGTGCTCAACAATGGAGCCACGTTTTGTTCAGTGATGAGTCGAGGTTTTGTGTGGATGTGGCGGATGGTAGGCAACGGGTTTGGCGACGTTTAGGAGAACGGTATGATGCAGCCAACATCATTCAGCACGACAGATTCGGTGGCGGCAGTGTCATGGTGTGGGCTGGAATCCATGAAAATGGCAAAACAGATCTTATTGTGATTCGCGGAAATTTAACGGCTCAACGTTACTGTGAAGAAGTTGTCGCCCCTGTTGTCATCCCTTTTATGCAGCATCATGCAGACTTTATGTTCCAGCAAGACAACGCCCATCTTCATTCAGCTAGGGTCACCAGTGATTTCCTTGAGGCTAACAACGTTCCGGTGTTGGACTGGCCAGCGCGATCACCGGACCTGTCTCCTATCGAACACGTGTGGGACATTCTTGGCCGTATGGTGCGTAAGAACCATCCACATCTTCACAACGTTCGGGAGTTGGAAGCTGCACTGCTCGAGGAATGGGATGCGATTCGTCTTCGTGACATCAGGTGCTTAATTCGAAGCATGAGAAAGCGATGTACGGCGGTGGTTAATGCGCGCGGAGGTCACAACCGGTATTGACAGCTCAGTGTCATTATTAAATTGGACCCTTCCGTTGAATGATGCCGTGTTAACGGCGCGATGCTAGCATTACAGTAACAAGAGACTGTTGTTCAAATTGGAAAATGACCTATCAATTAGATAATATATTTGAATCAATATATTGTTTTTATTAAATAACATTTATACAGTAATATTCTCAGTGTTGCTAAACTTTTTTGGTTCAGTATAGTTTTCTCTTGGCCTGCAAATGGACATTCCTCAAGGCCATTTTGCTCTACTTGTCCACTAAATGGTTAAAACACAAACGATTACACCAGCTGGTTGATGTATAAAGCATTAAATCCTGTGTAAAGTGTCTCATAGAACTACTATTGCTGAAACACAATGATCCAGCCGGATCATTTACTGTCCTAGAGCAGTGGTCCGTTACTAATCCTTATGCAAGAAAGGCTTACAGACCACGGGATCAGCGGTTAATTTCAACCCATGTACACCACCCCACTATCACCACCAACACACCACCACCACCACCACCACACCACCACCACCACCACCACCACCACCACCACCACCACCAACAACAACAACAACAACAACACTCTGCTGCTGCTGCTACGCTGATGACGACGACGACGGTATATCAATGTTGCACGTATGTATAGAGATAGGCTAGAAATTCTATCCTTTCATCAATTTCCGATGGAATAATCGGATATTTCATCTCTTCAACTGTATCCAGTGGAAGCTCTTCTTCATATCCGCACGATCTTCTTTCAGTGTGGCGATACATTAATCTGTGTACACCACTGGACGAAAATGTGCCATCAACATAGCATAAGAGAAAGACTGATGACATTGAAAAAAACACAAGTGATTTGCACCACGAACAATTTAAAACCAGTAAAGGAAAAATGCATAACAGAGATAGAAAACATTTTGATGGAAAAAGAAAAACCCTCTTAAGTAATCTTTCTTTTTAAGAAGAGGAAAGAATCTGTGATGAGAGATAGTAAATCTACGGGCAATTCCTATGTTAATAATGACGAAAATGGGATGCCAATATACATCCATCTCTAGCATCTTAATTCTAATGGATGCACACTATTATGGCCTGCAGTTAGACAATAACTTTTTCTTATCACCACAATTTAAAAAGTGTTGGGGATATTGTGAGCATCTCCGTCTGCCAGTTCCTCTGTCAGGCTCACATCTCCAAAACCGTTAGACAGATTTAAAGTAAATGTGATATGTGGAGAACCCACATGACTATTGAGAGCCTTTGAAATTGTGCTTCGCTCACCACCCTAGGGGTTACTGAGCGGGGTTAACTGAATGCTTGTTCTTTCCCTTTATATAACATTCAAATGGCCCCATAATCCATGCATGACTCCAACCAATTATTCCTAGAGCTGCTGAAAATCGTACAATGTTGCAGAATTGAACTACAATAGTTGATACACCACAGTCCTTTGGAATCTTTAGAGCTCTAGGAGGCAAATGTAGCAACACTGCTGAAACTTCTGAAAGAACCCAACATACAGTTACCTGTGAAACGCGAATGGTATCACCAATTGTCCTAAAATGACAGAGTTGGAAAAAATCGCAGGGTAACAAACAATCTTGGCAGCGGAGTATGACTTCTTTAGACATTGGTTGAAGTATTTCATCTAGCTCATCGGCAAGACTAACAATTGTCTGCCTATTCAGTCTGTATCTTTGATAAAGCTTAACGTTATTGCACTCGTCTAGTGGGTTTAACTGATCTAGAAAATCACATTCCCGACAGAGAACACGCTTTCTTTCTTCCTCTTTCAGAGCCCCTACTATTAAAATAGACATTCTATATAATTTCCAAAACGAAGTCTTTGATACACTTACTATATAATGCTGTTTTGCCCACCCCACTCAAATTTAAGACACCTCCAGAGGAAATTGATATTCCGAGAGAGTTCAGAGATCGATCGATCCCAACACGAGCGAGGTGTGGGTGGAGCTTAGCTAGAAATTGGCGGGGCATAGCGAAAAATTGAAAGTTCCATTAAGGATAAGAAAATATATTTCTACGAAACGTAACCATCATATCTCAAAATTTATTTCGTTATATGACATTGAGGCAGACAGTTTTAGCCTTTCGTTTTCAAATGTTCGTTTTCAGGCATTCTATTGTGAATGTGCGCCTTCAAACGCTAGCTTGAAAACCTTCAACGGCTTAACCGCGCGCATGTGAAGGAATCATCAAATCATGAAACAAAACGAGCAAATTTACAAAGAAGCTACTCTAGAGAATGAAACATATTCCAGGTTATCCATCCATCATATTACGTCATAGTGAATGACGTAGATAAGTACGTCACTGGCGGATAATTGAAGACCGACTAAGCGTTCTTGTATGAATTGTATGTCATTACTATTCAATAAACATTCTGTTGAATACTTTGAAATTAATGTGACAGGACGCTGTTGCTGCCTGTAAGATTTTTCTGGAAATTGATAGTCAGGGAGTTCGTGGATCGATCGATCCCACCACAGGCAAGGTGTGGGAGGGGTTAGATTATCTAGAGATGGGCGGGGAATATCTAAAACTGGAAAGGTCCATTCACTCTCAGGGTGACCATTTCACATTTCATAAATCATTGACCCAGTTTGCACATATTTCTTTTATGATGCGCTTCTTATGCAATGCTATATTTTCCGCCGTTTCAATAAAGCATTCAAGCCAATAAGTTCAGCTCTGTCGCTATGTAAGCTACACGACGCGAGTGTTTGAATAGAGCTAATCGTGTATGGTGCGCATGCGTGAAGATAGAGAGGACGTGGTTTCATTTTTATATAGGAAAACAGCTAAAACAACATTCTAGCAAACATTTTGATTAGAAACTAGCATGTATCTATTGTATGCTATATAATGGACCTTTCCAGAGTATCCATCTATTATCTGACTTCACATGACGTCATAATCAGCTACGGGTCGTGTATGATGACGTCATAATCATGATGTCATAAATGATTCTATTTGGCCCATCTCTAACTTGTAATAGTCCGACACCTTGTACGAATTGTATGGCTCTACTATGTAATATTGTTTTAACTAGTTTGACTGGGCGGTGTTGCAGCGCCCAGTCAAATTAGTTTCAGAATATTCAACGTCTTACCTGTATAGTTTTCTGGAAATTGATAGTTAGGGAGCTCAGAGATTGATCGATCCCAACACGGACGAGGTGTGGGTAGGGCTTAGCTAGAGATGGGCGGGGCATAGCTAAATCTGGAACGATCCATTGCTAGTAGAGTCGACACACAGTATGGTATAAAGCAATTAGCCAGGAAATAATAAAACTAAAAATAAAATAATTTCGCATAGACAATTACCACGAAAATAGAATATGACAGCAATTGCAATGATTACCATGACGACGGTGTGGTAGACGCGAACCTTGTATATCCATCACTTGTTAATAACTACTACTGTCAAAAAGAAGGTCTGTATCACTTTTATCATTATCTTTACTATTATTATGACTGTCATAGTCTATTCTACTGATTGCTACAGTACATTATCCAATTATGGCACCTGGTGATGGAAGGGGTTAGTCAACAAGCTCCTGCAAAGGAGACAACAATAGTAGAACAACAAACAACAGCTCTGCATGTGGTATATGTACATATGAATTGATGTAAAGATGAATGAAATAGCATTGCAATGCGAAATTCCTAGTACTATACAAAATGGCAGGACAGGACCATTAGTGATTACAAATGGTTTCAGAAAAAACCCTTCGTTTGACCTGATGCTGCATCCTTTGCCGATGTGAGTCAACTAATAGGGCAAGAGATGATGACTGGCTGAGCAAATTAAAGCAAAGGGTCGATCGAATGTTTGCAGTACTGGGCCAGTCAATCGCAATCAAGAATGAACGCGTTAGACGGATAGACGAGCAAATAGAAAGGACAGTCGAAAGTAAATTAAAATGAAGCTCTGATGAATTACCATGTCATCATCATCATCATCATCATCATCATCAACATCGATGAGAGCGAGCAGAGTGATGATGCAACAGAGAAGCTAAACGATAATGTTAAAATTGATCACTTAGTGCAGGTAATGGCTGGTCTGGATCCTAGTGAGTTACAATCTTTCCATCTGTGTAATAAGTAAGTGAGCGAGCGAGTTAGAGACTGAGAGAGCTGGCGGGCGTAGGTGGAGTGTGAGGTATGGTGTGATTGGTGTGAGTGAGCAGACCGAGGGGTCATTGTGTCCGCAAGTGGATACCAGTGTAAAACGATGGGGAAGTTGCAAATAATAGACCGCAATATAAACCAGCCTATATATAGCGTGAATGGGACCTGGAATCAAGGAACTCGACAGAGGTTAAGCAAACAAATAACTTCTAAATTGCTCAGCCAGCAGTTGCGTTCTCTTAAAACGATCCTAAACTACAATGCCACAATTATTGAAGCCATGTCCCATTGTAATGCGCATCCAAAAACGTCATCGATCAAAACATCATTGATAACAATGTTATTTTCAAGCATTTTGGTGTGAATGTGCACCTTTTAATAGTATATAACGTGTGCTATTGTGCTATTTGATTTCATGGTTATACGGAATTGTATTATTAAAGTATTCAAATTTAAGAATTACGGCGTTTTATTTATTTAGTTAGGTAGGTATTGTGTTTGCCAGCCATTAATACGGTTCGATTGGAAACCGAAATTTGTGTACTTTGATACTGTTTCATATTGTCCCAAATATATGGATTTCGATATTGTTCCCCGGCGCCGTTTGCCAATGGCGCGCCGATATCAAATTAGACACTGGTTCCTGCGCCGTTTGCCAACGGGCGCGCCGATGTCAAGTTTGAAATTCGTCCCTGCGCCATTGGCAAACGGCGCTAATTCAATATTGGCGCCTTACACGTACACACAACCACACGGAAACGCGCGTATAAAAAACTTTGTGTGAATGAGCACTAACATGTTATTTAAACATGGAAGACCTCCAAAAATGTGCCTCTGGTTTAGTCCTAATTTATTGGGATACCGCCAGGATTAGCTAGGTTAAACATTCGAACACCTTCGACAACATTGCCCAATACGGTATATACATAAATATGCAGAACACGGTAGTGCCTACAGTCAACCCTGTGCTAGTGGCCACCTGTCTTTTAAGGTACATGATGGGCGTTCCATAAGACAGGTGGTCGTCAGACCACCTGTCTTAATGAACGCCCATCTTGTCGCTGAGAAATACAGGTATTCGTTTTAATAAATGGCGAACAACTTGTAATAGGAAACTATCTGTTTTCATTGGGCAAATTATCTTTGTTCATTATGATGGTCATATAACGCAGGTCTGAGTGTATTTACTGTATTGTTAAATACAGCTATGCAAAAGGGCAATACGTTTATAAATGAGCAATCATAGACCCGGAAAGAATTGAAAACACCACTTTGTATAGGCTAGTAGGTAACGAAGTGAAAGTTTGGAAGACTTGAAACGGGAGTGCGCTATTTTTAATCGTTTAACCTTCACATTTGTTCACGAACACTCAGTTTTCCTATAAAAAATGTTCATTTGCAGACCAAGAGAAGAATATTTTTAAAGATTCACCACTGGAATGACTGGCTCGGTTATCGAAACAGTCATTCCAGTGGTATATTTTCAAAAAATAGTCTTCTCTTGGGCTACACATGGACATTTCTCAACAACTCTACAGAAGCCGTTTTTAGCTGATATCAGTGATAAAGCATTAATATGGATTGTTATCAATTTTAAATGTATCCAGTTTTTCATTTAATATTATCATGACAAAATGTATAGTCTACCTGCCAAAACTGAAAAGAGGCCTAATTAAGGAGTTAGCACAAGTCGTCTGTTAAAACAACGCCAATGATACCAGTTATTAGGGTGGTCTATGTAGGTTATCACTAGGGTGGATGTATGGTCTGAAAGTGGTGCACAATTTTTTTTACAGGCCCGTTTCCATGGTAACCAAGAGAAATTATCACACATATATAAGTTTATTCTAACGCGAATAACTTTCTTCACACGACAGCTAGAAACATGCTTCTGGTGTTGAATCAAAGGTATAATTCCCCTCTAATCGGTTCTGCCAGTTACTCATTTGTGGGATCACTTATTCTAGAATTATGGTGTCACAAACATGGAAAATAGTCTTTTTCTAGGAATTCGAACGTTTTCCATTTCCCATGTAATGTCCGGGTGTGTACTTGCACCTCAATATTTTGTGTTTTAGTAGCAATGCTATCTAGCTTATTGAAAATATACGTAGTACGTGATATAGGTTCTGTAAAATAGTGATTACGGCTCAGATGATTAAGTGGAGAAACCCAGATGAATTTGACAGTGATCATATTGAAATGGGAGGCATGCACCGTGCATTGAATTTTATGGGTGAGATAGGTCGTGATTTGCAGGAAAGTGGTTTTGAGGATATTCTTGTGGAAGCGAACGTGTATGGATCAGCAACAATTATCCATGCTATGAAGAGCAAAACATACAATCGAGGTGTTAGAATTCATAAGCTGATGAATGAAGCACTGAGTCGGCTTAAATGGATGGCATTTGCTGATGCCATTGAAGCAATAGAAGTGTCACAACTTGAAAGGAATATGATCATGGAGAAAGCGGAACATTGCACCACAGCATTTGAGGATCTCCAGCATGCACACGGCGAAGGCAACGATGCGGCTAAAAAGGCACTATGACTGGTTTGTACTGACACAGCTAAGTGTACCTCCTTTGGTGAGCTATCAGATCAACTCTTGGACGCAGTCTTGAGTTTAAAATGTCAGTATATTGCTGTAGTTGGTGACAATTATATGAATGAGGAATATCCAGATGCAGGAGATAATGAATCCAACTGTTCTAACACTACTTCTAAAACAGCGGCTGAAGATGTTGTCAAATGCAAAGAACAAGGCAAACCTTGCCATCTTCCTTTCTCATGATTGGATCATTAAGTTGGAACGTAGATTAAAAGCTGGTTGTGAGGTGTATCTTGCTGGTGGATTCCATGACATTAATCGAGAAGTGAAGGTCGTGTTTGGTGGGCACGATGAAGTACCAGGGCTTGGGTCCGATTCTCGAATTTTTCTACATATTTCACATTCGAGATATAAATTAGGCGTCAACCGGGTACTTCTTTGGTGTCTTGACTAAGATGTTGCAGCCATGTGTCCACGATACTGCTGGGTACTTGACTTGAAAGAGCTGTAGCTAAAGGCAGGTGTATGACAAAAGAAGAGATTCATTCCAATGCATACCATAGCTACCCAACTTGGAAAAAGTATGAGCTATATGCTACCAGCGATCCACGCAGCCAGTGGATGCGATTCAACCTCGGCGTTCAGTGGGAAAGACAAACACAAATGGCTGAATCTTATTGAAAAGCACCAAGAATTACACAGTGGGCTATAACATTTCGGAAACAGTCCTTCTGACATCAACCGGGAAACCGAGGATGTCATGGTAACACCAGTGTCTCTACTGTATTGCGGAAAGAAACATGTATCGCTTGATGTAGTTCGTTACGAATTATTTGCATAAACAATGCAAAAATTGAGAAATTACCACCAACAATGGATAGCTTCCGTTTGCATCTAAAACGAGCAAATTATCAGTCATTTATATGAAATCATGCAACAGTTCCGTACCTCAATGTATCACGTGTTGATAATGGCTGGGTGTTCGATGAAGATGGGCACCTTGTGCCATGTATGATGATGCTCCCTCCAGCACCTGAGGCAATACTCGCATCTACACAATGTATGTGCCAAGCGGATTGTTCAACAAGGAGATGCAAGTGTTGCAAAGATGATATTGTGTATTCTGATGTATGTAAATGTTGTGCTGACAGCTGCAGTAACCGTGAATTGAATATAGTTGACTCGTCCTCTGAATCAGATACAGATTAATGATATGGAACATGAACTGACCTACACATCGTCCTTGCATTTATTGAATGATTCATTCTGCGAAGAAATCGCATTTACCCAGGTTGGAGCGGCGTCAAAATTCAGGCTTACAATTAGGCTGACTTTTAGGGTATGACTTCCAAAATGATGTATTAAATATTTTCCAAACCACACATCCCATTCACTGTACCAATTTGATAAGCCGGACATATTTTTAATAGATGGGACAACATTGAGCTATCAGAATACGAACCAGAACACAAATTTGTACAAAATTCGTAGACGTGAAAATATGAGAAAAAGAACCATTTTTTATGTTTGTGATGTCATAATTATATGCAAAGTATTCACAAAACAAGAATAAATGTTACCGCTAGCTAGATGACTATGAGACTTTAATTTACCACTAGAATTGTCTTTCTAACCACAAAAATAAAAAGGTTATGATAGTTAAAACGAAGTATATTTCTTTGCGGTAATTGATTATGGTTACCATGGAAACGGTTCTGCAAAAAATAATTGCACCACTTTCAGACCCTACATCCAGCCTGGTGATGACCACTATAGACACCCCCCCCCCTATCAGCTGGTACTATTGGCATTTTTCTACCAGACCCCTTGTGCCATGGTGCCGAATTCAGACTTGGCTGGTAGACTAGTAGTTATTACCTTCCTTTCTCGCGAAATAAAATGATCGTTTTGAAACTTTTATTTATAGTTTGATGGTAGTCGAAATTCTTGTCTCAGTGAAATACAGGTAATGCATTCAGAGATGATCTACAGTTACATACCAAATACTGACAATGCTTTATTGTCCATTTTATAACTGATAGAATCATCGAAGGGGTACGTAGATTCCGTTGATAAGCTTTATGTTAGCCATAGGTATAGTATATATTCGCTAGATCACTGATGCACAACCCTCTCTACGGGGCTCATTGTCGCAGCCACTAGTTGCCCGAGTTCAGTAAATCACAATTGCGCGTGGCTAGGTTTTCACTGACCAGCGATTAGCTGCATATATAGCATCGAAAAATTACTAAATTCTCTTTTGGAAATTTGAAGAGGAATTGAACAGACGCATATTTATATATTTTTACCAAAAATAAAATTGCATTGGCCATATTAATCTGACACTTTATTCGACTACGTAATAGGATTAGTAACAAAAATATATTATTTTGGAGAGACTAAATCCGGCCAGAAAATACTGAACTCTGAAATACTGCTTTTGAGAGGGCCATGAGTGATCTAGCGAATATATACTCTATCTATGGTGTTAGCAGAAAGTGGGACAATGCGCGATAGTCAAAACATGGCTTCTACTTAAGATATACCATCCAATATTATAGGATCCTAAAGGTTATCACTTCCACAGGAAGTAACAGTACATAATCGCAATACTGAATCACACACAAATTATCTAAACCAATCTAATAAGTGTATGTCATGTGACCTTTCTGTGAGTTAATAATCGCTAATATTCGTGTATATACTCGCTTGCGATAACAATGCATAACACTTTGATTAAAGAATAATTTTCTTATAGAAAATGTCAATTAATGCAGACCAAGAGAAGACTTTTTAATTTACCACGGAAATGACTAGTTCGATAAGCGAGCCTGTCATTCCAGTGAGGAACTTTAAAAAAATGTTATCTAGATGTGCAAATGGGCGTTTTCTATGAGAAATTAGAATTGTGAACAAATTTGAGGGTTAAATGGTAATAATGTTATGGTCTGTGCGAAGCGAAACCATCATGTGCTGAGCTCTGTTTCGTTTTCATTGCATTGAGGTACGGACTTTGGGCTTTCGGGGTGTTCAGTTATGATAGTTTTGTTTTCGGGCATTCTCCTGTGAATGTGCACTTTTATCAGACTCACTATTATAAGTATAATTGTGTAATATAATGCCACCATGCAATTAATTATAGTATAGTAACATGTATATATAATCATTCTTGTTACAACATGATACAGGTACTTTGTAATATAATTGTCTGGGAGACGCGGTTATAAGACATGTCTTATCGCGCTCCCTCTAAGACAAAAATACATTCTGTTTAAACAAATTATATAAGTGGACAACCATAACGTTCTTGTAATATCATGCTTATACGTCCCGGCTACACCGCTAATGGGCTGAATTTATTTTAGATTTCTATGGTACCGATCGGTACTTACAAGGGCAAAGTCATTGTGACCTTGATACAATTAGAGTGATGCATTCAAATTTCATCGTATCTCCTTGTCTTACGCTTGACCTCATTAATATGATTACATAGGAACACAATAGCTTTCAGGTAATGAGGCAAAATTTCAAAGTGATTGTGATGCGGATACAATGTTTTCTGTCAACAGCCAGTCAATATATCACTGTGGTGTTGTTATAGACAGGTTTTAACGAGATGCCCATGTATATATTTCACGTTTTACTTGTTGAATCCAATCTGTCGCTCAAGTATATGACGTCATAGTGAATGGACCTTTCCGGTTTTAGCTATGCCCCGCCCATCTCTAGCTAAGCTCCACTCACACATCGCTTGATCGATCGATTTCTGAACACCTGACTATCAATTTCCAAAAAACACCACACGTAACCTGTTGAATATTTTGAAACTAATTTGACTGGGTGCTGTTGCAAGGCAGCAATAGCGCCCAGCCAAATTAGTTTCAAAATATTCAGCAGCATGTTTATTAAATAGCAAAGAATTGCAAAGCCATACAATTCATACAACGTGTCGGACTGTTTGAGATTTTATGACGATCTATATGGAACCCTTTGTGACGTTATGATTGTGACGTCATCATACACGAGCTGAGCTGATTATGACGTCATACGAGGTCAGATGATGGATGGATACTCTGGAAATGTGAATTACGACGTTACAATCAAATAGCTAATTCGGAATTTTATGGCTTTGCTGTTTACTAAACATTCTGTTTAATATTTTGAAACGACTTTTGCTGAAAATGTACAATAGGATCGGGTATAAGTTCTTCCAACTTTGGCTGAGCGCTGTGGCTGCCATAGGCAGCAACAACACTAAGTCAAATCAGTTTCAAAATATTCAACAGCTTACCTGTATAGTTTTCTGAAAATTCAGATTTAGGGAGTTCAGGAATCGATCGATCCCTAACACGGGCAAAGCATGGGCGGAGCCTAACTAGAGATGAGTGGTGCATAGATAAAAGTGGATTGATCCATTGTTTGTATTGTATTGCAGAATGGGCTGGCAGAGGATTTGTATCTGTGTGTGCCTGTTGGTGCTTCTCGCAGCTGCTGTCAATAGTATGAAAGTAGGATCTGGTAAGTTATCTTCACTGTGTACTCACTTTATGCTCTTGGGGTTCCTTTCACACATGGTACTTAAAGGTGCATATATTCACACGAGAACGTCTAAAAATTAGTGTTACGTTGTATACTTTGGAGAGGTCGTGTTCTCACTAGAGAGTTAAACTTGAATAACGCCATACATCAGTATGGCGTTATTCAGGAGTACGTCTCTAGTGAGAACACGACCTTAGATTGTGTGACTAGATGAAATGAAACGAAATAAATTGTAACATATGATGATTTTATTCCGTATAAATTAATTAGACGTGTGCCTCTACTTGAATTCCACAATCTGTTTCATTATTGTGTGTACTATGTAGGTTAATATATAGCCGATATATCGGTGTGCACTCACACTGCTGGAAGATAGTCCTGGACTGGACGGTGGTGTTACTTGGTGCAAAGCGAGATAAAATGTTTCTCGTAGCGCTATCTGGCAGACAGTGAGAGAAAATGCTGACGGTAACGCTACCTGGCAAATTTTGAGGGAATAGGTTGCGTTCACATAGGGAAGCCATATCGATATATCGGAATCTAAGCCGCCGATTTTGTGGGATTAGATTTCGAAATAAGTGACGTATTTATTCTGATACAAGAGCCAGTTCAATGAGAATGCTAACCGATAGATCTGGTATTTACCGAAATAGTGGCTGTACGAGAACACGGCAGTTTGAGGTGACATGCAGAGATAAAATACAGCATTGGAAATTCGATCAACATAAAATCCTAGCCGACCAAAAACACGGCATCCGTTCGAGGCGATCCTCTGAGGAAACCCGAACTTAGGACTAGACTAGTTTCTGAAATTGTTACACGGGTGTGGGGGCGATGTGGGAGTGGGTGGGGTGGGGTGGTGTGGGGGGGGGGGGGGGGGGGGGGGGGGGTTGCTGGGGTTTGTTGGTGGGGGCGGGGGTTGGGGTCCTAGAACTACCATTCGGATAGCGAGAATACTAGGGTCCAGTTTCAACCGTAATGACGCTTGCGGCCCCTGAGGTCAGAGTACTATGGGATTTGGCCACAACAGCTCAAAATACTCAACCGAACATTTGTTTACATTGTGTTCAAAATTATGTGGCCTTGGAAACATTTAAACTTATTTGTTAGTTGTATTGCAGGTGTGGTATTTATGCGTGTAAGTTAAAGTTATACAGGTGCCCCATACATTAAGACAAAAATGAATTTTTATGTACCATTTTGGGACACTGAATATTTGGGAGCCCGGTGCAAATGCACTTGTTGCACTGCCCTATGTTCGGCCCGGCCTCCGAGCCTCAAATCATCACTACCATCAACCTAATGGCTAAAAGTCTCCTTAAAGGACGGCAGGTTGATGCCATTCTGCTAAACCTTTCGAAGACAGTCGATAAAGTGCTTCACTAAGGCCAGAAGCATAGACTCAACTATGGTGACGCAAGAGGAAACACCTAGAAATGGATTAAAGACTTCCCTAACAGGGTGAATCCTTCTAGCGGATAAGCGATGCGGTTCTGCTGACGTCACATCCGGCATACCTCAGAGAACAGGCATTAGTCCGCTCCCATTACTCGCATTTATGGATGCCATGTCTGAAGTAACACATTCCAAAGTGTGGTTATTCACAGATGAGTCATTACTCTTTGGATCATCCGCAATCCAGTAGATTTAATGAAGGAATCCAGTATTAGCTATGCCCTGCCCGTCTCTAGCTAAGCTCCGCCCATGCGTTGCCCGTATTGCGGTCGATCAAAGCCCCTGACTATCAATTTCCAGAAAAATATGCAGGTAAGCTGTTGAATATTTTGAAACTAATCTGAATATGGCAGCAACAGCGTGCAGTCAAATTTGTTACAAAATATTCAACAGATTATTTATTAAATAGTAAATACATATAATTCTTACAACAAACAACCCGTAGTCCGTCATCAATTACGTTAACTCGTGGGGTAATTGATTATGACGTCATACTACACGTCACGTAGTTGATTATGGAGTCATATGATTAATAGATAAAAGAAAATCCTTATTTTTTTCTCAGTCTGAGTCAAACAAGACAATTTTTGAAAGTTTACCACTGGGATGTCATTGCAGTCGTAAATCCTTTAAGAAATAGTCCGATCTTGGCCTACAAATTGACTGCAGAGACCGTTTTGGCATACCTATTAAGCGGTTAAGTTTGATACAAGAGGGGTTCACATACGTTAAAGGGGGCATGTATACAGTATGGTATATAGATTCTCATTCACTCATCCCAATGAATCAATTTCTACCCATACAACACCGATTTCTGACTGAGCTCCACCTACTTTTTGGAAGGTGTTGGAATCTATTTATATTAATTGAACACCAAATACCCAGAATGCCAATTTCAAGGTAACACGACAGGTAACCTGTTGACTGTTTTGAAACAAATTTGACTGGTGGCTGTTGCTGTCTTTGGAATGTGCATTTCATTGTAAATCGATCGAAGACATACAATTTGTACAGTTGACGGACTTTTGGAGCTTCACTACGGAGATACAAAACGTTATTGTGATTGTGACATCAGTCTACATGTGACGTAATTGGTTATGCCATCATATACTTGAGTGACAGATCGGATATATTCTTTGTAAGTAGTCTGGTACAATTCCTTACATAAAATGGTCATATGTAGCTCGATGTGATGTTTGCTTATATTGGAAGAATACAGCATCATGATTGTGACGTCACGGTGTCAAATTCCAAGGGCATGGGGACCCGACTAATATCAATGTTTGATCAACAAGTTTTTGGTTTATCCCTACCTATGGTCTTACATTCCACAATTGTAACATCCTGTTGGGAAAAAACGGGGATACATTTTTCTCTACTTTGACATTCTGCTGGTAGTGACATAGTGATCAAAAGGTCAAATGTCAAAATCACTATAGCCTTGCTGCAAATCTGAATTTGGAATCTATTATTATTATTAAATGAACCTTTCCAGTTTATCCATCAATCATACGGCATCATAATAAATTCCGTGACGTGTAGGATATCGTTATACTCAATGACGCCCTGCATGACGTAGATAAGTAAGTCATGAACGCATAATGGATGACGGACTAGGCGTTGTTGGACGAATTGTATGTTTTTACTATTTAATAAACATACTTCACATCGCCATGACCTAGGGAATTGAATTACCACTTGAAATGTTCCTCATAGTGAGTGGTCTCGAGGTTGTTCTGCATGTTATATGCACGTCTATATAGTAATTAGGTCAGCAGCGGTCAAAAGCTCACCAATTTTGTTCGCTGTTTAAAATCTGGTAACAGTCAATTTTCGTGACATACAAAGTGTTAATAAAGGAAAACCTTGGTACTAACATCTTGAAAAGTGAGTGATAGGCATCATCTGACAAATCTAATGGGCCAATGTCAGAATATCCATCTTCCTATTGCACGGTCGTCGCCTTCCCGCTTTCAATTGTGCACTTTTTCATTAAAAGCACCAAAGTTGGCTCAAATGAACATTATGACACGGCGATAATTTTAAGATCGCGTATATGAACGCGTATGGCGGCCATCTTGGATTTCAAAATGGCCGCCGTTCAAGACACAGTTTCCTCCACATCCCCCAAAGTATACAAGCTACGAACAAAATTCCATCGGTTATATCTACAATTTCAAAATGCTACTTTGGCCGCCATATTGGGTTTGAAGATGGCCACCGCTCAAGATCTAATTTCCTTCATATCTCCAAAACTAAACACGCTAGGAACAAAATTTCAGTGGCTAGACCCACATCTGGGGGGGGGGGGGGAGGTCAAGAAATATGTTAGTACGAATTAAAAAACTTCTTGGATTACAAGATGGCAGCCATTCAATAACTAACTCCTTTCATATCTGCAAAACCAAACAGGCCATGAACACAATTTTATCGGCTAGACCAACATGAATCAACCTAATATTGTCAGAATCTGGACACATTCAAGCGTCTCATATTTCTTATATATGATCAGAATCTCTTTGTTGTACGTTTGCTTACTTACATCGATATTGACTTTCAAAATTACATCCATATATGGAGCTATATGTTCCAATTACAATGAAATGTTCCAGTGACAATGAAAAATCTATTAGTAAGCAGTACAACATTTTAGGTACACAATAATGGTTCACTTGCATCAACATGATGCCTGTCAAGTTTGATCGTTCAGTATCTGACACACATGACCCATGTAAGGATGTCTCTGAGGTGCATTCATGATTGGATCTCATTCCAGTCACACCCTCCTTTATACATGCACAAAGATGTGCAGCCACCGGGAATAAGCTCATAGCATCTCTTGGCAGCCTCGGGAAGTGTTGTCCAATGTGGTTCAAACATTCCATCGGCTGTTGTTTCCCAGCCCCAATCTGTCGGAGATGGGAGCACTGTTTGCGCAACAAATGACTGCCGCAGCAAAGCCCGCTTTGGTAGATTGCTCTCCTTATATGCTGCACAGGAGCAGCATGTGATGGAGGTATTGCTTCCCGGGGTTTGCCCTTCTTGGCAAACAGCTGCTTCTGCGCCTTGTCGATGTTGGTACATGCGCTCGTTCTGTCGTAGAGCAGGATTTCAAACCTCTCTATAGCTTCCATGCATTGTAAACCAGTCTCACTTGGCATGTGTGAAACGCTAAGAAGTTCACTGGTTAGTTCTGGAAATGAGTCTCAAACAGCCCGGGCTGGTCTCTTGCTATGCCCTGAAAATGATGAGACAGCATCGCACCCAGGCAATGTGCGGATCATTGTTAGCAATGAGAGAGGTAGCGATCTCATGTGCGGCAATTCAACGGAAGCTCTTCCTAATTCCGAAAGCTATCCAGATTTCATTTACTTGGAGCATCTGAGCAACCATTACAGCAATCAGGACCACATCAGTATCAACGGTATGGAATTAGTATCTCCTTGTGACCACTCTTTGTAGCGTCTGCTGTACGGAGAAGAATGTGTGTGGCTGCCTCTTCGTGGTTGCATGGTGAAATGGATGGCACATCCTGACGCACAGGAGCTGTGAGAACCTCCTGATCTAGCGTTACAACTAGCTCCTTCCCTTCCTCATTGAAGGTATGCATCAACATGCTGCTTGGAGAGGAAGCTGAACAGTTCCATCTTGTTGGCATTCACTCGTAGAAAGTTCTGTCAGTTTCCTGGAATTGCCAGAGAACTGCCAACACGTCGCCGAATTTCCTTTCCGCAGTCCCTTTCAAGGTGTTGATAAAATTTATAAATATATAAAGACTTGTTTCGAATACTCTTAGAATAATAATAATAATAATAATAATAATAATAATAATAATAATAATAATAAGTACATTTATACCGCGCGAAACTCCATGCAGTAGCATGCTCTAGGCGCATACAATATGAGAAAACATTTAATTTAATTTAGTGAATAAGATTGAGTGAATAGGAATGTTTTTAGACTAGATTTGAAAGTGGGCAAGGTAGGAGACAATTTAAGGCTTGTAGGGAGATTGTTCCATTCAGTAGCAGCGGTAAAAGAAAAAGATCTTTGCCCATACATTGACATTTTTGCACTAGAAATTATGAGCAGATGCTTTTTTTCAGATCGTAGCGAACGGCCGGGAGAATATGGCTGCAGAAGGTCAGACAGATAGGTCGGTGCCGTATTATTTATACATTGATAGGTCAGGCAAATGATCTTATACCGAATTCTTTGAGTTATTGGTAGCCAATGTAAGTCGTATAGCACGGGGGTGATGTGCTTATGTTTGCCACAAAGGGATACTATCCTAGCTGCGGCGTTTTGGACTGATTGAAGCGTCTGAATGAGTTTTTTTGGCGCACCTGATAGTAGGCTGTTGCAATAATCTAGCCTAGATAAGACCAATGAAGCTACAAGTTTAGTGGCAGCCTCTTTAGTCAGGTACTTTCTGATGTTACTGAGGTTTCTCAGTTGAAGAAAGCACACCTTGCAAAGATTATTGACTTGCTTATCCATACTAAGCTCGCAGTCCAAAACAACCCTAGGTCTTTTACCTTACTAGACAAACTAACAAGGCTAGTACCAATAGTGATGGCATCGAGCTCAATTTTTGCACGCCTAATAGATGGACCCACTATCAGTATTTCTGTCTTATCATCGTTAAGATTTAGCATATTAGTGTTCATCCACGTTTTTATATCTTGACAGCGATCTGTTATCTGTTTGACGGCTTCGGCCGCAGCGGGTGCTGATGGCTGGAAACTGTTTTTAAGCTGAGTACCATCAGCGTAGAAATGGTGCGACAGGCCGTGATTGTCTATGACTGATCCCAGCTGCTTCGTGTAAAGGGTAAATAATACAGGTCCCAGTATGGATCCCTGTGGCACACCACACGTGAGTTCAACTGGAGTAGACTGGATACCGTTAACATAGACTGATTGATACCTGTCAGTTAGATAAGAATGGAACCAGTCCAAAGCAAGTCCTGTGATTCCAAATTCATCTGTCAGACGTGCGAGGAGATTCATCTGTCAGACGTGCGAGGAGAATGTCTTCATGGCACATGGTTTCAGCATTTGGACAACTGATGCACTATCAAGAATGATATTTGTGACTTTTGGAGCAGCTGTTTTAGGCTCAGAGGTTTCGTCCAAGCACTGGAGTAGATCAGATTTTGTACCAAGGCGGGGTTTACCATCTTTGGAAAGTGATGGTGGGTGAGGCTGATTTTCATGTAGAAAGAATTCCTCGAGATTTCCGTCGCGTGTCTGGCAGCGAATGTACAGCCGTGAAAAGAGCTGAACATCCTTCTTTAGGGATGTAGCGTGGTGCTTGCCTCTGGTGTCATCAGTTGTGGATGAGTTGCCAAAGAGAGGTAACTTGTTGGGCTGGATGATGTCATCTAGTGGCTTCGTTCGGTCAATCAAGCTTTTCTTAACAAAGGTATCGAACTGATCTTTTCCCAATTTTCATCACGTTGCAAACGGTCTGTACTACTGACGAGGCTGCAACTTCCTTTGTGTCTGTAGTCTCCTCCTCAAAAGGACTGCCATGGTCTTCGATGACTGCCACAAGAGACTTCACATCTTTTTCGAACCTTTTCTGGACACTAGGTATTTGGTCATGATGTCTTGTGTCTTCTCAATCTTCTATGGACTGTACTGAATTCCCGAATTCCCCTACCAACCGCACTGCCTCTGGCTCTGCAACGATCCATCGTCTTAAAGCAGATGGGTTGTCTGTATGGCCTACCGCCCGCCCACCCCCACCCATTCCCCTTTAATGCAAGCATTGTTCTGTTCCTGCACTTGACCAATCGGGATTGATGAGAATGCATGTTTGGTCCTCCGCACAGTGAAGGTGCCTTCATTGAACTGCTTTGCTACCGCAGTGTGATTGTCCTGAAGCCGTGCCATGTCTCTCAAGTAGTGTGTATGGTCGAGAGCAACAACCCATGTCACAAGCTGGGTTAGTGAATCTAAGTACATGTCAAAATTGCCCTCTCGCAGGGAGCGTACAAAAACGAGAATACAGATTTCTAGTTCTAGTTCCAGTACAAGTGTCCAGTACTTGAACAACGGGATTTGATCCTCTCTTTCCTTACACCACGCGTCAAATGGTAGGAAGAGCTGCTCTCTATTCATAGCATCTGTGGTATAATGGTCATAGGCACGGGGCTGCAGGATATGTAATCTGGTGGGTATGGACCGTCCGTGCAATATGTGCTGCTCGAAGAAAGCTGTCGGCTGTTCTAGGTGAGGCTATCTTTGTTTGAACCAATGCTTCAGTTCATCAACTTCCTTGGAGCCAATCGCCAACAGTTTTTAGAGCTGCAATCTCAATGTGTAGCCCATCGAAGAGTATAACAAATAGATCATCCCCATATGTCTCTGGCCACTTCTATTGAATCGCTTTGGCACCAGCAAACATCTCGAATGGCAGAAATCTTTAAATCCAAAATGGCGACCAACGCAGCTCGTTTATCTTTACACTATGATATCCCTAGAACACGAAAATGTGGGTCTATCCCAGGAACTGGGTTGCTAGCTTGTTTAGTTTAGAAGATATGGGGTAATATACATTTTGAGCAGCGGCCATCTTGAAATCCAATATGGTGGCCAACCCAGAATTTTGAAATTGGTATCAACAGATTCCTAGACCCCAAAAATGTAGGCATAGCCGATGGAATTTTGTTCCTAACTTGTATACTTTTAGAGATGTAGAGGAAACTGTACCTTGAACAGCGGGCATTTTGAAATCAAAGATGGCCGCCATACGGGCATGTATTTTGGATGCCTCCCGATCTTAAAATGATTGTCTAGTGATATTCTAACTTGACACCAACTTTGGTGCTTTTATGAAAAAGTGCACAATTCCACATTTTTTTGTCCCACTATTTGAAAAAATCGAGAAAATACAATTATGTGGTGCTGAAGAATGAACTGAAGATCGCGTCATATCCTTATAAGCTAGATAATGAATAATCACTCAAAATGCTATTTGCCTTGGCTTCTACGATTTCCTATACGTTTTGTGCAAATCAATATAGTAATTAGGTCAGTAGATGTCACAAGGTTACCAATTTTGGCGACTGTTTAAAATCTGGCAGATGTGCATTTTGATGGACAAAATGCTAATAAAGGAATATGACATGTTGATGTTAACATCAGGAAAAGTGAATCATATGCGTCATTTGATAATCCAAATGTTCATATAGTCCATGGAATGGCGTTACTCTAGCAACTAACATAGTTCCCACATTTCAAGAATAGTAGGAAAATGCAACTATTTTGCAAAGTAGATGAACATATCAATGCATCTAAATAAAGCAGAGTGATAAACGAGCACGTAAATTATTGGTATTTGTGCACTCTACATACAGAACAATACATCTGCTAACTGCAGTTTAACATATCACATTTCAACTAGTCAGATCATCAGATGACGATTCGTCACATTCTTTGCCGCTATCATCCTCTGTTGAACTGACTTCCTGTTCATTTGATCTTGTCACGTTCACGCTCTAGAATATCCGCCTAAAGAAGCAACAGAGCCCAGTCAAATTAGTTTCAAAATATTCGACAGAATATTTATTAAATAGTAAAGACAAACAATTCGTACAACGTGTAGAACTATTAAGCGTTTAAGACGGACTAAATCGAGTAATTCATGCTGTAATTGATTATGACGGCATTCTACATGTCACGTAGTTGATTATGGCGTCATATGACTTCATATGATGGATGGATAAACTGGAAAGCTCCATTGAGAGATGATATTTTAAAATACAATTAACCGATTTATTGTTTGAAATGCAGAGGGTACAAATACAAATAATTTGAGTGATGATGTCATATCTTTGTTTACACCATAATTTCATTTTCATTTATTTTAAAATGGGCATTCAGTCAGTTGCCATATTACCACCATTCCATGAACTAGATGAAAATTGGCCTTTTCGGTTTGTCAGACGATGGCCATCGATCACTTTTCAACACCAACATATTCATTTATTAGAGGTTTGTCTATCAAAACACACAGCTGTCAGATTTTAAGCATCGGCCAAAATTGATGAGCCTTTGACACCTGCTGACCTAATTACTCAAATGATTTACACGTGACATATATGAAATTATTAGAATTACGATATGGATCATTGTTGGAATAACGACATGGATCATTTTCAGTTGTGAGTGATCTCTAGCTTATGGGGATGTGATGCTATATTCATTTCATTTTAGGACCACATTCTGCATTAGTTTTCAAAATATGGGCATTTGTCAAGGTGTCATAGCAAGAACGTTACGTGAAAGAAGTGAGCATTGGTCATTTAGATTCATCAGTTAGTGTCTATCACCTACTCTGCAGGATGTTAACAGCAAGATACATTTATTATTCACTTTACCAGTCACAACAATGCACATTTACACGATTTTAAGCAGCGGGGTGGGAGGGTGGGGTAATTGATGACCTGTTGACCTCTGCTGACCTAATTACTGGGATGATTTAGACATAACACTAGAAAACGGCAGAAGCTAGTATAATGAACATTTTAATTGGTCAGCCATTACTCTAGATTATGTAGATATGAAGTTATGTTCATTTCATTTTTCAGCACCATATAATTTCATTTCTTGTCCGATAGTTTTAAAAATGAACATTCTGTCAGTTGTCATAAGTAACAAGATCCCATAAAATAAATAAACAGCCCTTTATGGCTGTCAGATTGTGTAGAATACTCACTTAGTTAAAACATTATATTAATTTATACGAAATGAAAACATCATATATTAAGATTTATTTCGCTTCATTTCATTGAGGTACACAAATTAAGCCTCGAAACGTATACGATTTAACCCTTTAATGTGTAAATTTTGTCAGGAAAATTGAGACATTTTGCTTAGTAAATGTCCATTTGCAGGCCAAGAGAAGACTATTTTTGAAAATTTACCACTGGAATGACTGGCTCGGTTATCGAGCCAGCCATTCCAGTGGTATAATTTTCAAAAATAGTCTTCTCTTGGCCTACAAATGGACATTCTTCGAGAGCACTGTAGATGCCGGTTTGGGCCGGTTTCGTCATGAATAAACAATTTTATTTTCAAGCATTTTGTGTGAATATTCACATTTAACTCATCAAAAACATAGTGAGTCCCAGTTTACCTCAATATTAACATATAATATAATTTAATCAGCAACTCAGCATCGTTCATTGTAACATACAAATATAGTTCGGCTGAGTGGTTGGGTGGGGTTGTAAGGTGGTCTACAATGGGTTAATCATTCATGTTTCTTTACACGAAATTTCGTGTCAAACACGGAATTACACGAAATTTCGTGCCAAACACGTAAAAGTAACAAGGAAACAAACATCCAAATAAACGAATAATTATTGTCGGTGATTATAGTCTGTGGCAGTGTCTTGCTGAAACACTGAAAAATTAATACATTGCAACAAATATCATTATACCCACTACATACCGCAACCACCCGCCCTTATAAGCACACACGCTCCACACACAGATGGTGGGGGGAGGGTGGGCATTGTTCTAGCAAGGGAAGACTTTTAAAGAAGAATTTCGTGAACGGAGTCATGAAGTATATACCGTACAATGAGCTAACTCTATGCGCTGATTTTATTTACAGTGCGGTTACGAGGCGGCATTCAGAATGACGAACGCGCGTACGGCCGCGTTGAGGTCTGGATGCCCGGATGGTATACCATATGCGATACTGGGTGGGATGCAAAAGACGCAGGTAACTGATAAATGCAGTCAGGCCTTATAGTATCTAATCTATTATTATTCTAACACAACTCATTGGCTGTGGCATAGACGTAGTCGACACAAATCAGACCCGGCTTATTGGAACTAAGGCAAGGGATAAGGGGATAGAGCCCAGGAGATCCGAAAAATACACACAATGGGTGAGATACGTCCACGGAAGCTGCCAGTTCGCTATCATGTCATTCGCGTGTGGTGTCACGTGAGTACTTCACTCTGGCGCTGATTGATTGATTGGAAAATAATGTTTCAAGAACTGATTCATTCAATGCACACTACCAGAGAGAAATGTTTTGAACCGAAATATTTTTGAAAATATCAAACAGGTTTCCTTTCGGACACATTCTGCTTTGAAGCATTTCTTTCAGTCAAGCATTCAACGCACACTATACGAAAATTTGGGTAATACATTTCATTCTAGTAAATGTTTTGGAACAAATGTTGGCAGTGTGCGTTAAGATTAAGTTGTATATGAGCCTCTGGTAGGTTAGTACAAGGAAAGGAGGGTCTATTGTTCTCCTATAGTTTTTTAGACAATAAGCAAACAAATAAACCCTCCTATCCTTCCCTGTGTTAGCCTTCCAGTGAGGTACAATACGACTCGGCCTAACGCTCCTTTCCAGTTTTAGCTATGCCCCGCCCATCTCTAGCTAGCGCCACCCACATCTCGCTCGTGTGTGGATCGATCGATCACTGAACTCCCTGACTATCAATTTCCAGAAAAGTATACAGGTAAGCTGTTAAATATTTTGAAACTCATTTGACTGGGTGTTGTTGATGCCTATGGCAGCAACAACGTCCACTCAAATTAGTTTCAAAATATTCAACAGAATGTGTATTAACCCTTACCACTCTGATGTTAAGATTTTTAATTTTTAAATTAAATTAAAAGATGAACATGTGATCATTCTTCAACAAATTTGGTGGAAGATGTTGCTGTCGTAGACAGCAACATCGTTCACCAAAATTGCTGAAAAATGTACACCAGTTTCTTTGCTACTGACACATTAAAAGATTGAATATTGATATCAGAGTTAAATGCCAAAGACATAAAATTCGTATAACGTGTTGGACTGTTACGCCTTAATGACCGACTAAATCGAGTCATTCATGCCATAATTAATTATGATGTCATCCTACACGTCACTTAGTTGATTATGGCATCATATGACGTCAGATGGTGGATTGCTAAACTGGAAAGGTTCATTGAACCGAAAAACAAAATAGTACACAGTTGTAAGTATTTGTTTGTTTATAAATATATACGTATTGATACGCGTGACTGTATGCGTTCCCATGTACGTGTAGCCTACGTATACTCAAATCTATGATCATCAGAGTGTGATATGATATCGAAAGAGATGAAACATTAGATTTCCTTCCTTTGAACAAGCATGAGAGTGGTGCAAGGTTTGGGACAAATCTCACTTCTTAAAGAGAGGAGCTGACTTCCAGTCAACCGAAACAATATCTTTTGTCTAACGATGTCTGAAATAATCGTATCAATAAACCTACAGGCGTTAGTTCCGCGGCGATGATGGTCAATATTTTTCAAAATATTTTAATTTTAGAAGAAAATTTTTGTAAATTTACCACTGAATTTTTTTCGGCCGTCTTGACCACTAAAGAGGTAATGGTAAAGAACATTACAGTTTTTTCTTAGCCAGTGTCTAGCTGCAGGCCGAGAGAGGAGTATATTTTTTTACAATTTAGCACTAAAATCACTGACTCGGTTACCGAGCCAGTCATTCTAGCGATAAATATTTAAAAATACTCTTTTCTAGGCCTTTCAAATAGCCATGTCTGAAGACCACTGGCAAAGTAGATTTTTGGTCAGTTTGGCCATTAAAGGGTTAAGTTGACACACGAGGGGTTAGACGCAGCAACGTGGTTATTTCCACATCGCTGTGATCTGTTGCTCTTTGTGCCTGCCCAAAACAGTTCTTGATTAATTGAGGCACAATGATGAAGGGATGTTACTGATATTACCGATATCTAAGTTATATACAGTCCTGTATTCGCGCTATGTGGATAGTTGCAATCGTATATGTGATCAAGCTGTTTGCATTTTGTGAGTAGGTGTGCTTCCATTCCTAAAACATCTCTGTCTGTTGGTGGCTGATTTTAGGAAACTATTCAATCAGTTTTGCTCAGAATTTATCATAAGAAAGGGCATGAGAAAACTACGATGTACATCACTGGCCCCGATCCAGATACTGTCAATTTGTCTCAAGTTGTAACACAGGACAATTGTTCCTGTGGACCATGCCCTGCCGGATCTTGGTACTTATATATATACGCGGCATCCCTGATGCTACTCCTATCAAATTAATGCTTTAACCATTACCACTCTGGTGTCAAAAATTTTCGAATTAAATTAAACGATGAGCCGGTGGTCATTTTTCAACAAATTTGGTGGGAGATGGTGCTTTCTCATTCGGTCAATAATTACCATTATATTGCTCTTTGATAATACAAGCTGGCTAGCTAGCTGCTCTAGGAATCTAGATTTAGACAGATACTGAAACTCAGGTTGTATTCTTTCATGTTATTCTCTAGCATATATGGAGGAGACTTAAGTCTCTATAATTTCGTTTGTGTTGCATGTCCTACTTTCTAACCCCGACTCTGGGACGTGTGTTTACAACGAAATATGCCAGATAAGATCGCCTCCTTTAATCCCAACGACGATCGACCATAATATGAAATTGGATGTTGGCGATCCGGTTTTTAACACTAAAATCGGCTGACGTCGTTCTCCGTATTATCCGAGCGGGTGACGTCACACCCGTGTTGTTTCTCGGATGTTTTATGGTGAAGGAACTGTTTCATTAATTCGCGCATCTTATTCTTGGTGCTGCGTGCTTTTTGTACCAGAAAACCTTAGAATTATGTCAAGTTTTGCGTGGTAATCACGATCTGTTTGCATTGATCGATGGTTTCAAAATTCTTGATTAAAGATATGTGTTCTGCGGTTTTCTACAGCAGTTTGTTTATGCATTTTGTTATTTCATTCACGTATCGTTTTGGCCTTCGTTTGAGTAGTATAATTTTGAAATTAATTCTTAAATATACCGCGAATGCAATTAGATATGGTTCGTGGTTCCGTGTGATACTTCCGTCAGAATCAGTTGATGTGTGTGTTAATGTCCCGCTGTCGTTTTGTCGCCAGCTTACGCGATCTTGGTTGTAACGTTGCGGATGTGGGGTGCTGGAGGGTGAACATTTAATTTATGGTCAAAATATTTGAAAATTATTTGTCTGCCTTCCATTCCTGTTTCGTTCCACTTGCTTATTTTAGGTTTTGTGCTTATTTTTTAGGCCAAACCTACCCTGCCATCTTGCTCTGGATGCAACAAGTTCGTTAAGGTTGCCTATAAGGACCATGTCTGTTTTAGATGCTCCAAGGTTTAACATTGACAATACATGTAATGTATGTGCAGTGTGACCCGTTGAGTTGCTAGTTAAGTTCCTTGCCAAGAAGGACTTGGTTGAGTTTGACACGTGGTCAGGCGGTCTGAAATCAAATCAGGGAGCATCCGTTTCGGCCCCTGGGGGCACTCCTCGTCTGCAGTTGGAGGCTTCGGAGATTGCACCTCCGGCGTGGTTTCGGCCCGCTATGCAAGGCTTCTTGCATATCGTTCTACCAATGCTGGTGTCGTCGCTGATACCGAGGACTGTAGGGCAATCTCTCTCCATGCCCGGTACGGACCCTGTCCTTGAACAGGGTTCTGGACTAGCTACCGAGGAAGCCATCTCGTATGGCTCCCTGGTGGTCCCATCAGGCTCCGGCATGGCGGGTACTGCTTCTCTGCGGCTACCTCCGTGTTGTCCAGTAGTGGTGGCTGGTCCATCGGGCATGGAAGCCGTTCGCAAGGACGGCTCCAGTGTTTCCTCGTCCGGTGAAGACTCTTCGGGGTCTGAGGATGAGGAGGCTAAAGAGGAGAGGTTGCTGTGGCCTGAGATACCGTGGGTGGAGAGGATGGAGGTCAATTCCATCTTGGACGGAACCGCTCTCCATCTGTCTGGCTTGGCGCAAGCCATGGCAGCTGTTCCACCCATGGTTGAGGCCACACCGGTACCGGGCACCCATCAAGTGCTGGTTGGTTTGCCACCAACAGACACGGTGACGGGTGTTGCTGGCCAGGCTTAGTACTCACCTATCTCGCCTGGTTGAGCGGCCACACATGGGGTGCCATTGGCACCCGTGTATGGCCAAGGTTCCATAACCGCCCTGGATCCGCACGGTTTTCCGTGAGGGCCTACTCCATGGAACAGTTTAATTCATGGGGTGGCGGCGGAACCGTGTTGTACCAGTATTGCTGGCTTACTAGCAGTGGCTCCTAGCTGGGAGGCTGCTCCTTGTAGACCCGTGAATACATCTATGGGTGATGTATTCACGGGGGTGTCTTCTTCGGAGACGGACTGGTCTGAGGCTCTGGCTTGGCCAGCCAGGGTGGACCCGTCCGTGGTTCCGACCACGGCCGAAGAAGACATGCTCTGTCCATCGGTTGCGCCGATTCGGATGGGGGTCTTGCTCGCAGCCCGGATCCAGTGCATTGGGCTGAATCCACGGTACAAGGAATTGCTCGATGCTATTTATAGCAAGCAACTCTTGACCAAGAGCCAGCTCCTTGCAGTCTCTATGGTGGTGCGGGAAAGGTGCCGTATTACCAGAGGGGAGTATGAGTACTATGGTGTGGTTCCAACGGTCACTGAGGATGACTGTTGGGTTCTTGGGGTTCAGAGTGCTGGAGCAGGTGGCCTCACTCAGGCGCATGTGGACAGATCCCAAGCACACGTTGAGGAAGTCCTGTCCCTGTGCGATGAGGGAGTGAGGGCAGCAATGAATGCTGTCAATCACTCTTATCGCTTGCTTCAGTCGGTGTGGACTGAAGCTGGGGCAGGCCACTCTGTGCCACATGTGGTGCTGTCTTGCGTAGACGATGTCCTGGTTTTGTCGGTGGATGCTTTGGCCAGGGTGCAAGCGTGTGTTGCGATGTCCAGGAGGCAGATGGTCCTTGACCATATAAGCGTCTGGCTACGGCTGTCAGGGAGCATCTGCTAGGAACGCCCTTGAACATTCCTAGCATCTTTGGTGACCAAGCGCAGGCCATCTTAGAGGACACTGCTAACATAGTGCAGAATCAGTTAGCGGTTAACCTCCAGCTAGAACTAGTGCACCAGGCGCATGCAGAAGAAGCAAAAGAGCAAGGCGAAAGCCAAGCCAGCTTCTTCTGCTATTGCTGGGCTTTCGCAGCCGCCTGCAGATAAGAAGGTGAGGAAGGTTGTTGAGGCTCCTGCCCACCCCAGTGTTGCTCTTGATTAGCTTGAGAGGTGGGAAGGGTAAGGGGAAGAGCAAAGGTAAGCCCACCAAGGGCGAAAATCAGGGAGCTGATCGTACCTGAGGGTATGGTAGCTCCCTTCACATCTGCCTGGACCGCGTGTGTGTGACAAGAAGAGTGATGCCAGTTAGACCAGTCAAACCAAGACCAAAATAGTTATCACTCTCGCTCTCTCGTTAAGAGGGGCGGGGGAGGGGGAGTGGATCGCGAGCCAGACACCCGCATTAGGCGTCAATGTGTCTATAGTGGGTGGAAGGCTCATGCGTTTCGTCGAGGCTTGGTGAGGTGTGACGTCAGACAGTATGGTCCTGGGATGGATATCCCAGGGGTACATACCAGAGTGGTGGGATTTTCCACCACAAAACCTGTCTTTGGCACCTGTCTGGACTCCCGTACCAAGGGAGCCAGACAAGTTAGAAGCCATTCAAAACGAAGTGTCAGGTTTGCTCCTGAAGGGAGCAATAAAATCAGCAAACCAGAACACGCTGGCCTTCTATTCAAACATGTTCCTTGTCCCCAAGAGCACAGGGAGGGACAGGTGGGGGTGGTTCGAGACCTGTACTTCATCTCAGGCCATTGAATTGGTTTATCCATACGCCCCGGTTTCAGATGGAAACTCCGAGATCGGTAATGGCAGAATTGAGGAAAGGAATGTGGTGTGTGTCAATCGATTTGAAAGATGCATATTTGCACATTCCAATGAACAGTGGTTGTCACAGGTTTCTGAGATGCGCATTTCAAAATCAGGTATCAGAGTGGTCCTAGGGGTGACAGCATTTCTCAGAAAAGAGAGCGTGGCGCTTCACACCTACATAGATGATTGGCTTATCAAGGCAGACACGCCAGCCAGGTTAGGAGTGGATAATGCTCTAATTCTGAAATTGCTTTCAGATCTAGGCTGGACAGTCAACTGGGAGAAATCCGAGTTGACACCCACTCAACACTTCGTCTATTTGGGGATGTGATTCGATCTCGAGGAAGGCAGGGTTTACCCACCAGAGCCCAGAGTGGTGTCTCTGTTAGCCATCCTCGAGAGGTTTCGAATGGGAAACCACATTCAGGCGAGGAGGATTCTTCACATGCTGGGAATAATGGTCTCCATGGAGCAGGTAATCCCGTACGCTGCTCTGATGCGAAGACCTATCCAGTTGTATCTGATCTCTCTGTGGAAGCAGAGAACAGAACCCCTGTCAAATCTGGTACCAGTTTTGGAGCCAATGATGTCACATCTTGTATGGTGGCGGAAGCGTCAGAATCTCCTGGTAGGAGTTTTGCTTCACTTACCCTGCCCCGCCCCCAGCTGTCCGTGTATACGGATGCATCACTGGAAGGGTGTGGGGCCTGCCTGGGAGAACACCAGGTTTCAGGCACATGGACTCTCCAAGAGAGTCAGCTACATATCAATATGTTGGAAATGATGGCAGTGAAACTGGCATTGGAAAAGTTTCTTCCAAAAGTCAGGGGCAAGGTGATATTGATACCATTGGACAATTCGACAGTACTATCATACATAAATCCCCAAGGTGGGACCAAGTCACCTATACTGTGTATGAAGGTGTGGCACTTGATTCACTGGTGCAGGAATTACTCAGTTGTTTTGAAAGCAGCTCAGATTCCTGGCTGATTGAACATTCTGGCGGTTGCTTTGTCTCTTCGACAGAGGATTCTGCCGACAGAATGGTCTCTCAACCCTCCAGTTCTTCAAAGGATCTTCGAGCAATGGGGCAAACCAAAGGTGGACTTGTTCACTCACAAAGGAAAATGCTCAAATCATGACTTATGTCTCACCGATTTCAGATCCAAATGTTGTCGATACAGACGCTCTGGTGATAAGCTGGAGAGGGATGCACACTTATGCGTATCCGCCACCATTCTTCTGCCGAAGGGTTTGGTGAAGATCAGGGAGGAGCCATGCCGGGTTCTGCTAATAGCGCCATTTTGGCCCAGCAGGGAACAGTTCACGGATCTTCTGGATCTGCTGGTGGACATTCCAGTGCAGCTGCTAGAGATTCCGAACATAATCTCCCAGGCCAAGGGCCGCTTTCTACACAAGCGGCCCAAGATTTTCAAATTGACTGCATGGATGTTATCAAACAGCGTTCCACGTCGGAGGGCTTTTCTCAACAGGCTGCGAGATTCATCGCAGCTGCCAGAAGGAGGTCAACGTTCAAGTCATATAACCACAATGTTAACAAATTTGCAGAGTGGTGTGAAGGAAAGGGTATTGATACCTTTCAATCCACTATTCAGCAAATAGAAAACTTTCTCTGTGAGCTTTTTTATACAGGACTGGCTCCTGTCACAATTGCTGGATACAAGTCAGCTTTGGAATCAGTTATCCTATGTCTAGCCAACAGGAATAGTCCAGAGGTGGCCCAGTTGAATGTGATGGTGAGGGGGAATTAGCAATCTCCGAAAGAGACAACCGGTAGTCATTCCAGCCTGGAGTCTATCTTTGGTGCTTAGTGTACTGACCAAGCATCCTTTCGAACGTTTGGTTTCGGATAGTCTAAAGCATCTGACTCTAAAGGCCGTTGTTCTATTGGCAGCTTCCTCAGCTAGAAGGCGCAGTGAGATCCATGCACCTTCAGCAGAGAGGGACTGATTTAATGTCTCCGGAGAGGGTCTGCGATGGCTGCCACGAGCAGAGTTTATCTCAAAGAATAAATCTTTTAAATATCCCGGCAAACCAATCATTATACCAAAGCTAACCAGGTTTGATCATGATGCCAGTGCCTTGTGTCCAGTCCGTGCTTTGACTAAGTACAAGAAACTGACGGACTATTTATGGTCAAATGATAGGCATCTGTGGATCTGCCATAAGAAGCCATATGGCGCCGCATCTATGGATTCTATCTCTCGTTGGGTAGTCGAGTGCATTCAGACTACCCACGAGATTGCGACTGGGCACCAGGTGCCATGTGCTAGGGCTCACGATGTTAGAGGAATAGCTGCCTCGACCACCCTATTCAATGTTGTCCCGTTAGAGGACATCATAGCCGTTGCACAAAGGCACTGTGAGGACTCTTTCATGGATTACTATATGAGGGACATGTCAGACTCAGCCAATCCACTCGCTTTAGCTGTTTTGAGAGGATAGTTTATGTTCTCCTCATTTTGGTACTTTGAAAGCAAAAGTAGTAAGAACAGACATGGTCAGGCGAGTGGAATTCAACCGTATTGGACACGTCTGCCGAAAGTGTGTTGGTTGGTGGCTCCACGTCTGGAATCCATAATTCATGAGGTAATTCCAGCTAGACAGTTTTTTGCATTTTGTTTATATATCATGATCAATCATCTTATATATTCATGCTCATTCCGAGGCTTATACATGTATGTGCAAGGAGCAGTTAATCCTCTTCGCATATTCGTGTTTTCAGGCGAGATGCATGTTCGTGAGTTCTCTCCCTTTCTTAGGAGAAAAGGTAGGGGGGGGGGGGGAGCGGTGATGCGAATGTGGTTCGGTCCCAAACCTTGTCTGTCCTTTTAGGTCTCCATATGGCAAGTTTAATTCTAAGTTCTTTCTCCAGGGGCAAAAGCGGCTATGTATGGCTTGCCCCTTCTCACCAGGTTACCTACTAAATCTGGTGTTATCAAAGAGTAATATAATGGTAAGGCTTGATCGAAGGAGAATGAAGGAAATTTCAATTTCCCTTTCTCCGAGATCTAACAATACTTACCATTATATTATGGACCCTGCCTCCAAGCCCCATGGAGGCAAGGCATTGGAATTCTCTTGTTTGGTAGCTATGCAAACAATACGAGTCTCATTGTCAGACGGGTACCCTGTTGTTTGGAGCCGGATACCCGGTTCCAGGAGCCGGTAAAGCTTTTTAAATCTAGATTTCTAGAGCAGCTAGCCAGCTAGCTTGTATTATCAAAGAGTAATATAATGGTAAGTATTGTTAGATCTCGGAGAAATGGAAATTGAAATTTCCTTCAGTCATAGACAGCATCATCTTCCACCAAAATTGTTGAAAAATATACACCAAATTCTTTGACATTGACACAATAAAAGGTAGAATATTGACATCAGAGTGGTAAGGGTTATGGGTCAAGATTTTACAAAGAATTGGAGATGTTGCCCAGTAAGCGTCTATTTACGAGTCAAGAGAAAACTGTTTTAGTAAATTTAACTCTGGACTTTACAGAAACAGCTTTCTGTTGTCCTGCAAATACACGCTTATTGTGACCACTGCATTGGCGGTCTTGATCATAAGAGGTTTAGCGATCATTAACATGATAATTTTCGCTTTGTCATTGTCAATTTGCACACTAATAGTATAGTAGAGGGTTTTTTAAATCTACCAGTGGAATGACTGGCTTGAGAAAATATGCGATGTGCCTAAGCACACAAAATAGCTAACACTTAAAACACTATCTCGCTATTGCTATCTGTTAGATGTAATATGCCAGTTATCAGTAGGTCTGTGGCTAATAACTAGGACATAACGGGCTATCAGAGGGTGTGATAACGTTGCAGCAAACAAAAAAATAAAAGTTAAAAAACAAAAAAAAAAAATATATATATATATATATAAAACTCTGGTACCCCACTGTTCGGGAGAAACCAACCAACCCCCAACCCCGCATTATCGCTGGCTGGCCTCTCTTTCTTTCTTTCTCTCTCTCTCGCTCTCTCTCTCTCTCTCTCTCTCTCTCTCTCTCTCTCTCTCGCTCTCTGTTTTTATGTGGTTCCTGTTGCTTCTACCTATTTTTTTTCCTGTCATTGTACCCCTACACTAGAGCGTACCTTTTTTTTTTAAACTGGGTACCATCTAGCTGAGGTCTTTTGAGAGATTTGAACCATGTTTTTTTTCTTTATGTTTAGGCACAATTATGAATTGAGCCAACGGGGAACCGATAACTACCCCACACATAATGACAATTATCTTTTATGAATTGTTGTACAATAATAGCAAACAGATCAATCGGACGCACTGATAACTGCATTTTAAAATTATTGACAACAGTCTACAACAACGCACTGATAACTACATTTTGAAATTATTGGCAACAGTCTATAAACATGTATGCTTAATGGCGTTACTGACGGCAATCTGTTAGCATATATTGCCTCTGCTCTGTCACGTGAATAATGCATGCACGGCCAAGATGGCTAATGCATTATTCGTTATATGTCGAATTACAATTAAAAATTGCCTGTTCAAATCTCGCTATGTTTTATTAGTAAATGTAAACAGTGAAATATTACTCCCAATCACATAAAGAATTACACACACTAAATTAATACTATCGTCATAAAACAGCTACAAACGACAATACTGTTACAAAAGATATAGACCTAGACAACGATATTACAGCTGATATGTGTACAGATTTTTTCCTTAGGTTTCATATCATAGATAACGCATACCAGGTTATCGGCTAAATCTAGGTCATTTTTTTTATTAATGCATGCATGGCCAAGATGGCTAATGCATTATTCGTTTATATGTTGAATTACACTTAAAATCGACGGTTCAAATCTCACTACTATTATTAGTAAATGACAACAGTATTGCCAGATAGTAGTGGTTATAAGCCTTCGTTACACATGCACGCACACACGCACGCACGCACGCACGCACGCACGCACGCACGCACGCACGCACGCACGCACGCACGCACACAACTGCGGCTGGACGCTTTTTTAAGGTCGAGGAACTTCTTCAGAATCTTGAAGAACTTGAGAAACGTCTTCAGAAACTTGAGGAACTTCTTCAGAAACTTGAGGAACTTCTTTAGAAACTTCTTGAGGAACTTCATGAGCTTCTTGAGGAACTTGAGAATGTTTCTGAAATTCTATCCACTGAGGATCAGATGCCATGACTCTCTTCTTCTGATACTTCTCGCATTCAGGTTTGAGGAACTTTATCAGAAGCTTGAGGAAATTCTTCAGAAGCTTGAGGAACTTCGTCAGAAGCTTGTGAATATTTCTGAAACTCTATCCACTGAGGATCAGATGTTATAACTCTCTTCTTCTGAAGACCCAGTTCGTCCCTGCCATCTTAGCATTTGCCTTGAGAACAGGTTTGATGAGGTAGTCTTGGTAGTTCTCGGTGGGGAAATTTAGAAAGTCCTTCAGATTACTCTCGAACTGCATGCACCCGCTTTCGTTAAAGATGTGCTCAATGGCTTCCTTGTGGCCGGTGCTCAACCCCTCCTCTCTACCCTTGGTGTGACCAGTGGCATGCCCAGCCTCATGGCCCTCAGTCATGGCTGCACTGATCTCCTCTCGGAAGTAATCTGTGGCCCCAGCCAGTAGAGCATCTAACATCCGGTGTTCATCATCAGTGTGGAGGCTGAATACGCCAGTCCACTTCCTAACCGTTAGTAGAACTTTGGGATCAACCCTAGCCTTCTGGAGAGCTAGAATTACAGAACTTTTAGTGGGTGGCCTGAGGAGATCTAGTGACCTGCCCTGGGCGCTGTCAAGCTTCTGGTAGAGCATCCGAGTCAATAATTCCTTCTTACTATGGGCCGGCGTGGTCTCCTATATGGCAGTCAGTATCTCCGCATCAGATGGAGGTGGGACCTTGGCTCACTCATGGATAATGTTGACATCATGAAGTAGTCATCAGACCCTGTCAATTGGCAGCTGTATTGGTTTCTTCTTGGAGGGTTGCACTGATTTCTGCCCTCCAAAGATGATCTGGTGGAGAAGTTTACCAAACATCATCGTTTAAACGAGTATATAGCTAGACGTTAAACTTGCAGCAGTACGTGCGACATCCTGATGGAACAGTTGAACCCACGACCTCGGACCACACTGATCCTCTAAGGGACTGCTTGACAGTCATTCGACCTAGTATCCATGAAGCAAACCCTCTCTCCACTGCGGGGAAGTACATCGACATCGCTATTTCCGGACAAATCCACAAGATTAGGAGTATGGTGCTCAAGTTTAAGCTCGAGAGCACTGAGGAGAAGAATGTAGAGCTCCCGCAGATGGTGAGCAGGTGGGAGATTGTACAGAACAACACCACCTTAGACACCACCTTATCGAGTCCTGGCTCCTCTAGCTCGTGGACCGGCCTACTATGCGAAGGGGAAGGGGTACTATGCCATCGCATGTAATGAAGGTTTCACAGAATTCAACTTACAGCCAGACGTAGAAATACTTGTCGTGCTGATACTCTTCTCCCTCCTCGAGAACACACATGTGAACCCGGTCTTGATGCATGGCATGCTGTTCCTCCTGGTGTACACTGAACATCTTCCAGATGTAACGATGACCTCTCCACGACTTCACGTCTGGCATGATGAGAATAACCAGGAACTAAAATGGGATGATTCTAGACAGCGAATCCTACATGTAGAGCGAGAGTACCAGCAGGTCCAGGCCACAGATAACCAGCGCCTAGAGTTAATATTGCAATGAGGTGTCTCAGATTGTGTAGCTGTGGCAGTCTTGGTTCAGAAAGGAGGGGTGGTCCAGGAGGTGGGTGAGCTAAATGACTTCAAACGTATAGTGGCTGGGACCAATGTTCTCGGTGAGCTATGCAATCGGGCTGATTGCTGTCTCTATCAACAGGAGATGGAGTCGTATGCCTTTCTGCATCTAACCAGTGCCCCCGAGGATCTGGGGATGGCACTTGAGGGTCAGTACCACCTCGGAGGTAAGAACATCTCACCTAATAATGGCAACCGGCACGGCGGGAAAAAGTGGCAAGATCATTACATGCAAATAAATCGCTTGAGTTCTGGAGAGCTTGTCCTGACCTATCATTCGCCATAGTAGTAGACGAGGTACTCATTCGAAAAAACCCACCAGGCGCCGAGTTTGGGAATAGACACTATCCGCTGACAGCAATGACAATGACAGAACTAAGACAGTATTTAGATCATCTGCTAACGATCCGCAGTATCAATATGGATGATGCTATCGAATCAAAATAAATGTGTTGCTAGACTTTTTATTTTAAAGTAATATCATCAATGAGGCAGTCGAAAAGGCGGTCGAGCGCCTCATCTGTGAGATTCTTGTACTGGTGTGACTGCTTTGGGCTTCCTGTATTGGTGCGGGAATGTCTCTGCTTTGGGCTTCCTGTATGGTGCAGGTACGGGTGGCTTGCTGTGAGGGGTCGTGGTGGGGCTTACGTTGTAATACACCTCCTCATCTGTGAACTTATTGTGATTGCGTGTATCCATGGTTCAGAATCTTATGAGTAAACCTGTAGTTTACTGCAGTTTGTAGTGGATGTTTTGTACTTTCCTGGCGTGAATAAACTTATGATGTCGTAGCTCTAAAAGGAAGTTTTGTACTTGCCTGGCATGATCTGAACAATGGATGGGGACCCACCGGTGGGGGGGGGGGGTTGGGGTGGGCCCTACGCTGTAAAACACATCGCAGCCAACCATCCCTCTGTTCTGACAGCCCAACTCCCTCCTGTAGCCGCCTATCCGCGATCTGCGGCTCCCACCACCCTCTGTTCTGATAGTCCATTATGTCCCAGTTATTAGCGGTACACCTACTGATAATTGGCATATTACATCTAACAGATAACAACAGCGAGATAGTGTTTTAAGCCTTAGCTATTTTTTGTGCTTAGTCGCATTGTATATTTTCTCGGGACACAATCTCGAGTTGGAATGTATGTGCATAATTACTGTTCTGACAGCCCACCTCCCATGGCCCTCTGTTCGAGCAACCCTAAATAGTTTACTATTTCACTGCATGGTATGTTTACATACAATGGTCTAACTGGATAAGAATCTCATCGCAATTGACCTTCCCAGTTTATATACCCATCATATGACGTCATAATCAACCACGTGACGTATCACGAACGCATAACTGATGACTGACTAAACGCGGTTGTACGGAATGTATGGATTTATTATTTAACAAACATGTTGTTAAATATTTTGAAACTAATTTGACTGGGCGCTGTTGCTGCCATAGACAGCAACAGCACACAGCTATGGCAGCAACAGCGCCCATCCAAATTAGTTTCAAAATATTCAACAGCTTACCTGTATAGTTTTCTGAAAATTTATAGTCAGGGAATGCACGGATCGAGTGATCCCAATACAGGTGAACTGTGGGTGGAGCTTAGTTAGAGATGGGCGAGCCTAAAACTTGATTTTTCCATTGTTTTATTATTCTGATAGATTGGGGCGTTTCCGTATCGTCAATCTCCTGCTGCATTAATCTATTACTATCACAACTGTTTGCTTTTTAATACCACGTTAATGGTGAACTGTGGTAGCCACCATTTTGTGGATTTTTTTCTTATTTTAACGGACTGGCAACGCGTTAACGTAAATTTCTGATCTAACTCTGCCCACGGAATGCACCGTAAGCTCATTTTGTTTATCACCATCCTCCACCGCCTACGCCCACCACCACCACACCCCCACCCACCACCCACCACCACCCAACCGCCCCCTCCACCCCACCCCACCCCTACCCCCGACACGGAAATCTAACAATCATTCTTCAAATTTGGATAACATCGGCAAGCCAGGCATCTTTCCGCTGAGCCACCACACCAAGACAAACGTTGGGATGAGCGAACCAACTGATATACTCATTCCCTGACTATTTCTTATGGGAGTATCTTCGTCGTCGTCGTCGTCGTCGTCGTCGTCGTCGTCGTCGTCGTCGTCGTCGTCGTCGTCCTCGTGGTGGCCGTCGTCGTGGTCGTTATTGCTATTTTGCGGTTATGAGGCATTGCTCGTGGTGGTGGTGGTGGTGGTGGTGGTGGTGGTGGTGGTGGCGGCGGTGGTGACGGTGGTGGTGGCGGTGGTGGCAGTGGTGGTGGCGGTGGTGGTGGTGGTATTGGTGGTGCTGATAGTGATCGTGGTCCTGGTGGTGGTCGTGATGGTGTTGGTGGTGCTGGTGGTGGTGCCGCCGTCGTCGTCGTCGTCTTTGTAGTTGTTATTGCTGTTGCTTTGTCGGTTAGAACATGTACGTTGTATCTCTTTCAGGCGTAGTGTGTTCTCAGCTCAACTATACCCACGGCATGGCTCTTTGCTGTGACGCGGTTGGATACAATTACTACGCCCAAGCTAGAATGGACTACGTAGCGTGCGTGGGAAATGAAACTGGTATCATTGACTGCAGATCACAAGAACCCAGTACTTTACATAGATTCTGCCATTTACGGAATTACGCATCAGCTCTTTGCACGAGAAACCCTAGTCCAACAGGTGCGTATATAGGACCTTGTGGTCGAGTCTGTACGTATGTGTGTATGTATGTATTTTTATTTTATTGACGCACTGGCAACATGCGGCTTCAATTTCTATGTGCTAACGTAGCCGACAGTCATGCACCCATTAGCTTAATTTGTTGATCACCATCTCACGGTCGGGGGATCGAACCGCCATTCTACAACTCCACATAGCATCAGCAACCAGACATCTTTCCACTGGACCACCGCGCCAAGACAGTAGTCACGGTTTGGCCAACCAGCTTTCACATGTCTGATATACTGACACACTGACGATTCATATGGGACTATCTGTGGATGCACCTGCCACGATTCAATCCTAGGCTTTTTACGCCTATTGTACTCTGACTCCAGCACGGCTCTGGCAGTATATGTATTTTTATTTTTATTGACGCACTGGCAACGTGCGGCTTCAATTTCCATGTGCTAACTTAGCCGACAGTCCTGCACCCATTACCTTAATTTGTATGTATGTGCGTGCGTGCGTGCGTGAGTGCGTGCGTACGTGTTTGTGCGTGCGTGCGTGCGTGCGTGCGTGCGTGCGTGCGTGCGTGCGTGCGTGCGTGCGTGCGTGCGTGCGTGCGTGCGTGCGTGCGTGCGTGCGTGCGTGCGTGTTTGTGTGTGTGTGTGTGTGTGTGTCTCCCTCTCTCCTGTTTTTTCTCTCTCTTCCTCCCCTCCTCCTCCTCCATCCCTCCATTCTGCCCCCTCCCTCCCTCCCTTCATCCTGCCCTCCCTCTCTCTCTCTCTCTCTCTCTCTCTCTCTCTATCTCTCTCTCTCTCTCTCTCTCTCTCTCTTTCTCTCTCTTTCTCTCTCTCCCTCTGTGTTTGTATGTGCGTCTGTCTGAGTGTCTCTATATCAGAAGATGTGTCTCAAAAACTACAGATCCGATTTGGCTCAGGTTTTGAGACAACGCTGGAACTTTCCATCAAAGAGGATTTCCGCACGTTGGCCCTGATCTGGTTAAAAGCACCCGGATGCGGATCGGAACAATTTAGGTGGAAAATGGTGCTAAATTCGGGTCGGTCGGATGTCTGTCTTAATAAGTGTATTTGTGTATTGGAAGCTGTATCTAAAAAAGCAACACATGACCTTACCGTAAAAGATGATTTGTAAAAAAAAAAGGCCTCATTATCTCGGAAACTGTTGGTCAGATTAGTCTGAAATTTGCCAAATCTTAACCATACACTCTAGACAGTAAGATTCCACGACTTTGGTCATTATCCGAGAAATCAGGATAATCTGAAAAACAGGAGGTCGCTTTGCTATCTCCGATGGCTCTAATCGTTGAATCCGATCTGCCAGCCAAGTATATGACGTCATAATCAATTACGTCATATATATGCTGATATCACAATCAAAATGTGTATTCAATAGTAGTAATGGGTGCGGCTGATCGCTATTGCTCTAGAACAAAAGGATTCTTGGAGAACAATGGCGACCAGCCGCTCAGAGGGGTAGAACAATAGCGATCGTAAGCACTGGTATGTGAGAACAATGGTGCTGTGCCGCACACGATTTAGAGATTTGAGAACAATGACGATCATCCGCACACACTTGAGAATCTATATTTAGTATATGTGAATCATGGTAAAACCCCGTTGGATGTCCAATTTCTTGCTGAAAATTTGAACCCCTAAAAGTTGGGTATTTTACGTTTTAATAATAATAATAATAATAATAATAATAATAATAAGTGAATTTATAACGCGCCAAACTCCACGCAAGCATGCTCGTAGCGCAAGACAATGAAATGATAATATAAACATTAATTTAAATTCTGGTACGCTTGTTTAAAGAGATGAGTTTTAAGATTTGATTTGAATGTTGTAAGATTTTTTGACAATTTTAGATGAATAGGGAGGTTGTTCCATTCAGTGGCGGCCGAGAAAGAAAATGTTCTAAAGCCGTATGAATTCATTTTGTATTTTGGGATTTTGAGCATTTGCTTGTTTAGGGATCTAAGTGACCGGGTTGGTTGGTATGGCTCGACTAATGCAGAAAGGTATGTAGGTGCAGTTCCTGAGACACACTGGTAAGCTAGACAGAGGATTTTAAATTGGATACGTTGAGCAATTGGCAACCAGTGAAGCTTATGGAGAATCGGAGTGATGTGTGCATCTTTTGCCTGGCGTGAGATTATTCGTGCTGCTGTATTCTGAATAGTTTGGAGCTTGTGGATGTTTTCTTTTGCCATACCAATACAGAGACTATTGCAGTAGTCCAACCTAGACATTACCGTCATGATCACTAATTTTAACCTAGCGGCGCATGCCCCCCCCCCCCTCCGTCGGCCCTCCGTGGTACTGTGGTATGTAAGGTAAAAAATAATAGAGTTTAAGAGGTGGTTTGATAATAGGAGGCAGATGCAAAAGAAATTTTGAAAATAATTTGAGTGTTGCTGAATATTTTGATAATTTGAGTGGTTGCTGAGTATTTGGTCATTTGAGTGTTGATGAATATTTTGATAATTTGAGTGGTTGCTGAATTTTTTGATAATTTGAGTGGTAGCTAAATATTTTGATAATTTGAGTGGTTGCTGAATATTTTGTTAATTGGTTACTGAATATTTTGATAATTTGTTGCTGAATATTTTGATAATTTGAGTGGTTGCTGAATATTTTGATAATTTGAGTGGTAGCTGAATATTTTGAAAACGATTTGACTAAATTTGTTTTTAAAAACTTAATAGTCGATGGTATGTTAGAGAGGTGGTCTGATAACGGAGGTCGAAGGAGGTGGAGGAGGAGGGATGAGGAATGCTATCTCGGCCACCCTCTGCCTGCCACTGTTCTCTAAGCATGAGCACGCATTTATTTGCCTGGCGCTCCTTTAAGAAAATGCACAAAGGTGGTCACCCGTAGAGGTGTCGCGAGGGATGAGGAGGATGGCTGATGTATGCTAGCGTATTTGCTGAGGCGTCATCTTGCGCGATATCTCTGAATGAATATTTTGAAAATAATTGATTGTAACCGCTGTTGGTTTCGTCACCATCAACCCCCTCCGTGATTTAAGTCATTAAAAAAATGGCAGTCATTTAATTATTAAATTTTCTAAATTGTTATGGAAATGGTCATCGTTGACGATCGATGTTGTATAATATTATATAGATAGTTTTATCTACCGTATTTATGTCTTTAAAGCGTTAGTCATTTAATTATTAAATTTTTTTTAAATATGAACAAACTCGCAGTCATTTAATTTTCACCAAAAAAAAATCAGAGCGCTGCGTTACACGGAAAATAGTGATCTACGTTGTATGTATAATATTATAATAGTATAATAGTATAATATTATATATAACTGTATAATTTTATCTTACGTATTTAAGGTGATACTTTAAAGTGGAAGTCATTTAATTATTAAATATTTTTAAATATGAACAAAATGTGTTCCCAGTCATTTAATTTTCAAAAGAATCATATAAATATGAACAAAATGCGTTCACAGTCATTTAATTTTTTTAAATCAGACACGTACACACTAATTTTTCCTAGTTATAGATGTTGAATACTATTATATAGATAGTTTTATCTATCGTATTTATGTTTTTAAAGTGGCAGTCATTTAATTATTAAATTTTCAAAAATATGAACAAAATGTCAATGCAATAATCGACTACGAACAATAGCGTACAGATGACCATTTAGAACAGTAGTGTCCATCGACCACGTTTGACGGATCAGAATGTGTGCTTGTGTATGCATGTGTGAAGAGGGTTGTTGTGTGTAAAAACTGTATTACATTATTTTATTTTTTGAACAGATAAAGAGTTCTCTTTCGAATGATTTGTGGGCCCTGAAAAGGGCCGTGTTTTGAGATAGGTCTCAGTCTTCGCAGATCCGCACAGGCGTGGTTGTCAGATTGGTAACAAACTGCGCCATGTTTGCTTTTTTCTATATCAGTCGGAGTATCACCGATGACAGGACACCCATGCGGATACTGTTTGATTGGTAATAGACAATAGCACTCCTTGCAGGTGTACACCATCTCTTTAGGTTCTGTTTTCTTGATCATATGCCTACAGACCCTCTCGTGTTTCGACCGGTGGCATATGATGTCGCGGATGTCGATGGAACAACAATGACATCGCACATACCCAGTGTCTGATCCATCAAAGTTTGTACTGCTGGCCATTTTAGCCGAATGTACATTAGCATTTACATTTATGCGACATCGCTCTGCTACAAAAAATATAAGGAATATCACGTGAGAAGACTATCGACCTATCAAAAACTGTCGCGTATAATAACGCATACATGCAGGCAAAAATATTGGATATGTTCACGGGCTAGACGCGATGGATCAGTTTGTTAAATGGTTAACATGCATAAAATCTGTGCATGTTAAAAAAGTATCCAGGGAAATATGTTTTCTCTGACCACCTCGTTATTGTGCATAGTGCATCTATCATTCGTTTTTAATCCTTCAATTTGTATGCAAACGCGTTAACCTTCATCTAAAACCCTCAAACATGAAACTAAGCGGCTTCCTACCGGTCATTTAGTTTTCAAAAAAACAGAGCAAAGTACATCGCTATGTGGGTAATATATAGGTAAGCCAAGCGATGTTGTATGTATAATATTATATAGATAATAATCATGCATCTATCGTATTTAAGGAGTGGTCCTTAAAGCAACAGTCATTTAATTATTAAATTTTAAAAATTGTTATAAAAATGGTGGAGAACAATGTCCACCATCGTCATTGTTGACGAATAATGACGAGCACCCTTGTATCATTTAACGTATTAATTAGGTGGTCGATGCGCTCCCTCGTGGTTGTAGTGAAAAGTATTTTGAAACTAAGCAGAATTGTGGCTTCCTATGTCAAATTGTCAGATTGAACAGCAGTTTTTTTAAGAGTTTGTGTGCATCAAGGCACTAGTGCGAATTGTAGCTTCCTATGTCAAATTAGTATTAAAAATATTCGCTTAAACTACCAATACGCCATGATTTAGGTTTGAAAAATCAAAAAATAACAGAATATTTTGAAACTAGTGCGAATTGTAGCGTCCCATGTCAAATTAGTATCCCCCTCAGTCACCCCTCCGTGGTACTGTGCTATGTAAGGTAAAAATGATAAGAGAGGTGGTCTGATAACGGAGGTCGTAGGAGGAGGAGGAATGAGTTATACTAGCGTACTTGTTTACAAGTCATCAATGCGCGTTATTGATGTACGAATATTTTGGAAATAATTTGACTGTGATGTTAGCAACAACTTTCGATCAAATCATTTCCAAAATATTTAGTGAATATTTTGAAAATAATTTGACTGCGGTGTTAGCATCAACTTTTGCTCAAATGGTTTCCAAAATATTTAGTAGGATCCGTAGATCCCTGGAATGACTGTAGAGGTGGTCGCATAATTGAGGTTGGTTGAGTGAGGAGGAGGAGGGATGAGGTATGCTAGCGCCTGGCACAAGAGATGAGGTATACTAGCATACTTGTTTACAAGGCATCAGCCGGCAATGCGTGTTATTGTTGTACGAATATTTTGAAAATAATTTGACCATGGTGTTAGCAACAACTTTCTATCAAATCGTTTCCAGGATATTTAGTGAACATTTTGAAAATAATTTGACTGCGGTGTTAGCATCAAGTTTTGCTCAAATCATTTCCAAAATATTTAGCTAGGATGTAGATCCCTGGAATGTCTGTAACACCTCGCCAGTCAGCCAGTTAAAGGTAAAAAAACTAGGTAAAATTACCATGTCCGGACACACAGTATGAATGCATTATGAGTACCTAGTCAATGAGACCCTGACAACAAAAATAATATAGTTGACTAACCATTGTCTAGACATTGTGGCCGCAACCAGCTATTACCAATACCGACCATCATCACCACCATCACCACCACTAACACCACCACCATCACTACCATCACCATCTCTCTATAACAACCAGCTCCACTACCCACTAAGCACTAACACCCACCACCAAGTATTAACCCCACCACCATCATCCACCACAACACCTATTTCCACCAACCGCCAACCCCCACCATCATCACCACCAAGTTCAACAGCACCCACTCCGATTTGTATATCGAGGTATGTGGGAGTTGAGGTGGGGTGGGGGCCCAGCTGGGAAGCTACAATCATCAAATCAACAGGCACATAAAGAACCAATGGTTTATTTTTATCCATATTTTTACATCGAAGAAAATATTACATATGATAAAACATATAGTTACTGTAGCACTAACAAATAGTCAATATTCTGGAGATCCATTTATCGATGACTGATTCCTTATGGATCAGATCCATCACTGACAGAATCATCATCATTATCGTCAGCATCTAAATAGTTCCTTATGTACTTCTTGATCAGAAACTCTCTTTTTCGAAAAGCTGAGAAGACTGCTTCATCATATGCGTGTATGTACATGCCTGAACACACATATAAGATAAAATCTTTAGTTTCCCGACGAATTATTTTAATGAGTGTAGAGTTTTGTAATCTTCCGCACTGGAACATTATGTCTATACACGTTGTAACTAAAGCATCAGCATATACGGGAATAGACACATTGCCTACACCATTTGGGTCTGTGTTCACTTCACCATCCTCATCTTCTAAACCTGATTGTTCAGCGTCTAAGACCTGCTTAATATTTTGGAATATGGTAAATAGTTCCTCATTGCCTATGGCTTCTTTTTCATCTTCACCTTCATCTTCACTCTCAGACTCCGCTGAGTCATCACTGGCTTCATTCTCTGACTCCGCCGGCTCATCATCTTCACTATTCATCTCTGTCTTTTCTTCATCTTCACTGTCTAGATTTTCGCTATCTTCATCGCTATGGAATCAGATCTTATGCCGCTTCAGGTCATTTGACCTATTAAAAGTTGAATCACATTCAAAACATTTATGTCCCGGCATATTGATGATAGGAGGGTGGGCATAGCTACAAGTGGTAAGATCCATTAGACTGGAGGTGCTTTTATTGGTCTGGTCAACGACACCAATTTTCGTTCTTTTACTATTGTGTTAGCAATTCACGTTTGGAGTAAAGTTTGTAGTTGTGTTTTCAGATATTCCCAATAGTAGCGGTCTTGAAAGCTTAATGGCTCCCAATCCCAACCCACCAGTACTTCTATGATTAATCGATTAATCACGATTGCTTATCTAAAATGATCGCGATTATAACAATTGCATAATCATGAAAGCCTACTGCATGCCTACTTGGAACCCTGAGCTCCATTGGTCTCATTTCCAAGGTACATATACAGAGTAACCTGTTGAATAATTTGAAAGTAATTTAACTGAGAGCGTTTGCTGTTGTAGACAGCACAGCTTTCGGTCAAATTAGGTTCAAAATATTACACAGAATGGTTATTAAATTGTAAATCAATGTTCATATTGGAGCTAAATACGTCATTATGATTGTCACGTCAGTTGTCTAGCGGCGTAACTTACTTGAATGACAGATAGTGTGGGTTCCTTCATTGAGTCACAACTAACGGTAGCACAATTTGTTTATTCTCCGCAGCCTATTCAGCAATATACATAGGATCTGCAATACAGCCCTCAGGTGACGTCAAGCTCCGCTACGCAAACGTTAACGGCAGTATATGCAGCGACAATTGGAGTGACTTGGATGCAAAAGTTGCATGCCGGGAAGCAGGGTACAAAAACGGGACTGCGTATACACACTACAGGTAGACATACTGGGATAAGACGTATTACGACAACCACCAGCAGCACCGACACCGCCGCCACCACCACCACCACCACCACCACCACCACCACCACCACCACCACCACCACCACCACCACCACCACCACCACCACCACCACAAGCGCGGCCACCACCACGACCATCGCAACCACCAGAACCACCACAACAACCACAACAACCACAACAACCACTATTCCACCACCACCACCGCCACCGCCATCACCACCATTACCACCACCACCAGCGCCGCCGCCACCACCACCACCATCATCATCATCAGCACCACCTCCACCAAGAACCACCATCACTACCATCGCCACATCAACTACTAACTGTTTCCTGACGTGTGTCATTTTTGATATAAGCATAGACGGATTTGACGTCACAGTCTGTCAGTCATGTATAACAGTAGTACAAACAGTTGGACTAAATCGTTACAAATTTAGATGACCATGTCGGCATGTCACACATTTAGGACATATATGATGATGTCACGTGTGTAAAAGACGAGGCAAAACGTGACCGCGAAATCCATGAAGGGACAGTTATTATCCCCCACGTGGTTTTATGCGGAAAACCCCCACCAAATAATTATGCATACATCTCCTACATTATTCTATAAATCGTTATGTAGTTTACATTGAAAGAATGTTTCCTGGTATGAATAGGTTAGCCCGAATGTTCTTTGCACTCATCTTGTGTCAGCCATCCTTGTAGAGGTGTTGACGAATGTCTATTTGCCGGCCAAGAGAAGACTAATTTTCACAATTTGACAATCTGATCTGTCACTCAAATATCTGACGTCATTATCAAAATACGTCACTTGTTACATGATATCACAACAGATATTTCCAGTTTATCCCTCCATCATATGATGTCATAATTAACTCCGTGACGTGTATGATGACGTCATAATCAATTACAGCATGAATGACTCGACATAGTCCGTCGGAAACGCGTAATAGTCCGCCACGCTGTACGAATTGTACAGCTTTGCTATTTAATAAACATGTTGTTGAATGTTTTGAAACTAATTTGCTCACCATTAGTTTCAAAATATTCGACAAGTTACCTACAGTTTTCTGGAAATTGAAATTCAGAAAGTGTAGCAATCGATTGAGCCCAACACGGCCAAAGCGTGGTTGGAGCTTAGCAAGACAGTCAGTCAGTCAGTCATGTGTAACAATAGTACAAACAGGTGGGAATACATTTCTACAAAAATAGAATCATTTATGACGGCATGATTATGGCGTCAGCATACACCCCACAATTTAATTATGACGTAATATGATGTCAGATGATCAATGGTTCAACTGGTAAAGGTCCATTGACCAGGTATACAGTTACAGGTTTTTTTTAACCGTGACCGGATCCGATTTGCGCACTTCAATTATTCAATCAAATGATTTGACGTGAAATGTTGCTACTATTTGTGGCCAGATCCGATTTACAATCTGCACTTATCCAGTCAACTTATCTGCCGTGACAGGTTGCTACTATTTATGTTCAGCGAATGATTGCTAAGTTAATTAATCAACCCATTGGAACGTCACAAGCCAGCGTGCGTTGGCTTTGAAAGGGTTAAATCACTTGACATTGTTTCCCGCCCTAAGCGCTGGTGAATTTATCCGTTTTCAAGAGCATTTCAGCAGCGCTAAGAACGCTCTGCACCCATATTTTCCCGTGAAATGACTCTGAATTATTTTGCTTGTAAAATGTGTATATAAAAATACATTAAACTGTTCATCAGCTAGCATAATAACCTACTCACTGAATTCACCTTTACATAGTATCCATCTATACTCTGACGTCATATGACGTCATACTCAGCTAAGCGGCGTGTAGGATGACGTCATAATCACTACGTCATAAATGATTCTATTTGGCCCGTCTTTATCTCTTAATAATCCGACAGGTTGTACGAATTTTATGTCTCTACTATTTAATCAACACGCTGCTGGATATTTTGAAACTAATTTGATTGGGCAGTGTAGTTGCCATAGGCAGCAACAGCACCCAGTCAAATTAGTTCCAAAATATTAAATAGCTTACCTGTATATCTCGAAAGTTAAAGTCAGGGCGTTCAGAGATCGATCGATCCCAACACCAGTGAGGTGTGGATGGAGCTTAGCTAGAGATTGACGGGGAACAGAAAAAATTGAAATGACCATTGTGTCAGTAGTGGGTTAGCGGAGCAACCGGGACGAGTGTGAACTGAACATAAACCAGTCAATCGGACATGTATTCTTCCCCGAGTATAGCCAGATTCATCGTCACATACCGTTGATACAGAAGACAAGTGTGATCGCAGGAAGGCCAAGACAGTTGTCATAAAGAACCTGATCTATGATGATGTTTCTGAAAGTTGTTCAAATAAGGTTTCCACTAGTTATAATTCTGACCCGCAAATAAGTTTCTAAATAGTACCCATGTTGATCTGGATATATCAATTTAAAAGGAAGATAATGTAATTCGATTGGAACCCCAAGAGAAGAGAGGAAATGAACCATTTGCGTAAAAGATGATATAGGGGACGAGTTCCATTACATATTTATCTGTGGCTTTTTTCAACAAACCCGATAAGAGTTACTACCTACATATTACTATATAAGACCTAGCTTCTTCAAATGCCATAAGCTCTTCTCCACCAATAATGCAAAGTTGCTATCAAAAATCTGCCGCCTTATTAGAGTGATTGCTACCTATTTCCAACGTGGATGAAACCGCCGCGCAAGCACGGGCCGATAAACGTGAACAAACAAATAAGGAACTGATTAATGACGACGAAGACGACGACGATGACAATGACGATGACAATGACGATGACAATGACAATAATAATAATAATAATAATAATAATAATAATAATAATAATAATAACAATAATAATGAATTATCAATGTACTAATTAAGCACACCACTACTACTGTATGTTATATATAATTTTCTCCATATGTCACTGTGTGACCTGGGAGTAATAAAGAAACTTGAAAAACGTGTTCAATTAATTAAAGTGAAGTTTTCGATGTACTAATTCAAAGTTTTAATTGTTGAAAATTGTTTTGGAAGGTCACAACGTCGTTAATCATTTGCGCATTACTCTTTTTCATACGAAGAATGGCTAATGTGTTATGATGTAGGGACTATTGAATGTGGAATACATTGAGACTTATGTTGGCATGGAGGTGTTGCTGCAAGAAGTTCTAGTCAGAAGTTCTAGTCAGATTCGGTTTAAATTATTTAGCAATGTTCCTATATAGCCGTCTTGAAATTGATACATTGGAATTTCAAATTTTAAATGCTTCGTACATATTCTTTAACCGTCTGTTTGTTGAATTTCTGCAGACTACATTTCCAATGGAATTTGTTGAATATTTTGAAAATAATTTGACTTTCAGTCAAATTCTTTTCAAAATATTCAACAAGTCCAGATTTACTGCACATTGAAATTTTTGTGTGGTTGCATGCAGCACCGGAATAACTAAAACAAAGAATTTACAAATGCGCGAACAATTCCCTATACCCCCCCCCCTCCCACTTTCTTTAGTCTAGGTTTAAACATACCCCTTTATTTATTTATCTAGGGGAGTGTCCAATGGACCATTCTGGACAAGCGATGTGAACTGTACGGGTAATGAGACACGCCTAAGTCAGTGTGAGCATGCCGGTTTTGGTAAAGTGACCAAGTGTATCAGTGGACATCACGCCGGGGCGTTGTGCTATACAAAAGGTAAACACATTCGTAAAATATTGCAGCGATAAAGAAATGGACTGTTACGGTGCTAATTGGAGTATTTGATAAATCGATAAACACGGGAATGTGAATGAATTGTTGATTGATGGATCGATCAAGCTGTCGATCGATCAACTATTCGACATGTTGTTTGGTTTAGTCAGTCAATTGGTCAGTCTATTGACTGGTTCTTGTGTTACTCGCATCCTTTCATTCATCAGCCATCTCTTCAATATTTCACTACATTCATCAAATATTTCTCAATTCTAGGTCTGGAATTCAGACTGGCAGGTAGCCCAGAAAGAAATAAGGGAAGATTTGAGGTATCTATTGATGGTGTCTGGGGTACTGTGTGCAATACCAGTTGGAATACACCTGATACCACTGTGTTCTGTCGACAAATCGGATTTGCTGGTGGATCTGTCACCAGAGATGATTATGGAGGTGCACCACTTAAAATGTTTACCACAGGAATGGCATGTCTAGGCACGGAGAAGCACCTATTAAGCTGTCCTCATACTGGCTGGAGTGAAGTCGGTGCTACAGATAGAAGGTGTCCAGATCACAGCTATGACGTCACCATTGTTTGTCATGGGCCAGGTAATTGTCTTAATCTATGACTGTTTGTTTTACCGCAGAAAGCTTGCTTACAACGTGACGCTGAGGCGGAGAGCAATAAAGATTATACCGCTATATCAGCACAATTCACCTTTCCAGAGTATCCATCTATCAATCTGACGTCATAATACGTGATAATCAGCTAAGTGATGTGTAGGATGACGTAGTAATCATGACGTCATAAATGATTCTATTTGGTCCGTCTTTAACTCTTAATATTCCGACACGTTGTACGAATTGTAGGTCTCCATTATTTAATAAACATACTGTTGAATATTTTGAAACTACTTTGACTGGACGCTGTTGCTGCCACAACAGCGCCTAGTTAAATTAGTGTCAGCTTACCCGTATAATTTTCTGGAAATTGATAGTCAGAGAGCTCAGAGATCGATCGATTGATGCCAACACGAGCGAGGTGTGGGTGGAGCTTAGCTAGAGATGGACAGGGCATAGCTAAACATAGAAAAGTCAATTGGTCCAACTAATGTCTATTGCACACAAGTTTGGGCTTAGCATTGTTAACCATGCTGTCTCAACAGCGCCTTGGAGCATTCAAAATGATACCCATATCCAATTACCCTTTAATGGTAAAGAGTTTTCAAGAGAATTAGAAGTTTTAAAGGCGAAGAGAAGACTATTTATGTCCATCAAATAGATATTCCCCAAGACCACAGTAGACATCTTTTTGGTCGGTTTGACCATATAAGTGGTAACGGTCGAGAAGATGCTGCATAGCCTGTGTCAATTTACAGGCCAAGAGAAAAATAGTTTTGAAAATTTACGACTGGAATGACTGTCTCGGTTACCGAGTCGAGACGCCTACAGACGCCATTTTCTCGTTAAATCGACCGTTAAAGGGCTAAATTAGCATAAGCGGGGTTACACGGACCGATTTCTAGAGCTGTAGAGAAGATGTGAGAGAAGTGGAAAGTAATAATAATAATAATAATAATAATAATAATAATAATAATAATAATAATAATCTTTATTTCACGAGGGTAAATCGTCAGTTGCCTGATGTTAACGAGGCCCTCAAACATATATACACTATGTACATATTTGTACAAATGCAGGAAAAAATACTAAAATTGCTGCATGAATCGTACTAAGAATAGCATTATTATAATTTATTTGCTTTTCACCTACATTCCTTGTTAAACAAATCCAATCGTCACAACACTCACATAGACACGAACAAACGCATACATTTACGCAATTTCACACAAATACATACATACATACATACATACATACATACAGACAGACAGACAGACAGGCAGGCAGGCAGGCAGGCAGACAGACAGACAGACAGACAGACAGACAGACAGACAGACAGACAGGCAGGCAGGCAGGCAGGCAGGCAGGCAGGCAGGCAGACAGACAGACAGACAGACAGACAGACAGACAGACAATTTTATTAAACGCATTCTCTCTTCAAGGTAATTATACTGGTAAATTGTTGAATATTTTGAAACTACTTTGACCGGGCTGATGTTGGTGCCTATGGCGTAACTCAATACTAAGAGGTATGGCGTTATTCCCGATTAACCCTCCAACGAGAACACGGCCTACACATTACTCGTACATGTGGCAGGCGACTTCAAATGTTCATGACGGAGCTATGTACGTCATCTTTTTTAAATTTTGAACTGCAAGTGACTTACTCACCCCTGCGTGCCCGTGCATACGCAAGTGGGTACGCATTTAAGTATAATTTAATAGTGAGAAATCTAACGCATAGCAATCTAGTTTGACATATCAACACCACCATTTCAGCATAAGGGGCTCAGCACAATTGCTTATGTAAATTATTTTATATTTTGAGACTAATTTGACGGGAAGATATTGCTGCCCTATGCAGCAACCACTTCCGGTTAAATCTGCCTAACATATTCTGCCATGTATTCGTTACAATAGACCAATTCAGTCTAAGCTAAGCTACATCCATCTGTGGCTGCGTTGGGATCGATAAAACAGGGACGTCCCTAAATCTGATTCTTAATTTCCAGTTGTGTGGAGAGGGTGAGAGAGATGTGGATAGAGTGAGAGAGATGTGGAGAGGGTGAGAGAGATGTGAAGAGGCTGAGAGAGATGTGGAGAGGGTGAGAGAGATGTGGAGAGGGTGAGAGAGATATGGAGAGGATGAGAGAGATGTGGAGAGGATGAGAGAGATGTGGTCAGGGTGAGAGAGATGTGGATAGGGTGAGAGAGATGTGGAGAGGGTGAGAGAGATGTGGAGAAGATGAGAGAGATGTGGAGAGGATGAGAGAGATGTGGTCAGGGTGAGAGAGATGTGGATAGGGTGAGAGAGATGTGGAGAGGATGAGAGAGATGTGGAGAGGATGAGAGAGGTGTGGTGAGGATGAGAGAGGTATGGTGAGGCTGAGAGAGATGTGGAGAGGATGAGAGAGATGTGGTGAGGGTGAGAGAGGTGTGGTGAGGCTGAGAGAGATGTGAAGAGGGTGAGAGAGATGTGGAGAGTGTAGGAGAGATGTGGAGAGGGTGAGAGAAATGTGGATAGAGTGAGAGAGGTGTGGAGAGGCTGAGAGAGATGTGGAGAGGATGAGAGAGATGTGGAGAGGATGAGAGAGATGTGGAGATGGTGAGAGAGATGTGGAGAGGGTGAGAGAGATGTGGAGAGGGTGAGAGAGATGTGGTCAGGGTGATAGAAATGTGGATAGAGTGAGAGAGATGTGGAGAGGATGAGAGAGGTGTGGTGAGGCTGAGAGTGATGTGGAGAGGGTGGGAGAAATGTGGATAGAGTGAGAGAGATGTGGAGAGGGTGAGAGAGATATGGTGAGGCTGAGAGAGAGGTGGAGAGGCTGAGAGAGATGTGGTGAGGGTGAGAGAGATGTGGAGAGGATGAGAGAGGTGTGGTGAGGATGAGAGAGATGTGGAGAGGATGAGAGAGATGTGGAGAGGATGAGAGAGATGTGGTGAGGGTGAGAGAGATGTGGAGAGGGTGAGAGAAATGTGGATAGAGTGAGAGAGGTGTGGAGAGGCTGAGAGAGATGTGGAGAGGATGAGAGAGATGTGGTCAGGGTGAGAGAGATGTGGATAGGGTGAGAGAGATGTGGAGAGGATGAGAGAGATGTGGAGAGGATGAGAGAGGTGTGGTGAGGATGAGAGAGGTATGGTGAGGCTGAGAGAGATGTGGAGAGGATGAGAGAGATGTGGTGAGGCTGAGAGAGATGTGAAGAGGGTTAGAGAGATGTGGAGAGTGTAGGAGAGATGTGGAGAGGGTGAGAGAAATGTGGATAGAGTGAGAGAGGTGTGGAGAGGCTGAGAGAGATGCGGAGAGGATGAGAGAGATGTGGTCAGGGTGAGAGAGATGTGGATAGGGTGAGAGAGATGTGGAGAGGATGAGAGAGATGTGGAGAGGATGAGAGAGGTGTGGTGAGGATGAGAGAGGTATGGTGAGGCTGGGAGAGATGTGGAGAGGATGAGAGAGATGTGGTGAGGCTGAGAGAGATGTAAAGAGGGTGAGAGAGATGTGGAGAGTGTAGGAGAGATGTGGAGAGGGTGAGAGAAATGTGGATAGAGTGAGAGAGGTGTGGAGAGGCTGAGAGAGATGTGGAGAGGATGAGAGAGATGTGGAGATGGTGAGAGAGATGTGGAGAGGGTGAGAGAGATGTGGGGAGGGTGAGAGAGATGTGGTCAGGGTGATAGAAATGTGGATAGAGTGAGAGAGATGTGGAGAGGATGAGAGAGGTGTGGTGAGGCTGAGAGAGATGTGGAGAGGGTGGGAGAAATGTGGATAGGGTGAGAGAGATGTGGAGAGGGTGAGAGAGATATGGTGAGGCTGAGAGAGATGTGGAGAGGCTGAGAGAGATGTGGTGAGGGTGAGAGAGATGTGGAGAGGATGAGAGAGGTGTGGTGAGGATGAGAGAGATGTGGAGAGGATGAGAGAGATGTGGAGAGGATGAGAGAGATGTGGTGAGGGTGAGAGAGATGTGGAGAGGGTGAGAGAAATGTGGATAGAGTGAGAGAGGTGTGGATAGGCTGAGAGAGATGTGGAGAGGATGAGAGAGATGTGGTGAGGATGCGAGAGATATGGTGAGGGTGAGAGAGATGTGGAGAGGATGAGAGAGATGTGGTGAGGGTGAGAGAGATGTGGTGAGGGTGAGAGAGATGTGGTGAGGGTGAGAGAGATGTGGAGAGGATGAGAGAGGTGTGGTGAGGATGAGAGAGATGTGGTGAGGGTGAGAGAGATGTGGTGAGAGTGAGAGAGATGTGGTGAGGCTGAGAGAGATGTGGTGAGGCTGAGAGAGATGTGGTGAGGGTGAGAGTTGTCTGGAGAGGACGAGAGAGGTGAAAGATGGGGATAGATTTGTTGAGAGGGTGAATGAGATGTGGAAGGGGTGAGGGGGATGTGGGGCTGTGGAGAGGGCGAGGGAGATAGTTATAGGATTAGCATGGGGGGAGATAGATGTGGAGAGGATGGGAGAGGGAGGGGGGGGTGAAGAGAGGTTGACCGAGTGAGTGAGAAAGAGATGGGATGGGGAGTGTCTGAGACTGTGAAAGAAACATATATTAATGTGTAAAAGAAATGATAGGTCACAGGGCTAGAAAAGTAGAAAAATATGTTGTTGCCCACAGGGGAAAGTATTCCATTTAAATTAGGTTGCCAGACTGTACTTCCAGGTTGCCCCATTTCTGTAAATTCTGTTGAAAATATGTATTGTTGTAAGCTATACAAAGTACAGAATTCGTGTAAATAGCAACTCAAGAATTATAGTAACCCTTTATCCTTCATATCAGCCAAAACAGCCTCTGTAGTGGTCTTTAGAAATGTCCATGTGCAGACCAAGAGAAGACTATTTTTGAAATCTTACCACTGGAATGATTGGCTCGATAACAGAGCCAGTCATTCCAGTGGTAGATTTTCAAAAACAGTCTTTTCTATGTCTGCAAATTGACGATTTCAAAGAGAAAATTGAAATTTTGTTTAGGAACAAAATTGAGTGTGAAGGGGTTAAGACTAAATAAAATAAATACTCGCCATGAGTACATATACAGGGCCTGAAAATAACGAATTATCAAGGTTGTCCCCGGAGCAACCAATGTGTTAAAATTTCGTTGTCTGTAGTAAAATGTGGTTGGAACGTATAATTTTCGTGGCCTGCGACAAGAATAAACTTTAAGAGCTCATCATCCTTATAACTGCCTCAAATATAACAATTTCCTATTATCTAGCTTACCCCCAATCAATAAACGACGACGACGACGATGACGATAATACTAATGATGCTAATAATGATGATAATAATGATGATAATAATGATGATAATAACAACAATTACTAGTATTCCATGTAACCGTCATTGGCCATGTAAATATATGTATTATTGTTCCCCATATGCCACATGGTGGCCTGGGTGTAAATAAATTGAAATGAATTGAACAAACTACAATAAATTATATCTTCCGAGAGAATAATCTCAGTAAATATAATTTATCGATTATTGTGTGAGTATGTCATTGTTTCAGTGCGGTTAGTCTCCAGCGTGCCAATCCCAGTGCACGGGCCGATCATGTACTATTTAAGGACATACTGGTCCCTGGTCTGTGATCAAGGTTTCAACGACTACACCGCGAAACTAGCCTGCGTCTCAATGGGCTTTGTTGATGGTCGCGCGATATGTTGCTCGGCATACGGTCCTGGGCGATTTATATCCTCATTCACGATGTCGTGCACTGGAAATGAAACGTCCATCGAGGAATGCGTCAGGCCCATCGCTTGCAACTCGTCACACTACGCGTCAGTGATCTGTTTCCGTGAAAATCAAATTCCAATCACAGAAGGTATGTATTAATGGCCCTTTCAATTTTATGCCTATGGCAGCAACAGCGTCCAGTCAAATTAGTTTCAAAACATTCAACAGCATGTTTATTAAATAGTAGAGACATACATCTCGTACAACGGTTCGGACCGTTAAGAGTTAAAGACGGACGAAAGAGAATCATTTATAATGTAATGATTTTGACGTCATCCTAGACACCGCTTAGCTCATTATGACGTCAGATGATAGATGGATACTCTGGAAAGGTGAACAGAATGTTCAGATGCTTTGACGTCTAATGGATGAATCGACTTATAACTATAACCCACCCCCTCACGCTTTTCCCGTGTCAGGGATCAATCGAACCTTGCACTCCCTGAATCTCCGGAAATTCCGGAAAATATACAGGTGCGCTTTTGAATTTGTTAAAACCCTATTTGACTGGGTACTGGTACTGCCTACAATTCCCACAACTGACAGACATTTACACGTTCAGCCGTAAATTATCAAAAATATTCTTATTTTGACATAACAAGAAAATACTATTTGCGTAAATTTCACTAGTAAAGTTACAAAAATTGTCTTCTCTTGGTCTGAAAAATTATAATTAATAGGCCTCAGATTGAATCTCAGACTGTCCAGATTTAAGAATTGTCCGTGTGAGGACTCCCGTACCGCCTGCCGCCTGGTGAGAGGGGGCCCATCACCTTCTCGAGCTCTGTCCACTTAAGGGTCTCCAGCCTAGGGCCTCGCACCACCTTAAGCCGGCACTGGGTTCATCACATAGACTGTTGCACGTACTCCGCCAGATGGGACAGACATCTTACCACCACCACCTAAATCCTAAAATGTTATGCGTGAGACCCTACAGACCCCACTTCTTGGTTGGCTTATGAATTAGAATTCACATTTAGCAGAAGTCCATACCAGTATTGTGGACTTCGGCATATACCTAACTGATTACATGATGAATATACAGAGTTATAACTTAAATAAGTGAACACTGATTCCACCAAATAAAGGGTGCTATTGAGGTGCGGAGATTGTTAACTCCAGGTTGAATCCAACAACAAGATCTGACAATGGACCTTTACTTATAACGTATAACTTATAGGAGTTAAACCCTGTCTTGATTAGTATCAACTCAACATATATTGTGTAACTCTAAGAACATCGTACAACAAGTTAAAAGAAAACGTCCGTGTTTCGATATAGTGACTTGACACAAGTTATGTATTTCCCAGTTTCTGCCTTTCATGAATATGGGACGTCCGCTGCCCGGTACCAACATCCGGTCTTTGTGCGTGAATGGTTTATCTTAACATAACATTATTTCCATGTTACACACACCTGCTAACACAGATGTTGAAATCCCACGTAATATAGATCATCACTTGATTGCAATATATCGTCCCCTACATTTATCCAATTATGTAGAAACAACACGGGAGTCCGATGTACTTGTACTATATTGATGGGAGTCTCCATATCCTATCTCCAGTTTTACATTCCATCCAGATGTTTTCCGGATATCCGTAGATCGTACTCGTCTACCTCCTATAGGAAGGTACATTAGCTTCTCATACAACGTATTGTTACAGTAATTGTCGGTTCCAAATTTATCCATCGATCATATGACGCCATATGACGTCATAAACAACTAAGTGACGCGCATTATGTCATACATGATTCTATTTGGCCAGTCTTTAACTCTTAATGGTCCAGCACGTTGCACGAATTGAATATTTTGAAACTAATTTGACTGGACGCTGTTGGTGCCTATGGCACCAACAGCATGGCACCAACAGCATGGCACCAACAGCGCCCAGTCAAATTAGTTCCAAAATGTTCAATACTTTACCTGTATAGTTTTCTGTAAATTGATAGTCAGGGAGTTCAGAGATCGATCGATCCCAATACAGACCTGGTGTGGGTGGAGCTTAGATTAATATGGGCGGTGCATCATCATCCTCGGACGAGGGCGGAGGACTCGTTCTGCATGCGGCGGCCAGCGAGGCGACTCGGCGTCCACACTACAATGTCATCATATAGAGGCAGATGATTTGGAAGATTTTGGTAAATGCACTATTCCTGGCAGAATCTTCTCGAATTCCGTCATACTGCTATAATATGAATGTATTTCCAATTGAAGATGTTTTAATATAGACATACGATTGATGTTATTATGAACACGTTCATTATTTTGACATTATTTTTTCAAACATAATTTTTCTTCTTCTCACCCCCACCCTCCCACTCCAGAGTATAGATTTGGCGTACATAGAGAGAAGGAAGCACATGGACAGGTGACTGTTAGGCACTATGGTATTACTGGCCGGATATGTTACCAACATTGGTCGGATTCAGAGGCGAAAGTCCTATGCAGGTCACTCGGATATAAAGCAGGTATGAGATTTGCATTAGAGCACATTGTACACATGCTCACGCAACATGTAGTATCCCGTCTTGGGTCAACAGCGCATTAAAACGCTCAAAATACAAATTATTTTGATTGATCATTTAATTACAATTACCTTTCAAGGAAATTTTGATTTTTTTTGCACCAAAAAGAGTATAAAAAGAGTATAATAAATTTATAATGAAAATTTACCAAAAAAATTGATTTCTGTTATCCTTCAAACGGACATTCATCAAAAGTGTAATGGTCAAGAAAATTCAAATTTCTGCATAGCCAGTTTCCAATAGCAGACCAAGAAGAGTATTTTTGAAAATTTACCACTGGAATGACTGGCTCGGGTACCGAGCCAGTCATTCCAGTGGTGAATTTTTAAAAATGTTCTTCTCTTAGCCCGCAAATGGTCATTTCTCAAGATCACTGCAGAGGTCGTTTTTACCAATTTGACCATTAACGGATTTATTTGGTACAGGAGGGGGTTAACCTTTAACCTATGAAATCCTAGTGTCTCAATTTCTAGACAGTCAGACACAAAAACTGTTGTTTATTTTAAACTACTTTGACCGACAATTTTTGCTGTCATAGGCAAGCATGTTGCTGTCATATACAGCAACAGATACAAGTAAAATTAGTTTTTAAAATATTATTATTTCGGGTCTTTATGGGTCTAACCGCTCTTGTGCTAACTTACCTGTTTAATGGTTAAGAACGCGGAAAAAGAACTATGCAGTGCTTTTGGGGAATGTCATTCAAGAGAACATGATTTTTGAAAATTTACCACTGGAATGACTGGCTCGGTAAAAATAGTCTTTTCTCAGCCGACAAATAGAGACCAGCTAAGAAAAAAATGATTTTCTTGACCATTTCCATTGTCAACCCGGTCAGAAAACAGCACCTGTGGTGTTTTTACTAATGTTTATTTGCACGACAACAGAAAGTTATTTTTGTAAATTTTATTGTAAAAATTACTATTTTCTTTAGAAATCTTCACCATTAAAGGGTTAAATGATATAAGTAGAATTTTGAGCGCTTTGTGGCGCTGTTGAGACAAGATGGGTTAGTGCCTAAGCAATGGCGGAATCCAGTCTTAGCTAGGGAATTACTAGTCTGCCAACAAGTTTTTCTGAACATTAGGCCTATGCCTAAACCGACACAGAGCGTACACCAGGATCAGGTACTCCCTGCAATTGAGGAAGCCAGTTTTAGTTATGCCTCGCCCATCTTTAGCTACCCTCCATCCACGTTTACCCGTGTTGGCATCGATCGATCCCTACACTCGCTGAATCTCAATTTCCAGAAAACTATAGGCTTACGGGTAAGCTGTTGAATATTTTGAAACTAATTTGGCTGGGTGGTGTCTTTGCCTATGGCAGCAGCAGCGCTCAGTCAAATTAGTCTCAAAATATTCAACGGCATGTTTATTAAATAGTAAAGACGTACAATTCGTATTCCGTCTTCAATTAAAGGTGCACATTCACACCATAATGCTTGAAGATAACGTGTTTTAAATGGTGTGCTTGTAAAGGCTTAAATTGTGTACTTCACTGTAATGAAACGAAATAAATCTTAACACATGATGATTACATTGCGTATAAATTATTGTAATTTTTTAGTTGTGAATTTGAAATAGGGGCTTCTGTCTCTAATTCAATTTCTCAACTTAAAAAAATTATATTAATTTATACGTAATGAAATTACCATATCTTATGCTTATTTAATTTCATTGCATTGATATCCACAAATTAAGCATCTAAAAGTATACAATTAAAACCATTTTATTTTCAAGCATTTGGTGTGAATGTGCACCTTTCAGCGTTCGTGACACACGTAGTTACGTCATTCATACAATACTTGATTATCAGGTCATCTTACACGTCACGCTGAAGATCATGCCATCATATGAGTGATGGATAAGGTGGAGTCCTCCATCACATATTACATTCTTTCCCACTATTTATGACTCGGATAAAAGTTAGGGACACATTGTATTGGGACTCGCGGTGTTGTCTTGTGATAGTGATGTAACCGTCTTATTTTTTATGAAAAGTTTGTAAACTGTTCATACTAATTATGAAATGTGTTTTATAATTTTTATGAAACACGCAGACACATTAAAAACTCAGTTAAAACAGTAATCAAAATGTTACTTGTGTTATTTGCTAACTTATAATCTTAGGTGTATTCTATTACATCATCATCATCATCCATCATCCATCATCATCATCCATCATCATCATCATCATCATCATTATCATAATCATCATCATCCATCCATCATCATCATCACCATCATCACGATCACCATCAACATCATCAATCAGCACAATCATCACTATCATTATCATCATCATCATCATCATCAGCATCATCATCAGCATCATCATCATCATCATCATCCATCATTATCATCATCATCATCATCCATCATTATCATCATCATCATCATCATCACCATCTTCACGATCACCATCAACATCATCATTCATCACAATCATCACTATCATTATCATCATCATCAGCATCAGCATCAGCATCAGCATCAGCATCAGCATCAGCATCAGCATCAGCATCAGCATCATCCATCATTAACATCATCATCGTCATCATCATCCATCATTATCATCATCATCATCATCATCATCATCACCATCATCACGATCACCATCAACATCATCAATCATCACAATCATCACAATCATCACTATCATTATCATCATCATCAGCATCATCATCAGCATCATCATCATCATCATCATTATCATCATCATCATCATCATCATCATCATCATCGTCGTCGTCATCATCACCATCACCTATGCACGGGAATATGTCAATTGATTATTATTTACTCAATTCGATCTCATACCACGTTGGTACTGATTAGCTTGCACAAATTTTGAGAGCTAACCTTCCTCTCGCCTACTTGATATGCACTAGATAGATTTTAAACAATTGCAATTAACATTAACATAACTATCTGTAAAGTAGATCCAGAAATTCCGTTATAGTTTAATATTTCTGGCCATTATCTTTTATACAGGTGTTGCATATCATCATACTCTTTATGGCCAGACTAGGGCTACTTCCCCGTACATGATCAGTAATGTCACGTGTAGTGGTACCGAGAGTGACGTCAGTCAATGCCAATTCAATGGACGTCTTGATGTGGGAAACTGTGCAGCGCAACATATGGCTGGAGCACTTTGTCTTAATAAATCTGGTTAGTAGTTTAAAGGGATGCTAATCTCATCTCAGATGTTGTATTGTACAGATAGATTATGGTTTATAGATTCCATATCATTCATATCCTTCACATTCCCTTCTTTGTATCACAATTATCTGCTTGGCAATATCGAGTAAATGTTGAACATTGATTGCCGCAGTTTTGTCTTCTCAAGCGATAGTGTGTGATGTCATGCAAGTGCCAATGCATTACATTCTTTATTAAGTAATACTTATCCCGTTGAATATTTTGAAACTATCGCTTGAGGAAACAAAATGGTGGCGATCACTGTTCAACATTTACGCAATATTACAAAGCAGATAATTGTGATACAGATAAGGGAATGTGACAGGATATGAATGATATGGTATCTATAAACCATAATCTATCGATGCAATACAACATCTGAGATGAGATTATCATCCCTTTAAGAGATACAAACTCTTAGCTCCAGAATTTAATTTGACAATTTACCGCTGGTAAGTTTTCAAAAATAGTCTTCTCTTGGCCTGAAAATTGATACTGATTGTACACAAATTTGAATTTTGTTCACCGTATAATATTCAAACAGACTTCATTTACAGGACAACTGAAAGCATTTTTGTAAATTTCATTGGAAGAGTTTTACAAATTGTCTTCTCTTAGCCTGCAAATAGATTGCATTCATTGAGCAACACGTTCTTCTTTTTCTACAAATCTTGACCGTTAAATGGTTAATTACTAGGCCTATATAAGTGGTATATTGAGCGCTTTGATGCGCTATTGACATAAGAGGGGATACACAAGGTTACGGTTACATGTTAAGCTTGCCACGTGATGTAGCCATGGTTTGAAATTAAACTGGATCATTCACCAACACACAGGCAAGGCAAGTAAATTATACAACCCCAAATGAGTTGATCGACTGGCCCATACCCTGCACATTGCACAACGGGAGAATCTGATCTGTCGCTCAGGTATCTGACGTCATAATAAAATACATCACCTATTAGCTGACTTCACAATCAATATGACATCGTACCCTTCTGCATAACGCTGGAAAATCAGTACGAATTGTATGACTTTGATGAATTTACAATTCACCTTTCTAGAGTATCCATCCAATATCTGACCTCGTATGACGTCATAATCATTCCAGCGGTGTATGATGACTTCACAATCATTACGTCACAAAGGGTTCTATATAGACCGTCACCAAATCTCAAATACTCCGACACGTTGTATAAAGTGTATGTCTTTGAAAATTCTTTGCTATTTAATAAACATGCTGTTGAATATTTTGAAACTAATTTGACTGGGCGCTGTTGGTGCGCCCAGTCAAATTAGTTTCAAAATATTCAACAGCTTACTTGTGTATTTTTTGGGAAATTGATAGTCAGGGTGTTCAGCGATCGATCGATCCCAGCACGAGCGATGTGTTGATGGAGCTTAGCTAGAGATGGGCGGGGCATAGCTAAAAATGGAAATGTCCATTTAACATCCCCACCCCCACACCTACCCCACCCCCACCCCACCCCCACCCCACCCCCACCCTTGTGTCAACTTAACCTTTATACGGCAAACAACGGCATCTGCAGAGGTTTGGAGGAATATCTATTTGCAGGTTAAGAGAAAACTATTTTTGAAGATCTACCACTGAAATGACTGGCTCGATAACCGAGCCCACCATTCCAACGGTAAATATTCAAATATAGTATTCTCTCGGCCTGCAGATGGACACCGGCTAAGCAAAGATTTGATTTTTTTTTTACCAGTATCCATTTGATGGTCAAACCGGACGAAAACGTCATCCGTGAAGGTCTTGGGGAAGTGTCCATTTGCAGGACAACAGAAAGCTGTTATTGTAAATTTCAGTAGCAAAGTTACAAAAAAATTATTTTCTCTTGGCCTGCAAAATGTATAATTGTCTTGAGAAATCTTGACCATAAAAGGGTTAATCGATATAATTAGTATTTTGAGCGCTTTGATGCGTCATTGGTAGAAGAGTGGTTAACAGACATTCTGTTGAATATCTTAATACAAATTTGACTGGTTTCTGTTGTTGCCATAGGCAGCAGCAGTACCCAGGCACAATAGTTTCAAAATATTCAACAGCTTACATGTATAGTTTTCTGGAGATTGAGATTTGAGGAGGACATGTATCAAAAGATCCCAACACTGACAACGCATGGGTGGTGCTTCGCTAGAGATGGGCGGAGCATAGCTAAAACTGTATTCCTTGATTACAAGCTTCTATACAGCTCCCAATACAATGTTATTGATGAAGGGTGATGGTGCCCAATGAATCGAAGCAGCTGATTTTTCTTCTCAAATCTAATTTCTCATTTTCACAAGTTCCCTAGCCGCAAGTAGAACTTGTCGAGGGTTCGTCCCTTGTTAGATGCATAAGGGGTGTTATAAAGTGGACTTGTAGGATATATGATAGCAATGGATCTTTCCAGTTTTAGCCATGCCCCACCCATCACTAGCTAATCTCCACGCATACCTCGCTCATGTTGGGAGCAATCGATCCCCGAACACACAGGCTATCAATTTCCAGAAAACTATACAGGTAGGCTGTTAAATAGTTTGAAACTAATTCGACTGGAAGCTGTTGCTGCCTATGGTAGTTTTAAAATATTCAACGTAAAGATTATTAAATAGCAAATACATACATTTCCTACAACGTCTCGGACTATTAATCATTAAAGACGGACTATTTCGAATCATGATTATGACGTCATCCTACGCGCCACGTAGTTGATTATGACCTCATATGATGGATGGATGAACTTGGAAAAGTCAAATGTTCCTATCGCACCTCGTGAGTTACTCCTACAATAGAACCAGACCTGAGAAAATTCAACGATTCTAGGGCTAGTTGGCTAGCCATAGTTTGAATCCCTGCCTCAAAGCGGAGGTAGGTAACACTTCCTAATATCTACGACAGGCATGTCCTATCTTTAATCTATATTGATATTAATTATATGTCAGATACATTAGCTGTGTGGACTGAAGCAATGGTCCAGCACTACAAACATTTGGAGCCAAATTGTTAATACCAGTCCCAGTCTTCACTTGCCTGAAGATTTAGTGTCAGGACTACAGATTTGACACGATAATATGAGGGGAAAATAACTATCATCTTCTGATTATTATTCACTCATTCCACATATATTCGAAGCATATCACTCACGCCCACACTCATGGTTCCACACCTCGTTATGACAAATACTAGGGATATACGATATATGGATACTCCAAATGTAAGCAGTACTTAGTAGTGGCCAGTAGTATATTCTCTAATATGATTTTAGATGTTATGTTAATGATTGTAAAACAAGCCTCGTATATGCTTTGTTATTATTGGCAAAGATGTTACCAACTGGCAGGCAGAATAATAGAAGATTCAACGCAGAGTTGAAAACAAAATTTAATATGAAAGAAGATATTTGTAAAAAATATTCTTTCAGTTGTTTTCATAAAACATGTTGTAGCTGCTGCTGCTGCTGCTGCTGCCACTACCACTACTACTACTACTACTACTACTACTACTACTACTACTACTACTACTACTACTACTACTACTACTACTACTACTACTACTACTACTACTACTACTACCACCACTACTACTACTACTACTACTACTACTACTACTGCTGCTGGTGCTGCTGTTACTACTACTACCACTACTACTACTACTACCACTACTACTACTACTACTACTACTACTACTACTACTACTACTACTACGACTACTACTGCTGCTGCTGCTGCTATTGCTGCTGCTGCTGCTGCTGTGGCTACTACTACTACTACTACTACTGCTGCTGCTGCTGCTGCTACTGCTGCTGCGGCTACTACTGCTACTACTACTACTACTACTACTACTACTACTACTACTACTACTACTTATCATATTTTCGTTGCCACAGAGGATGTGGAATACCGTCTCGCAGGAGGTGGATACAATTACGGTCGTGTGGAGGTGGGCGTGGATGGTGAATGGGGGACGATCTGCTCTACGTGGTGGGGATACTCGGAAACCAGAGTTTTGTGTAAACAACTAGGTTTTCCTTTGGGTGGAAAACCGATGGGCATGGGAAATATCACTCGAGGTATGTGTATAAAGAAACATTTCTTTAGTTGCAACAAGTAGGAATCTGTATGTGTGCCTACCTGCCTGCCTGCATGTCTGTCTGTCTGTCTGTCTGTCTGTCTGCCTGCCTGCCTGCCTGTCTGTCTGTCTGTCTGTCTGTCTGTCTGTCTGTCTGTCTGTCTGTCTGCCTGCCTGCCTGCCTGCCTGCCTGCCTGCCTGCCTGCCTGCCTGCCTGCCTGTCTGTCTGTCTGTCTGTCTGTCTGTTTGTCTGTCTTACAGTCTGTCGATCTGTCAGATTTGAGACATTTCTGAGAAAGCCACCTCAAACGCATCTATAGCATGTTTGCAGTTAGAATGATTCAAGTCATGTCATAAGTACGCCCTAATTTTGTTTGTAAAAACGTACTAACATTTAATGCCAGGATATCTGGACCAAGGAAATGACATGATTTAAATATATATACCGTTTCCTAGACATTAAAATATATACACCTGTGCAAAAGTTAAGCACCAGCAAAAACAATAGAACGCAGAAACATGATGGTACAACTAGGCTGCCATACTTTTTGTCCCCGCGTTAGCTGACATAATTCCAAGTACGAAATGCACATGCATGCATGACTTCACGCCGCTTGATGTCCGTGCGTGGCGGGAAACAGCACACGTGTTCAGCTATGTAAAAGTCCAGTTTGAGGTGTAGAACATTACATACAGATTTAGGCGACAAGATTAGGAATTTTGTGTTCATGACCGTGGTTTATTTGAACAGAGAGAATTAGCTCTTGATTGTGAACCGCTATGGCAAGACGAAGGTTAAGTGATCGTGTGAAATGGCAACTCATAGGCATGCAAACCACTGGTATGTCGTGCAGAGAGATTGGCAGACAGCTGAACATTAACCATACTGTAATCAGTCGTTTGATTGCAAAACATGGGCAAACTAACGAGGTGAAGGACAGGCCTAGATCTGGAAGACCGAAGAAGACTACTGCCCGTGATGATCGAGCCCTAGTACGCCTTGTTAGGAGATCTCCATTCACCAACAGCAGAGTGCTCAGCCAGCAATGGGAAACGCGCAATAGAGTGTCAATGTCTACCGTCAAAAGGAGACTGTATGCTGCTGGCATGAAAGCTAGGAGACCTGTCAGACGTCCTCTCCTCACTGCACACCACAAAGAGGAGCGTCTGAGGTGGTGCAACGAAAGAAGACACTGGAACATGAAATCCTGGAGACGGGTACACTGGTCCGATGAAAGTCGGTTCCTGCTTCATGCCACAGATGGTCGAACTCGTGTATGGAGGTCCAGACGCACGGCGTACGACCAACTTAACATCATGGAAGAAGTTCCATTTGGTGGAGGTTCCGTTATGATATGGGGGTGCATCTCATTTGATTGTAAGCTGGATCTGTTGACTGTACCTGGAACACTAAATGGACAAAGATATCAAGATTCCATACTGGATAGAGTTGTGGTCCCTCATTTTGTAAATCATGCATCTGGAACCCACCCTATATTCATGGATGACAACGCCCGACCACATCGTGCTAGAGCTGTGCATGAATACCTCCGCCAGAATGCCATCGAAACCCTACCATGGCCAGCAAGGAGCCCTGACATGAACCCTATTGAGCATATCTGGGACATTCTGGGAAACATGGTGAGAAGGAGGGATCCTCCTGTGCAGAACCTACAGGAATTAACAGACGCACTCCATCTTGAATGGCAACGAATACCACAATGGCGTATCAGTCGGTTGGTGACCAGCATGAGACGTCATGTCCAGGCCGTCATCCAGGCACAAGGTGGATATACCCGGTATTAATAATGACAGTCTCAAACTCGTGCACAGATGTTAAACTTCGTTTTCAGACACCATTAATGACAATCTAGCCACGTGTGTCAACTGTAGGGCAATAGTTGTCAGTTGTGTCAACGTAACCATATTCAGGCCTCGTTTTCAAGTTCAAACAAAAACATACAGTGTTTCCCCACCATCATAATCAGCATTCCTCTAGTTGCATTATTACCTCTTGCACTAAGATGGATGGGTACATAAATGTTTATGCTATTGCTTTCTTCATAGCACATGAATATACCCTCGCATGTGCGTAAAAATAGGGTGGTGCTTAACTTTTGCACAGGTGTATAGTATGAATGAAAAGATAATCTCCGATCAAGTGTAGCTTGACAATATCAGTTAATCAATGTGTGGCTCCAAATATACGAATGCATAAAATCAAGGAATCCGATCTGTTACTCAAGTATATGACGTCATACTCAATTACTACGCATGTAGATTTGTATCACAATACATAATAGAATATCCACCTCCGTCATGGCATTGGAATGGCAGTGATGCACATTTGCAGGCCAAGAGAAGACAATTTTTGAACGATTTTCACTGGAATGATTGGCTCGGTAACAGAACCAGTCATTCCAGTGGTAAAATTTCAAAAATAGTCTTCTCTTGGCCTGCACATCTACACTGTCAAAGCAAAAAGTTGGATTTTCTAGAATATTAACCATTTAATGATCAAGTTGAACAAAACGTGTGACAACAGGAAGTTATTTTTTGCAAATTTCTATGGCAAATGTACACACATTGTCTTCTCTAAATGATCATTTACTGAGTGAGAATTGCAATTTTCTTTGAGATATCTAGAGCTTTAAAGGGTTAATTGATATAGGTAGCATTTTGAGCGCTTTAAGGCGCTGTTGACACCAGAGGGGTTAAACATTCTGTTGATTATTTTGAACCTAATTTTATAGGGCGCTGTCATAATAATTCACAGCTGTTCGAATTTCTTTGTACCATTGATAAACGTGTATTTCACCATTATGCTCTGAAAATATCGCGAGGAAGCACACGTCATCACCACCACCCCCACCACCCCCACCACCCCACCCCCAAGAACTCCGGGCCGGATTTAGGACTGGCAGACTGGGCAGTTGCCCAGGGACCTCCAGCAAAATCAAATTCGAAAAATTATATGGGGCCTCCGCCAAATTCTTTATCATTCAAAACGCAGGAAATGGCAGCGTGTGCCGGCCCCATCATGCTCCTGAGAAAATTGAATTGGCCCGGGGGTCCTCCCCACAGTGATCTACGATTCTTGTGGTGTGAAAATATTAGGTTATTTAACATTTCCGAGTACAATATGGAATTTTATTGTACTCGTTTGGCGTCGAGTTCAACACAGATTTTTAAACACAACGTTGACGAATACAATAAAAAAGCTATATTGTACTCGGAAATGTTAAATAACCTATTTATTATACCGAACAAAATGAGAAAATAATCTATTTAATACATGTTTATTGAATTTGCTAATTACCAAATGCATAGCAAATTCGTTTATGACGTAATGGACCTTTTCAGTTTTAGCTACCCGCCCATCCCTAGTTAATCTCCGCCCACAAATCACTGGTGTTTGGATAAAGCGATCTCTGAAGTTCCTGAGTATCAATTTCCAGAAAACTATACGGCGAAACCTGTTGAATATTTTTTAACTACTTTGACTGGGCGCTGTTGCTGCTTAAGGCATCAGCAGCGCTCGGTCAAATTAGTTACACAATATTCAACAGAATATTTATTAAATGGTAAAGACATACAATTCCTACAACATACCTGACTATTAAATGTTAATAACGGACTATATCATGATTATGACGTCAACGCCCACGTCACGTAGTTAATTATGACGGCATATGATTGACCGAGGAAATGGAGTGATGAATTACATGGTGACGTAACAAGTTCTTGACGTACGCAACCACTTGGCAACTGGGCTTTAACGCCACCAAGCGCAAAGTTATACATCTGGGACGTAACAACCCTGGATATAGCTACGATATGAGCAACAAAGCTGATAGAACCAAACTGGAAGCAGTCTCATTGGAGAAAGACCTGGGAGTGAATGTCGACGATGCACTAAAGTTCTCGGTGTACACGATGATGCACGTGAACAAGGCTAACAGAATACTTGGATTGATAAGGCGCTCATACGACTACCTAGATGCTGATTCCGTGAGAAGCATATTCATTGCCCTTGTGCGCCCCCATCTAGAATATTCGAATGTAGCATAGTCACCACGCCTGGTCAAGGATGTCAAACAGCTTGAGAGTGTACAGAGGAGGGCATCCAAGTTAATCACATCACCGTCTCAGCTCCACTTTGAAGACCGACTGAAGACACTCAGCCTACCTAGTCTGACATACCGAAGAGCGAGAGGAGACATGATAGAAGTATACAAGTATACCCATGGAATCTATGCAGTAGGTATGGCAATTCTTGAACTAGATACAAACACGACAACACGGGGTCATTCATACAAGCTCAAGAAAAAATACTGCAAGACAAGCCTACGTCATAACTTCTTCTCACTAAGGACAGTGGACAAGTGGAATTCGCTATCAGACCACACAGTAACCGCCCCAACTCTGAACAGTTTTAAAGCCAGACTGGACAAGGAATGGGCACAGTATATGTATGTCGCACAATAGGCCCAGGAACTGAACTTGGTCACGAGTCATCTGTGAGTGTAAGGCAGGCAGGCTGTGGAACCACGCCAGCCATTAAATGAATCTGTGAAGTTGTTTAGGGGATAGGACCACACCAACATTTGTATAAATGTGTAAAAGTTAGGAAGGATGTGGAACCACACTAGCCTAACATTGTGTGAAAGTTAAGCAAGGTGTGGAATCACACTAGTCTAACACTGTGTGAAAGTTAAGCAGGGTGTGGGACCACACCAGCAAATGAATGGATGTGTAGGAGTTAGGCGGGGTGTGGAACCACACTAGCCTAAAACTGTGTGAAAGCTAAGCAGGGTGTGGAACCACACCAGCAAACGAATGGATGAGTAACAGTTAGGCGGGGTGTGGAACCACACTAGCCTATTATTGTGTAAAAGATATGCAGGTTGTGGAAGTCAGGCATGGAGTGGACACACAATAGCACCACTGTGTGAAAGATGTGAATTAATGTACTAACAATAGATAGATTTGTGAATAAGTATCAGATTTTTAAAACAAAGGCGAGATAGATAAGTACGGTGTGGAAACACATCTGTAAATAAAAGAAAACATGAATTAGTTAAGTGATCAAAGAAATAAATAGTATAAACTACAAACTTTAGGTACATGTATTTAGGTAAGGGGCATTGCTCGGAAGTAAAATTAGCTCTTTCCGGAGCACGTATTAGATGGTTGTACAAAGTGTATAGAATATAGTAAATAATTGATCTTATTTAAAATTAAACTGTAAATAGCCAATTCCTATATGCTATATGCACATGAAATTATCAGTCTAGTTAAGATTTAACTCGTGGAGATTACTAGGATCGGCTGACAGGCTTTAGGTCTAATGCAAACAGCCGAATCCGATATCATATCATATCATATCATCATATCATAGTAGGAAGAGAAATATGAGTCAGAATGATAACATTATTGTCACAGCATACACTAACTATACATACATGTAGCGATAACCGAAATAATAATGCCAATCAACTACACTACAGTATGAAGGGTATACAACCAGTAAGTGTTATATTAGTTCTCCGGTCTGATTGCATCCGCCATCATAATCACCATAGCAAGTTATTATGTATTAAATCCATAAACATGGATGTAACAAAGGAAGTTTAGCAGGATACACCTTATTGCACATATTAGCATCTGTCTTGTATGTACATTAACGTTTAATCTCTATTTGTATTTATGAATAGATATTTACCAATAGTGTTTCTTTTCTGTGATCGATAAATCTCTCTATATCTGTATAATAACCAAAAGGAATACCTGCAATTTGAAACAGGACATCTTGAAAATATGCGTTTATGTCCAGTTTGGAAACAAATTGTATATCCCTACATTTTACTCAGTTTATGACAGGAAATTATATTCCATTCAGACATAGACATGCAAAAGATAAATCCGTAAATCTGACTATATCTACAAAACCTGCCTTATTCAGTTTCAGCAGTTTGAGACAGTCCATGCAAATACAGCCAGTTTGAGACAGTCCATGCACGTCACTTCCGCAATATACTGGCTACAGACCGTTTTCCTTCTGAATTGGTTTCTGTAATTGAGTTACCATCTTTCGATGGCATTTATTTTTAGTATGTCTTGGAACTCAATTATAGCACCACCCTTAGATATGAATTTATGGATATCAAGAACATGATCGTGTGGAAGGTTAAGTGGAACCGAAAGTCATGCCGGTGGCTAAAAGATACGCGTTAGCTTCCGTAGTCTACCGGTTACAAGCCCTTTGAGCAATGTGGATCACTAGACTACGGAAGAGATGACTCATCAGGTCCGCTCATTTCGGTCACCTATATAGCCATGTACATAGTAAACCGAAAATGATGACGTCAACACTTCCGGTCTACCTTTCGCTCTCTTATGAGACATCTATGCAACAGGTGTGGGGACCGAATTCATCACATCCCAGGATGATGACTCATTTCCGTCGCCTTGTAAATATTGAACTGGAAGTGATGACGTCAGTACATAATGTGGTTTGGTTGAGTTGACAGCTTATTATTATTATTATTATTATTATTATTATTATTATTATTATTATTATTATTATTATTATTATTATTATTATTATTATTATAGTCAATGGAACAGTATGGATGTCTCATCTTCAGTGTGCCGGCACTGAGAAGTCACTTCATGATTGCCGTCACGTGGGCTTTGATACAGCAGTTTCTGATCTGTATGGAAGATACCCGGATGGACGGATTGTCTATTACCCAGGATGCCATGATGATCGACGCAGTGATGCTGCGGCATGGTGCTTCGAGAGTAAGTCTATCCATGCATGTTTCATCTCCCTCTCTCCCTCACTCTCTTCTCTTGTCTTCACTTCTCTTCTCTTTCCACATTTTCTCTTCTCTCCTCTCCACTAATCTCCTCCCCTTCTCTCTCTCCCTCCTCCCTCTCTCCCTCCTCTCTATCTCACCCTCTCTCTCTCTCTCTCTCTCTCTCTCTCTCTCTCTCTCTCTCTCTCTCTCTGCCTCTCACTCTCTCTCCCTCTCCCTCTCACTCTATTTCCCTCTCATTCTCTCTCCCTCTCTCCCTCACACTCTCGCTCTCTCCCTCACACTCTCCCTCTCTTCCGCACACAGACCGTCACACTCTCCCTCTCTCCTCACACTATCCCTCCCTCCATCACACTCCCCCTTCTCTCACACACACACCCCTCCCTCGCTTACCGGCTTACTCTCTCCTTCCCCTCTCCCTCTCCCTCATACTCTCTCACTCTCACACTCTCCCTCTCACATACAATCTCTCCCGCCCTCGCTCGCCCTCTCTCCCGCACACTCGCCCTCTATCCCTCACCCTGTCGCTCTCTCCCTCTCACATTCCATCTCTCCCTCACACTCTCCCTCTCTCGCCCACACTCTCCATCACACCCTCACTCTCTCTCGCACACTCACTCCTCTCTCTCACACTCTCCATCTCTGCCTCATACTCTCTCTCACTCTCTCACACTCTCGCTCTCCCTCACACCGCCCTCTCGCCCTCACACACACCCTATCTTCTCACACTATTCCTCTCTCCCTCATACTCTCCCTCTCTCCCTCACACTCCCCCTCACACTCTCGCTCTCTCCCTCGCACTCTTCCTCGCGCCCTCACACACTGCCTCTCTCCTCACACTATCCCGCTCTCCCTCACACTCCGTCTCTCTCCCTCGCACGCCCCTCTCTCCCCACCCTACCATCATTTGCTCACACTCTCCTCTCTCCATGACACTCTCCCTCTCTCCCTCACACTCTCTCCCTCACACTCTTTCTCACACTCTCGCTCATACTCTCCCTCTCTCACTCGCACTCTCCCTCTCGCACACACTCCTCCTCTCTCCCTCACACTCTCCCTCTATTATCACACTCTTCCGCAAACTCGCCTTCTCTCCCTCACACACTCCCTCTCTCCTCACAATATCCCTCTCTCACTCACAATCCCACTCACGCCCTCACACACACCCTCTCTCCCTCTGCCTACACACACTCGCTCACACTCTCCTCTCGCCATGGCACTCTCCCTCTCTCCCTCAGACTCTCCCTCACACTCTCCCTAACACTCTCCCTCTCTCCTTCACACTCTCGCTCACATTCTCCCACTCGTCCTCACACACCCCTCTCTCTTCACACTCTCCCTCACACTCTCACTCTCTCCCTCACACTCTCACTCTCTCTCTCACTCTCCCGCTCTCTCTCACACTATCCCTCTCTCCCTCACACTATCCCTCTCTCCCTCACACTCCCCTACTCTACCGCATACCCTTCCTCTCTCCCTCACCCCACCCTCACTCGCTCACTCTCTCCTCTCTCAATGACACTCCCTCTCTCCCTCACACTCTCCCGCCCTCTCCATCACACTGTCTCTCTCCCTCTCCCTCACACTCTCTCTCCCTCTCCCTCACACACTCTCCCTCTTTCTCACTCTCTCACACAGTCTCTCTCTCTCTCTCTCTCTCTCTCTCTCTCTCTCTCTCTCTTCCTCACACACACACTCTCTCTCTCTCTCTCTCTCGCCTCACACTCTCTCTCACTCACACCCTTCCGCTTTGCCCTCACACACTCCCTCTCCCGCACACTCCCCCGTCTCTCCCTCACACTCCCTCTCTTATCACACTCCCACACACTCTCCCGCTCTCTCTCTCTCACACTCTCCCTCTTTCCTCACACTATCTCACTCTCCCTCACACTCCCTCTCTCCCCTTCACACTCCCCCTCTCTCCCTCACCATACCCTCACTCGCTCACACTCTCTCCCTCACACTCTCTCTCCCCACACTCTCCCTCACACTCACCCTCATACTCTCCTTCTCTCACTCACACTCTCCCTCTCGCCCTCACACTCTACCTCTCTCGCGCATACTCCTTCTCCCTCCTTAACACTCTCCCTCTCTTATCACACTCTCCTGCAACCTCTCCATCTCTCCCTCATACTCTCCCGCTCGCCCTCACACACTCCCTCTCTTCTCACACTATCCCCCTCTCCATCACAATCACCTAACTCACTCGCACACACTTTCTCTCCCTCTATCTACACTCACTCGCTCACACTCTCCCTCTCACCCTCACGCACTCTCTCCCTCATGTTCGCCCTCACCCACTCTCCCTCGCACTCTTCCTCACACGCCCTCACACTCCCTCTCCCTCACACTCTCGCTCACACTCTCCCTCTCGTCCTCACACACTCCATTTCTCCTCGCATTCTCCCTCTCTCCCTCACACTATCCCTCTCTCCCTCACCCTCCCCCACTCTCCTCACACTCCTGCTCTCTCTCTCATCTTACCCTCACTCGCCCGGCCCCTCCTCTCGAAATGACACTCCCTATCTCGTTCAAAGTCTTTCTCGCTCTCCCTTACACTGTCTCTCTCCCTCTCCCTCACACTATCTCACTCTCGCTCTCTCCCTCACACTCTCCCTCTCTCCCTCACACTATCTCTGCCTCACGCTCCCGCACAGTCTCCCTCTCGCACTCACACTATCGCTCTCTCCCTCACACTCTCCCTCTCTCCCTCATACTCTCCCTCTCTCACTCACACTCTATCTCGCCCTAACATCACCCCTCTCTCCCGCACACTTCCCCTCTCTCCCGCACGCTCTCCATCTCTCTCACACTCTCCATCTCTCCCTCACACGCTCCCTCTCACCCTCACACACTCCCTCTCTCCTCATACTATCCATCTCTCACTCACTCTCCCTCACACTCTCCCTCTCTCCCTCACACTCTCACTCTATTCCTCACACTCACTCGCTCTCCTTCACCCTACCCTCTCTCGCTCATACTCTCCATCTCTGTATGACACTCTCCCTCTCTCCTTCACAATATCTTTGCCTCACACTTTCCCTCACACTATCCCTCTCTCCCTCACGCGCTCCCTCTCGGTCTAACACTATCCCTCTCTCCAGCACACTCCCTCTCTCCCTCACACTCACCCTCTCCTTCACGCTACCCTCTCCCGCTCATACTTTCCATCTCTGTATGACACTCTCCCTCTCTCCCTCACACACACTCTCTCCCTCACACTCTCCCTGACACTCTCCCTCTCTCTCAGACTCTCCCTCTCTCCCTCACACTATCACACCCTCACACTCTCGCACTCTCTAATTTCTCTCACACTCTCCCTCACACTCTCCCTCACTCCCACTCTCCCTCGTTCCATACCGCAACCCCCGCCCCCTCTCTCTCTCTCTCGCTCTCTCTCACTCTCTCTTTCTCGCTTTCTCTCTCTCTCTCTCTCTCTCTCTCTCTCTCTCTCCCTCTCCCTCACACTCTACCTCACTCCCTCCCTCACTCTCCCTCTCTCCCTCACACTCGCTCACACACTCCCTCTCTCCTCACACTCTCTCGCTCTCTCCCTCACAATCTCACTCTCTCTCTCTCTCTCTCTCTCTCTCTCTCGCTCTCTCTCTCACTCTCACTCTCTCGCTCACGCTATCACTCTCCCTCACACTCCCCCTCTCTCCCGAACACTCCTCTCTCTCCCGAACACTCCCCCTCTCTCCCTTACCCTACCCTCTCTCGCTGACACTCTCCCTCTCACCATGACCCTCTGACCCTCTGCCTCACCTCTCTCTCTTTCTCTCTCTCTCTCTCTCTCTCCCTCACACTCCCGCAGATTCTCCCTCTCTCCCTCACATTCTCCCTCTCTCTCTCTCACTCACACTCTCACACCCTCACACGCTCATACTCTCTCTTTCCCTCACACTCTTCCTCACACTCTCCTTCGCACACTCTCACGCCCTCACACTCTCACACTCTCTCTCCCACTCTCCATCACCCCTCCCCCACATGATCCTTCACACCCTCCCCTACAAACCCCCGCATACCCTTCCTCACACCATCCCTCACACTCTCCCACACATTCTCCCTAGCTCTCTCCCTCCCTCCCTCCCTCCCTCCCTCGCTCTCTTTCTCTCTCTCTTTCTCTCTCTCTCTCTCTCTCTTTCTCTCTCTCTCTCTCTCTATCTCTCTCTCCCTCTCTCTCTCTCTCTTCTCACACTCTCTCCCCTCTCCCCCACCCACCCTCCCTCGCACCCTGAGATCTTACTAAAACGAGTGTGATAAATTGTATACTAAAAATCATCTCGTCGATATCTTTTACGTGGGTGCCATGAAACCCTCAAACATTCAAGATCTCTTGCTGACTAGTGATTATGGTACTGAACTAATTTTCTAGTCAATGTTTGTATATAAGCAAATTACGTCATGAGTGGCGTAACTAAGTTCGTAATGAATGCTTAATTGATGACGGACTAAGTGTCGTTGTACGAATCGTATGTATACTATTTAATAAACATGCTGTTGAATATTTTGAAACCCATTTGACTGGGCACTGCCGCTGCCATAAGTAGCAACAGCACCCAGTTAAATTAGTTTCAAAATATTGAACAGCTTACCCGTACAGTTTTCTGGAAATTTATTGTCATGGAGTGCAGGGATCGATCCGAAAACTGCCGAAGTGTGGGTGGCGCTTAGCCTCAATTAACACTGGCATGGAACATCAACATGTCGTCACTAAAGGAAAGTAATCGCTTTCTACAACTTAAGAGGTACGGTATTAAGTCTTTGTAGACAAATGATGGTGGTTCTTTATGACGTCATAAGCCCACCCGTTTTAAAGAACCAGCATTGTTTGCCCCCACTCCACCCCACCTCAATAGCAGTTCTAGATCAATGAAAGAATTGATTTCACATTCTATTCTATTTATGTATTCTTCGTTCACAGATATCACCACTACCGCAGGCACCACTACATCACTTACAATGGCGCCGACAACACCACAACCACCACCTATAATGACGACTCCACCAATTACACCCAGTACCAGGATACGAACAACCGAGCGAAGGACCACTCCAACTACTAGAATAAGAACAACCGAGCTAAGAACCACTCCAACAACTACAGTAAGAACAACCCAGCGTAGAACCACTCCAACGCCAAGACCTACCCCTACCGCTAGACCGACCACACCCAGGACTACACCTACTGGCACGCCACCCACTCCCAGGCCACGATCTACTACTACATCGAGTAGACCTACCCCGCCAATACTCAGAACAACTACGTCCCGAGAAACTGAGGCATCACCAAAACCAGTTACGACTGAAACTGACGCTCCACCAGAAACAACTATGAAAATAACATCTTCAACGAATACACCCATTGGTGGAGGATCTGCATTACAAGACGACGACGACGACGACGGTGTATCTCCAGCGGCAATAGTCATCCCAATTATCCTCATTATTCTTATTATATGTGCTATTGTCTTTATTATTATGTTTACCGCCCGTCGACGACAACGTAAGGATCCATTCCACCATGACAGACTCCATGAGGATAATAACAGTGTCGGCTTTCGTGAGGATGGAGATCTTCCAGGCGCGACTGGAAATTGGAATAATAACGCGGGTTATTCAAATGGTACAACTCCAAATGGTGGAATAACAGATTACGTGTATTATGATAAAGAGAACGTGCAGATTGGGAGAGAAGCGACCGAAACCCAGCCACCGATTATTGATCCACTGTACAGCGAGGTTTACACGGGGAATCTGGAAGCAGACGATCACGGGATTGTCAATCCGGGATATTTCGATGATGGAGTTTTAGCCGTGGCAACGGATCCAACGTTACCTGTTCCGGAGGAACATGTGTATTATAAGGTCGAGCAGACAACAGGGGATTCGACCGCTTAAGTTGACGATACTTGGAATGGGTAATATATATAAAAGATGACAAATGTTACATGGTAGCAGAAGTGATCGGAAAAAAATGTTCCCAACATAGATCAGAATCATTTATAGAATCCAACAGGAGAGGAATTCATTTCTAGCTAGGCCCCGCCAATTTCTAATTAAGCTCCGCCCAAATTTTCCCGTGTGTTGAAATTTGTTTATACTTTGAACCCTAACTTTACAGAATCGCGTTTTCAAGATAACTATATACAGGTAAGCTCAGTAAGCTGTTGAATATTTTAAAACACATTAAACTGAGTGCTGCTGCTGCCTATGGCAGCAACAGCACCCAGTCAAATTAGTTTCAAAATATTCAACATAATGCTTATTAAATAGTAAATCCATTATAAACATACAATTCGTACACTTGGCGGACTATTCCATCTTCATGCCAGAGTATTTGTCAATTATGATTGTGACGTCTGTCGAATTATGACGTAACCGATTATGACGCCATATACTTGATTGACAGATTAGATTGATCCTACCAGTGGAAATGTTAAAGCATCTCAGCCAGCCACAGCAATTGTCCTAACAGATAATGTGATTCCTTATCTTGAATATGGGATGATAAACTATAGATTTGTAATATCACGTGATCTCATTATACTACTATTACGTCACATTCCAAAATTGGCATAAACCCCGAAGGAATCTTCAACTAAAATCGTTGGTATTTATCAAAGACTTGTAATAGCCGTAGACTGCTTATGACCTTCTGAAAGGCGCAAATTCAGAGTTCGGTATATTGTAATAGTCTCCAAATATTTTGTTTTTGTTATTAATTCTATTACGTAGTTGAATAAAGTGTCAAATAAATATAGCCAATACAATTTTATTTCAAAAAATATATAGAGATTTGCGTTGCAAGCGTCTGTTCAATTTCTCTTCCAATTACCGAATGAGAATTTAGTACCGCTTAGAGACTATATATGCTGTTGATCGCATACATTTCGGATCATAGATATCGTATTTACTGGCTAGGTTGCTCATGACCCACACAAACGCGGAACTTCGGAGTTCAATATAGTCTTACGGCATGCATAGATTCCAAAATAATATGGTTTTTTTGTTTATAAACCTATTACGTAGTTGAATAATGTGTTAGATTAATATAGCCAATACATTTTTATTTCTGACTAAAATATGTAAATTTACGTCTGTTCAATTTCGCTTCAAATTACCAAAAGATAATATAGTCATTTTTGAAAGCTATATATGCAGCTGATCGTCTGCGTGTCAGCCAGTCACTGAATACCCGACCATGAGCAATTGCTATTTACTGAACTCACGTCAACAGTGCCGGCGACAACTAGCCCTATTAGTGACGGTATGCTCATGAGCCATCTAGCCAGATTATACAATATCAATATTTAGGATATATTGGCTAGATCGTTCATGCGCATACCCTCACTATGGTGCCAGTTCTCCTCACAGGATGACGTCAGTTCAGTAAATCCCCAGTGAGCCTGAGCGGGTATTTTCATATTGTGACGTATCGAAGGACCTGTCAGTAACAGCTGTTCAGCAGACATGTTAATTTCATCTTCGGGTGGGGCTTTTCATCTTGGCAATTTGTCAACAACTATCCACCGACGGTGACATTTCTCGTTGCTCTTCTCATTCTTCTAGCTAAGTGTCCGGTCTAATCACGCTGCTTTATGCTACCGTGCCAGCGTATAGAGTACCGAGACGCTTATTTGACCGTAATCAGAAGGGAGACCGAACAAAAATGGTTAAGCGTTTTCGCGCCCTCTCTACATTAGCATAATAATCATCCAGGCACTCATGACCAGAATTTCTATATTTTAATCGTAAATAAAATTTGGTTGACTGTATTAATCTGACATTTTATTCGACTAGGTGACGGCATTTGCAACAAAAACATTTTGTTAGAAATGTTTTTTTCTCATATAAACGAGGTTGGCCGAGAAAATAACTACAGGAAATCATTTCGTCGTGTGACAGACGCACTCGGTCGAAATTACTTCTTCTTCTTCTTCTTTTCGTTCGCTGATCATACCGCCAGTCCTGTAAGTGACTATCGACATGATCATAAGCGTTAAGTGCGTGGATCCATGGTTTATTAGAGTGCGCCGTGCGGCCTGGAACCTCCGTCTCCAGCACTCGAGGTTTCCGTCAGGGTTACCTCACCCTTACCTCCTTTAGTCGCCTCTTACGACACGCAGAGGATACGGAAGGTGTATTCTAAGCCCCACCTACAGGGCAGGTCGAAATTACTGAACTACGAAAATCCACATTTGAAGGCACCATGAGCGATCTATAGTATTCAAATCTATGGTATTTATATATTCGTATACTTCAAAAGAAGTTATCGAAATAAACTTGAATTGAATTGTGATTGATCGTCTGCGTTTACGCCAGTTGGTGATACCCGGACATGCGCACTTCTGCTTCACTGAGCTCGGGGCACCGGCCATCCGGACTAATAGTTTTAGATCCTCACCTGACTTCTCTACGGACTAGAATCTGTGTAAATTGCAGCGTCAATTGAGGAATCCGATTTATCACTCAAGTATATGACGTCATAATCAATTACGTCACTGTGTAGCTGACATCACAATCAAAATGATGTATTATAACGCCGTGGTGAATATGAAAATGTCCGTCAAGCTTACGAATTGTATGTCTTGGATGGATCTGTAATTTAATAAACATTATGTTGAATATTTTGAAACTAATTTGACTGGGAGCTGTTGCTGCAATATTCAGCAGCTTACTGGTATAGTTACATTGAAATTTACATTCTGGGAATTCACGTTTCAGTGTTTTAAATCGATTCCAACATGAGTTAAACAATTGGGAGGAGTTTAACTAAATATGGGCGTGGCATAACTAAACATCCGTTTCTTGGCACCACAAGCAGATGTCACAATCTTATGACGTTGCATTCATCAGCTGCGTGCCAACACAAGAATATCCACCAATCATTTGACGTTATAATCAACAGCGTGACGTGTAGGATAACGTCATAATCAATTACGTGATGAATGACGTAGCTAAATCCCTCACGAACGCTTAATTGATACCGGGAAAGCGTTACTGTAACAATTGTATATATCTTTACTATTTAATAAACATGTTGTTGAATATTTTGAAACTAATTTGACTTGGCGCTGTTGCTGCCATAGCAACATCACTCAGTCAAATTAGTTTCAAAATATTAAACAGCTTACATTTATAGTTTTCTGGAAATGGATAGTCAGGGAGATCAGGGATTGATCGATCCCAGCACAGGCGAAGAGTGGGTGGAGCTTAGCTAAAGATGGGTGGGGCGTAGCTAACCCTGGATTCCTCCATTGACCGTGGCATCATATACGTGAATGACAGATTGGATGCCCCCAAATCGCCTGTAACCTTGTCAATACAAAGGCAATCTGTCTTCAAGATCCTGTTAACTCATATGGAACAATTTCCGAAAACGTGCTCCGAATTACCTAGCCGACCTTGTCAGTCTGTATGTATGATTACTGTATTCTGCGGCTGTAGTAGTAGAAACATCGTACAGCTGCAATCAGTCCTTCTTCGCTTTTGCCCACTGTGTCTTGTCCTCAACCGAAATCCTTAGCTTCCTCAGATCCATTCTTGACTTGGGTGTACCGAGTCCTGCTTTCTTGAGGTCACCTAGTAACACGCTTAGCAGATGTATGCAATGACGTCCTCTCCTGTCTTTGTCAGTTTGTCCCTCAAGTAAACGACGTAAAAATCAATTATGTCACCTGTAGGGATGTCACAATACAGTGACGTCGTAGATATTGAGAAGTCCGCCAATTGTGTGAATTGTATGTCCTTGATGGATTTAATATTTAATATTCTATTGAATATTTTGAAACTAATTTGACTAGGAGCTGTTACTGTCATATGCCATATTCAGCGACTTACATGTAGAGTAAACTTGAAGACAGGAGTGTGGGATATAATCCAGTATGATGTCATTTACCTGTGTGACAGACTCACTGATCGGTTCCCTCCATAGTCAGCAAAAAATGGCCAAACTGACCAAAATAAGTCTGCAGTGGTCTTGAGGTATGCATATTAGCAGGTCAAGAGAGAGGGGAGCAGAGTATGTCTATTTTTGAAAATTAACCACTGGAAGTACTGGCTCGGTAACCGAGCCAGTAATTCAAGTGGTAAATTTTCAAAAAATACTCTTCTCTTGACCTGTAAATGGATACTGGGCACGCCAAAGCTTAAATTTTCTTTACCATCACCCCTTTAATGGTCAAGCCTGTCAAAAATTTCAGAGGAAGTCCGCTAATATTAAAATTTCTTGAAACGTGTTGACCATTAAAATGCTTAATTGATATAAGTAGTATTTTCAGCGCTTTGAGGCGCTGTTGACACAAAAGGGGTTACAAAACTTACATTTACTCAATTTGCAACTTAAATGGTGAGTCAATTTTGTAAGTTAGATGCCTACTCGAAGTGTATTGTATACTTTATAGACAGCGTTGTAAATATACGAATGTAAATATGGGTTTTCTAATTAATTTTGTAATTAAATATAATAAAGACGAAATGTGAACGCCATGAATCTGTGAGACAGTTGGTTTAGATGTTCTTAGTTACGGCAGTGCGTGGCCGCAGGTACAGACTGTTATCACACGCGGAGAGAGAGAGAGAGAGAGAGAGTGAGAGAGAGAGAGGGAGGGAGAGAGAGAGAGAGGGAGGGAGGGAGATAGTGAAAAGGAGCGAGAGAGGGGAGAGAATGGTGGAGGGAAGAGGGGGAGAGAGGAAAGAAGGAAGGAGGGAGTGAGGGGTGGAGGCAGTGAAGGATGGAGGCAGTGAAGGAGGGAGCGATTTGATCACCACTTAAATATTGCCCATTTTCAGAATACATCAACACTTATGACATCAGGACGTCCGTTGTCGACTCTTGTTATGTCATAATTAAGCTGCGCATTAAAGCTAAAGCACGTTTCTCTTGCGGTGGATACAGTGTACTATTGCCCTCGCGTGAGGGAAATGTCAGATCATCCTTCACTGATCTTAATTGCATTAATTTGTATTTGGTCATGTGATCTTACTGAGGGGTGAAATAGAGTATTACATGTCTATAGGAGCAGATTAGGTTTAGGTCCTATATCAAGGAGAGGACTAATGAGAGAAATTGCAAAATTGCTGTGGTATATATAGTTGCCAGCTGTGAGTAGATAGATAGATAGATAGATAGATAGATAGATAGATAGATAGATAGATAGATAGATAGATAGATAGGTAGGTAGGTAGGTAGTTGGGTGGATGGATGGATGGATGGATGGATGGATGGATGGATGGATGGATGGATGGATGGATGGATGGATGGATGGATGGATGGATGGATGGGCTGGCCAGCCGGTGGGCGGGCGGGCGGGCGGGCGGGCGGGCTGGCGGGCGGGCGGGCGGGCGGATGGACTGACTGACTGACTGACTAATGGATGGACGGGCAGACAGACGGATTGCCAGGCCTGGTTTTTTAGTCCACCTGTGCCTTCATGCGGGTTGGTACCTTGAATTGATATAACTCACATAGATAGTTTAGCAGCTCAATAAACCGTTGTGTCTCTTAGTTAGTTAATTACTCAGTCCGTTCGTTAGTCAGCCAGTCACGAAAGCTTAATCCGGCCTCTATCTCAGAAACTACTGATCTGATTTGGCTCAAATGTTAACACAACGAAGGAGCACAATTGCCACGGATTTCCCGACTTTGGCCATACACCAGATTTATAAACTCGGATCGGGATCGGATTAAATTCTGGATCAGTGGATATCTCGAAATTTATGGCACGATTTGGCTCAAATTTTAACACAAGAAATGGTGTGACCATCCACTAGGATTCCACAACGAAAATCTAAAATATCCTAAAAAATTCGGAACCCGCAGCTAGCGCTATTCTATCGATCGTGTTCCATAAAATGAACGTTTTGTCCTCAAAGTCAAACAGATAAAGATATAAGCCCAATGTTTAACCCATTTGTCCCACAAATATTAATGTCTACTACCGTCTACTAAATACATTTTTCACGTGATCTGGTGTCAGGCTTGTTATCAGTGGTGCGGGGTCTGCGATAGAGATAACGGAGACATGTCACCGCAAAACAAGTTTCAAAATGAACACCAGATTTGCTGCTATTCGTTCAGATATACGTCAATGCCTATTTATTTTTTTGTTTTCCAAACCCGCCTAGCTTAATTTTCCCATATCCAGAATAAAATAAGGCTGGTATTTAAATACATTATTTCTACCATTCTTCCAATCTAGAAATTTTTTTAAGCCAAATTCTGATCACTGGAATTCCTCAGAATTTTCTGTAACTCCTTCTGTTCTCTGTAGCTTTGTTAACCCCTTAATGGTCAAGCCACTCAAAATGCCTTCGCAATGGTCATAAGAAACGTCCATTTGCTGGTCAAGAGAAGACTATTTTTGAAAATTAACCACTAGAATTGCTGGCTCGTTAACGAGCCAGCAATTCTAGTGGTTAATTTTCAAAAATAGTCTTCTCTTGACCAGCAAATGGACGTTCACTGAGAAAACGTTTTGGATTTTCGTGATCAATCTTGACAATTAACATGATGAGAGGATTAATACTGCAATAGATTAACACTTCTGTGCTTGAAATTGTGCAATATTTTTATTTTTATTCCCATCTCCGATTTTATGTTTTGGGAGGGAATTTTCGTAAAACAAAACATTAAATTGGTCTAGCCTAATAGTGCTATTTGCATCGAGCACGAACAAGGTTATACCTACTTTGATTAGAACCACGCTTTTAAATGGCTTATCGTTTCAAATCTGATCGCAGTTGATAACTTTACTTATTATCGTGATGGCGCTAGTGAAATCGCGGCCTGTTTTCGCTACGTTTAAGTTAATATTAACTTTTATACTTTTGCTCGGTTTATGTCAAATTTTAACAAGCCTACTTCTATTAGCTACATTCAAAGATACGAGGGAATTAATTATTTCGCATGTTTTATCAAAACCGGTACAGTTAACTTCAACACATAATTTGGACGTGCCAGCAAAGGTCAGTTTAGTTCCGTTCAGTTCGTTTGCCACAGTGTTGAGAAAATCAACGAATGTTTCACAGAAAGTTGTTAACGTGTTTGCTACCTATCTTTGGGTAGACCGCAATATGACGGTAGATGGCAATATAACGGTAGATGGCAATATGACGGTAGACCGCAATATGACGGTAGATGGCAAGCATTGTCGCCTATTTCCTGATGATTTTGGTAAGTCATGACCTTCAGTTAAAATAGGTCATAGCCTTACCGCTGCCGCCGCTACCACCACCACAACCATTACCACCAGCACCATCGCCACCGCCGCCACGACCACCACCACTACAACCACCACCACCAGCACACCCACCACTATCATGGATTCAGCGCTTTATAAATGTACTTATTATTATTATTATTATTATTATCACCACCCCTGCCGCCGCCGCCGCCATGCCCGCCGCCGCCACCGTACCCGCTGCCGCCGCCACCACCACCATCAGCAGCACCACCACCATTAACGACGATATGAACACCATCGCAACAACAACAACAGCAACAGCAACAGCATCATCAACAACAGCAGCAACAACAACAACAACAACAACAACAACAACAACAACAACAACAACAACAACAACAACAACAAAAACAACAACAACAACAACACCGACGACGACGACGACGACGACGACGACGACGACGACAACAACAACAACAGCAACAGCAACAACAGCAACAACAACATCGATCGCTCTTATTCCTGCCACCATTCTTACACATTCATGCATGGTATTCAGTTGGAAGACGTCCTATCATTCTCACTGTGAGAATACTTTGGTGATTCTACCTTCCTGCATTTCGTTCGGAAGATTTGATCAAAACAATCAATCAACAACAACAACAACAACAACAACAACAACAACAACAACACCAACAACAACAACGATCGCTCTTATTCCTGCCACAATTCTTACACATTCATGCATGGTATTCAGTTGGAAGACGTCCTATCATTCTCACTGTGAGAATAATTTGGTGATTCTACCTTCTTGCGTTTCGTTCAGAAGATTTGATCAAAACAATCAACAACAACAACAACAACAACAACAACAACAACAACAACAACAACAACAACGATCGCTCTTATTGCTGCCACTATTCTTACACATTCACGTATGGTATTCAGTTGGAAGACGTTCTATCATTCACTGTGAGAATAATTCCTGGTCGGAAATCAACGATGACCTCTCAAAGTCCGGCACGGAACTGGTCCCCGGTGGTAGCTGGCATCCCTCACCCTGCGCAGCCTTCCAAACATTGGCGATTATTATTCCATACAGAGATCGAGAGATGCATCTGAAGGTCTTCCTTCGCAATATGCATCCATTCTTGCAAAGACAGAAGCTTGATTACACTATATACGTCATAGAGCTGGTAAGTTAATACGTGTTATGACCTCATCAAAATATGATAATGAATGGACCTTTACATTTTTAGCTATGCCCCGCCCATATCTTGCTAAGCTCCACCCACACCTCGATCGTGTTGGGATCAGTTTCGAAAAAACTACACGGGTAAGCTGTTGAATATTTTCAAACTAATTTGACTGGGTGCTGTTGCTGCCTAAGGCAGCAACAGCGCCAATTCAAAATAGTTTCAAAATATTCAACAGCATGTTTATTAAATAGCAAAGAATTACAAAGATATACAATTCATACAACGTGTCGGACCATTTGAGACTTGTTAACGGTCTATATGGAACCCTTTGTGACATAATAATTATGACGTCATCATACACGCACTGAGCTGATTATGACATCATACGAGGTCTGACGATGAATGGATACTCTGGAAAGGTGAATTCGTGTAGATGACTTCTGTGACAAGAAGGAGTCGGGTATTTAACAGTATGTAACCATTTCATGACGAAACCAGCCAAAGCGGTCTCCGTATAGTTTAGTTTTAACGCCTCTTGTATCAACTTAAACTGACCAAAAACAACATTGCAGTGGTCTTCACACATGGCTATTTGAAAGGCGTACAGAAGATTATTTTTGAATATTTACCACTAGAATGACTGGCTCGGCCTGCAGACAGACATTGGTTCGTTAAAAACTTTAATTTTCTTTGCCATTACCACTTTAATGGGCAAGTCGGCGAAAATAAATTCAGTGGTAATTTACAAAAAATAGTCTTCTAAACTTAAAATATCTTGAAAAATATTGACCATTAAAATGTTTAATTGCTATATCAAGTAGTATTTTGAGCGCTTTGAGGGGCTGTTGACACAAGAGGGGTTAAGGAATGTAGATTTGCAGGATAAGAGAAAGACAATTTTTGCATATTTACTACTGAAATGACTGGATTGATAACAAAGCCAGTCATTCCATTCATAAATTGACAAAAACTGTCTTCTCTTGCCATGTAAACGGACATTCAATAAGTGAATATTTTGATTTTTCTTGAACAAATCTAACCGTTAAACCGTTAACCCCCTACATATCAGACACGTCAATTGATTATGATGTAGCGAATATTCTGTTAAGTATTTTAAAATTAAAACTAATTTAACTGCAAGCTTTCAGTCAAATTAGTTTCAAAATTTTCAACGTCTTACGGCCGTATATGTATAGTTATCTTGCAGATGAGAAACTGGGATATCAGAGGTCACAGGGTTAATGGTCAAGTCGATCAAAATTGTACATTAGCTTGTCATGAAGAGTGTCCATTTGTCGGTCAACGAGAGAAGCGGAAATGTTAGCTTTCTTCACAAAGCTTGACGATTGATTAAGGGTCCACCATCTGTCTTTAAATAAGCAATTTCTTTTTGCAACTGATGTGTGCTGATATCTACTCTCTGTTTATTTTTATTTGCGCATTCGTCCGTTCTAACATTCATTAGTTTATCTAACTCTTCCTATTACCCTAGGGGAGGATTCTATTGCATTCACGTCTGTCTGTCTGTCTGTCTGTCTGTCTGTCTGTCTGTCTGTCTGTCTGTCTGTCTGTCTGTCTGTCTGTCTGTCTGTCTGTCTGTCTGTCTGTCTGTCTGTCTGTCTGTCTGTCTGTCTGTCTGTCTGTCTGTCTGTCTGTCTGTCTGTCTGTCTGTCTGTCTGTCTGTCTGTCTGTCTGTCTGTCTGTCTGTCTGTCTGTCTGTCTGTCTGTCTGTCTGTCTGTCTGTCTGTCTGTCTGTCTGTCTGTCTGTCTGTCTGTCTGTCTGTCTGTCTGTTTGTCGTCGGTTGGTCAATCAGTCAGTCGGTCGGTCGGTCGGTCGGTCGGTCGGTCGGTCGGTCGGTCGGTCGGTCGGTCGGTCGGTCGGTCGGTCGGTCGGTCGGTCGGTCGGTCGGTCGGTCGGTCGGTCGGTCGGTCAGTCAGTCGGTCAGTCGGTCTGTCGGTCGGTTGGTCGGTCGGTCGGTCGACTGATCGGTCGACTGGTCGGTCATTGTGATTTAGGTCAAATTGAAACACAACAACGCATCATACCAGTAAGAAGAATGGACCTTTCGAGTTTTAGCTATGCCCCGCCCATCTCTATCTAAGCTCCAGCCACAGCACGCTCGTTTTGGGATCCATCGATCTCTGAACTCCCTGACTATCAATTTCCAGAAAACTATACAGGTAAGTTGTTGAATATTTTGAAACTAATTTTGACGGGGTGTTAATTGTTGCTGCCTATGGCAGCAACAGCGCCCAGTTAACTTAGTTTCAACATATTCAACAGAATGTTTCTTAACAGCAGATAGCTAATATCGACGTCAGCTCAGATCCAAACGAAGCCCTAACCAAAATAATCAAATCTATGGAATCATCAGCTACCAGCACCATAGGTGTTCTTAGCAACAACCGAACTCGGTATACTGACCACCCTCTAGTAATAAAACTGTCAGCAGAGCACAAAGCGTTACGGCTGCTCATTTATCAAAGTGGTCAAAGTAAAGACCGCACCAAACTACACCGGGAGCGCAATAACATTCTGTGCCACATTAGCGAACGCTTAAATGATCTTGCTATTCAACAAGCAGACTCCCTAGCAGATGAAATCACTGCCGCGGCTGACTGTCACACAATGTTTCGGTCAGCCCGAGCCATGAGAGTTACTGATTACATACCACCACTCACTGTACAAAACTCTGAAGGACGCTTTATCGGGACTGACCAGGGCAAAGCCGAGGTGATTCGAGAATGGTTCGTGGAACAGTTGACTGACTACAATGATGAACATTTTCACCTGTTCTCAGCAGACCCCAGGCCATTACTAACACTGGTTAAACAGCAGAAGTTGAGAAGGCACTTAAAGCCCTGAAAAAAGGACATGCATCTGGACATGATGGCATGAGCAATGAACTATTCAAATATATGCAAGTGACATTATCTGAAAACCGATCACGCACCTAATTAATTCAGCTTTTATGTACCACCTTCCCATTGCCGCTGTAGGCCAAGGCACCCTTATCGCCCTTCCCAAGCCTAAGAAGCCACCTGGCCTCCAGTCAATCTGTGGTGCATTGTGCTCCTCAACAGCATACGGAAAATCCTATCCAGTGTTACTCTACACCGCATCCGAGACAGGATCGATGACGTCGGCAGATCATGTCAAAGTGGGATCAAACGTGGGCGCAGCTGCATAGACATTGTATACGCCAGGCCAGTTGCAATGAAGATGAGCTACGACTAGTGAGACTACTGCGTGCATACACCAAGCTGAGAGTACGAGGCAAGTCAAGTGAAGTCTAGAGTTTGAGATATCAATCGGTTCTCCTAAAAATTGAGAATCTCTATGAATAAATCCAAAACAGAGTTCACCCACATATATTTATCTACAAAGCATGAAACTAAAGAAAATGACGATCGACTTCATGGCGGCGAACCATGGAGAAAAAGTAAAATCCTGGTCTCACTGCTTTGCAGTTCTACTGACATTGCTGCATGCTGGGTCATGGGGAACATAGCTTTCCAGTCCTTCTGGAAGCTATGGATTCGTAGATAAAAATGCCCTTGATAAAAAGGCTACGTTTACACAATGCAATGCAACCTGCGTACCCTTGATGCTGTATAACTGTAACAGCCGGTCAGCTCCAAAGGCAGCTCTAGAAAAACTCGATGCCTGCCACAGCAAATACCTACGCACCATCACTGGGAACCGATGGCCAGACAGCATAATTGCCAATGATGCGCTATACAAGATACGTAATACGTCGCCGCTGTATGTAAAAGTCGCCCAGCAAAGATGGTCCATATTTGACCATGTGTTAAAAATGCCAGAAGAGACACCAGCACAGAGACCCTTAGAATTCGCCCTACTCGGAGCCAGAAAATACAAAGCCAGGAGAAGACGTCATTGCATAAATCTGCTAAGTGTGCGACGAAGTGACCTCAAGAAAGCAGGACACGGTACACTCAAGTCAAGAATGGAGCTGAGGAAGCTAAGGATTTCGGCTGAATACAAGACTCAGTGGGCAAAAGCGAAGAAGGACTGATTGCAGCTGTAGGATGCTTCTACTACTACAGCCGCAGAATACAGTAATCATACAAACAAGTTTCTTAAATAGCAAAAACATACAATTCGTAAGCGTTAAAGACGGGCTTAATCGAATCATTCATGACGCCATGATTATGACGTCAGCACACACGTCGTGTGGTTGATTATGACGTCATATGAGTGAGTGGGGAAATTGATTCATGAATTTCCAGACTTTCATTTGGAGGGCATCCTGATAAAACAGAATCCGGATTGGACTAGATTATGGATATCTCAGAAATTGCTGGTCCGATTTCGATCAGAAACAAATGGTCGCCTACATTAGCATTTCAGTAGGACAGATCCATCCATCCATCCACCCATAAAACCCTTCAATCCATTCATTCACCCACCCATCCAGCCACCCAACCACCAGTACTTTAATCAATTCATCCATCTATCTATCCAACCATCTGTCATCTGTCTGTTCATTTGTTTGTTCGTCTGTTCGTCCATCCATCCATTAGGTCGTTCGTTAGTTCTCTATTTCATCAGTTCGTTTCTTCGATCGTTCGTTCGCTCGTTTGTTCATTCATTCGTTCTTTCCTTCGTTCGTTCGTCCACCCGTCCACTTGTTCGTTCGTTCGTTCGTTGGTTTGGTCGTTCTTTATTTGTTCATTCGTTCGTTCATTCTATCGTTCATTTGTGCCTAGGGTTGTTCATTGATTTGTTGTTTCATTCATTCTACCGTATTCTAGCAAGGACCCACTGTATTTAACCGTGCTATGCTGCTGAACATCGGCTTTGTTGAAGCCATGAAGATGCGGAAATACCAGTGCATCATATTCCATGACGTGGATCTCATTCCGGAAATAGACTATAATATATACCGATGTCCCCAGTACAAGAAACAGGTCCGCCATCTCTCAGTGGCTGTCAACACATTTAAATACAGGTAGTAATAATAATAATAATAATAAGAAGAAGAAGAAGAAGAAGAAGAAGAAGAAGAAGAAGAAGAAATAGAAGAAAAAGAAGAAGAAGAAGACGAAGAACGAACGAACGAACGAATGGATGAATGAATGAACAAAATGAATGAATGGTCTAAACAATAAATGAACAAACGAACGAACGAACGAACTAACGAACGAACGAACGAACGAACGAACGAACGAACGAACGAACGAACGAACGAACGAACGAACGAACGAACGAACGAACGAACGAACGAACGAACGAACGAACGAACGAACGAACGAACGAACGAACGGACAAACGAATGAACAAATAAAGGAATGAAATAACTAACTAACGAATGAACGAAGAACGAACGAATGAAGGGACGAACAACAAACGAGCGAACGAACAAATGAACGAACGAACGAAAGAACAAACGCATTGAATGAATGAGCACGTTGTACAGATGAGTTGAATGAAAGAATTAAATTAACGAATTGAGCGAATGAATGTTTTGAATGAATGCGGTGAAGGAGCGATCGCAAGCTGAAGGAACGAGTTGAATGAACGAGTTGAATGAACGAGTTGAAGGTACGAGTTGAAGGAACGAGTTAAAGGAAGGAAATAAATGAACCGGAGAATCGACTGAAGAATGGGCTGGCGGAGAGACTGGTGGAGAGACTGACAGATGTAATGTAGAATAGAGTGAATAATGGATGAATATGGGTGCTTTAATTAAAATCGAACAAATTATTGGCGTGTTGCTTTCTAGTTCCAAACTTTCACCTCAACAAAGTCAATATGATTTCCTGAATTGCATGTTAAATACTTTGCAATACAAATGGGCAATTAAAAATAATCTTATTATACCAGGCTTCCATACAGGACACTATTCGGTGGAGTGACCGCCATGACGTCAGAGCAGTTTATAAATGTGAATGGCTATTCAAACCAGTACTTTGGTTGGGGAGGTGAGGATGACGACATGTATTTCAGGTACTTTTTAGAAAAAGTCGGCAAAAACTTACCTTCGCAGTGGTCTTGAGGAATGTTAATAAAGGAGTACATTTCACACACATACCCTGCCCATTTCTAGCTAATCTCCGCCCAATTTTACTGGTATTGGAATCGATTTAAAACTTTGACGCCTCAATTCCCAGAATCTAAATTTCAAGGTAGAAATACAGGGACGTTGTTGAATGCTTTGAATATAATTGGACTGGGAACTGTTGCAGGCAAAAATACTCGAAACTGATTGGTCGAGAGAAAATTCTTTCTTCACTAGCACCCAATCAGCTTCGAGTAATTTGTCGCGGGAAAAAGGGAGCGTGGCCTAATATGAGAATGAAATGACGTCATCATTCTCAAGAACAATGAGAATCTCCACCCATATCTTCGCTGTCGGAGACGTAAATGGGTGGACACGTGCCGATGATTGACAGGTGTAATGATTAAATTTTAAATCAATCAAATACATACAATTTATACACTTGACGGACTTTTAGAGCTATATGACGGAACTAGATACATCATTATGATTTTGACGTCAACTAAATAGTGATGTAATTGATGATGACGTCACATACTTGAGTGACAGCTTGGAACCATCCATTTGTAGGCAAAGGAAATACAATTCTAAAGCTTTACCCCTGAAGTGACTAGCTCGGTAACAGAGACAGACATTCCAGTGGTAACTTTTTTCCAACTTTTTGCTAACATCTATCTGGTAAACTCCATGTCATTTTAAAAATGCACCAGCAGTTATAGGGGAACCTACCTACCTACCTACCTACCTACCTACCTACCTACCTACCTACCTACCTACCTACCTACCTACCTACCTACCTACCTACCTGTACAAGAATTTTCTTAACCTCAACCGCCACCTAACTTTCATTTAGAATCAGAGATAATTTTTTTCTTTTCTTTTCAACAATTACAAAATATTTTTCATCAACAGGCTGAAATTCAAAGGTCATCTGAGGATAGTTCGCTATCGGAATACTATATCGCGATACACGATGTTACACCACGGCAGTAATAAACCAAACCCAAGACGGTAGGCCTGTCATAAAATTCATGACATCACGTTTCTGATAGAAATCATCTCCTATAGGATCCATTTCTACTATTTTCTAGCTATGCTCCGCCAACGGACCTTTCCATTTTAGCTATACCCCGCACATCTCTAGCTAAGCTCCACCCATACCTCGCTCGTGTTGGGATCGATGGATCTCTGAACTCTCTGATTATCAATTTCCAGAAAATTATACAGGTAAGCTATTGACAATTTTGGAACTAATTTAACTGGGCGCTGTTGCTGCCTATGGCAGCAACAGCATCCAGTCAAATTAGTTTCAAAATATTCAACAGCATGCTTATTAAATAGTAGTGACATACAATGTCGGACTATTAAGAGTTAAATCACCACTTACCTGATTATGACGTCATATGACGTCAGATTGATAGATGGATACTCCGGAAAGGTGAATTTAGAGCTAAGCTCCGCCAACTTTCTTACGCGTATTGGAATCGATTTGCAACTCTGAATTCTGAAATATGAATTCAAGGTAAGTATGCATAGCTAGAAATGAATCCATCTATTAAATGGAAATCTTATTGGATATTTTGAAACTAATTTGTCTGGAGGCCGTGCCTGCCTAGAAGTAATGTGTATGCAGCAACAGCTTCCATGTCGCACGGCTTGCCTGTACAGCTACTTTGAATTTGGCATCCTGGAAATTCGGGATTCAAAGTATATACATCTAGTACAACATAAGCAAAACGTGGGCGGAGCTTAGATAGAAATGGGCGGTGCATAGCTAGAAATGGGCGGAGCTTAGATAGAAATGGGCGGTGCATAGCTAGAAATGGGCGGTGCATAGCTAGAAATGGGCGGGGCATAGCTAGAAATGGTTTGTTTAAGACATGTCTATTTTAGTGACTGAGTTTACGATTATGACGTCATTGCGACCCGTGCCTTCAGCAAACATGTGATGTATTTGACTATGACGTCATATACTTGAGCGGCAGATCGGATCCCTCTATTGGATACAGTACTATTAGCTTCATTAGATTAAAACTATGTGACTGTCATGGACCGGTAAATTACTTCGCGATATAAGGAATATTCTGTTGAATATTTTGAAACTAATTTGACTGGAACCTTGTGATGTATACAAATTATTTTCTAAATAATCAACAGCTTACCTGTATCTTTGCTTTTACACCGCATTCCCATATCTATTGTTGGTGCATCAATGACCAAGGACGGGGTAATATTAATATGTAATAGTAATAGTAATAGCCTATTGCAGCAATTTCCATGTAATAGTAATGGTAATAGAAATAGATTATTAATTTAATAATGTAATAGTAATAGTAATAGATTGAAAAGTAATAGGTAATAGCTTATTACTTGTCTATTACAGGGGTATCTTATATGCTCAGCATACAAGTCACAAAATTCTGCTTCCACATATTTTTAATATAATCAACAGACAGAATGAAACAGCCAAACAGGGTATCTGCTGTTGAACTGTTTAATTCTGAAGGTCTATGTGTGTGTGTTAAACTGTTGTTCTTGCAAGGCAACAACAGTTTGCATCAAGACCTTAGGCCGCAAGAGCGTCCAGTCATATTGGTTTGAAAATATTCAATGTAATATTTCTTGTATTGAATCTTATACTGCAGAGTTTCAGAATCAACAGGTTAATCTTTCATGGATGAAATACTCTTTCTATCAATTTCCAAACAACCCTGTAGGAAATTTGTGGAATATTTAAAAACTAATTTGCCTAGAAGTTGTTGCTTTCTAAGGCAGCAACTGCTTCATTGCAAATTAATTTCAGAGTATTAAACAGAATACTTGTTACAGAATTAAAAAATTAGGTTTCTCTGGTTTGCATATGTGAAAGGATTCATTCCTATATAAATTTTTTTATTTTAAATAGCCATGGGGGTAGATAAATAAACTAATTACGCATGTCTGTGAAAAGGTGAATAGTCTACTAGCACCTTTACTTTCAATAGCTCTTTTTATATCTTACATAACGGTTAAAGGCTTAATTTCAGTCAAATTGGCATGGTGTCTGGGGAACAGAGATTGTGTCTATAACTAATCTATTTACATGTACTGCTGAAATATCAGTGGGCTAATAACTGTATATTCTTTATTAACTAACGTTTAAATTCCTTTTAAAATTGATATTGCTGTAAGTTGTTGTTCTATTAACTACTTTCAGCAACACAATTTTCATAATATTCTGTGGTCTTCCTGATCCTGTAGAATATAGAATGTTGTGATTTGCCCAGCGAGCTAAACTGGTTAAACTCATTCAAGCATTCAAGCATGGACTAACTATGTGACCTCATCTTAAGAAGAGTCTGCTATTCTCTAACATTTTATCAGTAAATAAAACATGTGTGGTGAACTTGTTTATGATCTAAGAAACAATCAATTGAATATTTTGAAATAAATTTGCCTGGAAGACATTACTATCTACAGCAATACTCTTCAGTCAAAATATTTTCAAAATATTCATAACCTGTCCTATTTAGTTTGAAATTGAGATAATGGGTATTCATCAGTGAAAGGCTTAATATCCATATGTTCGACTTGCTTTCATTTGCATGCATGTATGTGGGTGTGCGCGTGTGTGTCCACGTGTAATAGTAATAGTAATAGATGTGAGAGTAATAGTAATGGTAATAGATGCAATGTAATTGACCCCATCCCTGTCAATGACTGAGCGCATATTCCGAGGCAGCCAGTCTAAATTCTTTCTGATTGGTTGAGAAATAAATCATGGAAGCTACTAAAGCCAAAATATGTTTCTTTGTCGGCATGATGAAAAGCTAAAATGCCATGGATTGATTACGTGATGCTTATTTCATCACACCAATGGTTACAGTACAGTTCAGAAATAACTGAACATGTTTCTAAAACAAAATAACACTTATAGTGTATAAGGCAGCATTGGCTTCCACTCAAATTAAGTCCTAAATATTCAACAGAACATTTCTTACATCTTGTTCAAAATTGTACTAAGTAGCACGTTTCTGGGTTATTGCGTTGCTTTAGAGACACGTTAGGTTATTTCTTAGCGTTACTGCAGTTTAAGATGAGGTGAGTTTGCCTTTAAATGGAATGTAAGATTGCTTATGTCATAAAAGTCTGTCTATGCTTATGAGGTGTGTATTATAGGCACCGATTGTTGAAATATGGACTAAGACGATCGAAATTTGACGGTCTAAATTCTCTGCATGATCTGTATAAAGTAGAACAGACGGAGATGCGGCCATTATACACCTGGATCTATGTCTCTATTAATCAAACTGACGTCATCAAGGTGAGCATTGATCGGTATTCGTAGATCTAGATTATTAATAGAAGGGTGGACAGACGGGTGGGTGGTGTTACGTATGAACGCACGAACTTAATTATGCAGATTGAAGGATGCACAGGCATCACGTAATGACGACGACGGCGACGATGACGACGACGACGGTGATCATGATGATATGTAAGAGACGACGACGACGACCGGACAATGACGACAATACGTGCAGCCCTATAAATCATATGAGTTTTCTAACCTTGCAATTTGCTAAATATGGTTTAGGCCTCTATGTTTATTTTGTTTTGTTCTTTCAGAAATTAAGGCTAAATATAACGGACCAATATGATGATGCTGACGATAGCCCAACTCCGATCGCCTTTCAACACGCGAAAGGCCCTTTCCCGTGGTAGCTATTCCCCGCCCATCTCTAGCTAAGCTCCACCCACACCTCGATCGATCGATCCCTGAACGCCATGACTATCAATTTCCAGAAAACTATATGGGGTAAGCTGTTGAATATTTTGCAAGTAATTTGCCTATGGCAGCAACAGCGCCTAGTCAAATTAGTTTCAAAATATTCCACAGGATGTTTATTAAATAACAAGGACATACAATTCGCGCAACGTGTCGGACTATTACGCGTTAAAGACGGAATAAACCGACTCATTCATAACGTAATTGCTTAGGAGGGCATCCTACACGTCACGTAGTTGATTATGACGTCATAAGATGGATAGATGAACTGGAAAGGTTCATAGTGTCCAGTAGTTTAACTTCTGCATCGCGTTAATACGGCTATTGTTGTGTCTGCATGTGACACCGATGTTCTTATTCTTTTGTTCGCGAATTACGATGAAATGCCTTGCATTAAAGGGATACTGATCTCATCTCAAATGTTGTATTGTACCGATAGATTATGGGTTATAGATTCCATATCATTCATATCCTGTCAGATTCCCTTAACTGTATCAGAATTATCTGCTTTGTAATAGCGCGTAAATGATCAACAGTTATCTACACCATCTTGTCTCCTCTAGCGATAGTGTGTGATGTCACGTAAGTGCCAATGCATTACATTCTTTATTATGTAATAATCGTGTTGTTGAATATTTTGAAAGTAATTTGACTGGAAGTTGTTGCTGCCTATGGCAGCAGCAACTTCCAGTCAAATTACTTTTAAAATATTCAACAGATTACCTGTATGGTCGCTTTTATACTGCATTGTCCAGCTTTAGATGGCACCTCTATGACTGAGCGCGTATACCGATGCAGACACGCTAGGTGTTTTCTGGTTGGTTGAAAAGCAAATCATGACAGCGATCATAAGCTGTAGAAATGTACCAACATTTAGCTACTAAAGCCTGAATATCTTTCTAAGACGGGATGATGAAAAGCTTAAAATTGGGTGTATAGTTTATGAGTGGCCTATTAGATCATCTCTATACATATCATGAGATGAGGTTGGTTATCCTTTAAGTTATGGATGAAGACGGGGACATCAAAGAATCCAAAATATATCCCTGTGCACCGTATTCATGAGAAACTCCTATCTTTAGTTTCTAACGAGGAAAGTCATATGATTGTCGCCGTTCACGTAGCAACAGGCTGCGACTCAGTTTCATGTAGGCCCTATATTAGCTGGACATAGCAAGAACACTGCCTGGAAAGGGTTCGTAGATGTTGTTTGTTGTTGTTGTTTTTTTGGGGGACGACCGGAAATTCATCCATAGTGCCAAGGTCGGATAGATTTATATAATATATTTAAAACTGAAATAATAAAAAATAAATATGCTGCTAGTGGTGATTGCGGCGTTGTTACTGCCCCCCCCCTCACCCTCACCCCCACCCCCTTACCCCACCTCATCCACCCGAATATGTACTGTTGCTAGACCTGTGCGCATGTTGTACACTGGTGCTGGGTAGGTGTGGTGTGGGTAGGATCGAGAAGGGATGTCAGCTTTATTGGGTCAAGAGATAACTTCGGTTTGCTCTGGAGGTGGGGTGGGGTGGATGGGTGTTGGGGGAGGGGGGGGGGCGGGGCGTGGGTTGTGGACAGAGTCTGTGAAATTACATCTAGAAGGGAAATTAGGCTTGAATTGAAACAAATATATTAAAGTGAGATGAAAATCGAAAGTAATGCTATCAAATCAAGAAGAAATACTGTAAGTTAATGAATGCTATGTGAATAAAACGATCAAGAAACGTGAAAAATTTAAGTGAAAATCTTGTTTATGTAAACGAAATATCCGGAGATTAGAAATTAGAATCATAACCTGTTGCTGTTGAAATAATAAGAAATCACGAGTTCTTATATAAACTGATCGTCGGTAACCTAGAAAATAACACCATCCAATCTGCAGAAATGTGTATATGTAAGGTATACAATGCGCCTGCCCAGGTGCCTAGCGCACCACAAAGGCGTTTCTTGGTCGGTTGTAAGAACTGTTCTATGCGACCACCTTATCGGACGTTTGACCAGAAAAACTATATCTAATAGTAAGCCAATTGTTTTAACCATATGAACTCCGAAGTCCCATACGCTTAAATTCTAAGACAATCGTATACGTAAGCTGTTGAATATTTTGAAATTAATATGACGGGATCTGCTGCTGTCATAGGCAACAACAGCTCCCAGTCAAATTAATTTCAAAATATTTATTGAAACAGACTGTATGTTGATGTCATAGCCAGCAGCAGCTTGCAGTCAAATTACTCTCAAAATATTATTTAGTATGATTTCTCACACTAAGAATTAGTTTTCGTATTTGATATTTCAGATTCTAATTACACATTAAAATAGTATGCGTCTATTATATAGGCAGGTCTCCGTGGATGGCAGGTTTTACGATAGATAGATAGATTTATTCACACAATAGGTCATTTGACCCTTGAGTGCAAATGGTTACACATAATGTGATATGGCGGACAAATCAACTAAGTGCATTGCAATTGCAAGAACATATTCATTCTCATATTTTATATGTTATTAAATCAGTAATGTTCGCGGGCTAATTTGGTTCATATACATCTGGACCACCGCGCCAGCCGCGGATCCATCAATGAACTATGGGTCGATTTCCTTAGCAGTCAAAGGGACACCTAGGTATTTGGGACTACATTATCAAACGCTCAGGTGTGCTGTCCGCGGAAATCGGCCGTAGTCCATCAACAGACCGAGGCTGGTCACACGATAGCCCGATTTGCAACTAAGATACTGATAAACGGAAAAAACGTCACCACACACGCACGCACGCACATACACACACGCGCGCGCACATACACACGCACTCTCTCTCTCTCTCTCTCTCTCTCTCTCTCTCTCTCTCTCTCTCTCACTCAGACAGTATAATGCCATTTCCAATATCACCACCCTTCGTTTCCAAATATGTTAAGTCGAAAGGGAAACGAAGAGCGGGATCCGGTCTAAGTATATAAACCACTCAAGGTCAACACTCCTCGCTTTCGAAATAGCGGGTCGAAAGAAAAGCGAGGAGTGAGACCAGGATGCACGCGCTCACACAATCACTTTCGCTCGCACACCTTCACAAAGTCATGCCTAGAAATTAAAATTGAGTTTTGAAACGTTGATTTGGTTCTTTCACATCGAAAGAGGACCACTTTGACACTCCATCACTGGAACCACTGGATTGTTTATCGAGTCAGTCCTTCCAGTGATAAACCATCAGAATAGTACCGCATTCTCCAACGTGACGGGGATGGTTTGACTGACTCGCCCATGTAATGGCATGAGGGCACTAGTTTGGCATTTATTTTAATAAATAACTTTCTTGGTTCCTCTTATCCACTTACCAATGCTCATGTCCATATACGCTGACGCGTTCTCGTGGTCATCCACATACACACGCACGCACGCGCGCGCACTCACGCACGCACGCACGCACGCACGCACACAACAAAGGCACACTCACGCACGCACGCGTACATACATATCCACTTCCCATACACACAGACGCACATCCACATCCTCATACACCCGTATGCACGCACAATCGTACCGAATTGTTGAAAATTGAAAATTCTAATGTATAACTTTTACAATGGAGGCGAAATAGCCACTGGTTTAGTAAAGGTTTGTATATTGAGAGTTGAAATCGTGCCTGTGATGAGAAAATGCATTCTGTTAAAAGTAAGAATTATCCTCCCAAATTGGCATAGAAGAAAATGCGATGGATTATAGTGGAGAAAACGCAATTACGTGCGTTCGTCACGTAATAGAAAAGCATTGTAAGCAAAAGCCGCTAACTTCTTTAAACTACTTTCACTGGTACACATCAATAATTCTGATGCTTTGTGAACGTTCGGTCGTTTCCAGTAGTATGGTTTTATGTATTTCCTGCGTAAATCATTATAGACAGGACATAAAATTAAAAAATGATATTCATCCTCTACATCATCACAAAAAGGGCATGTTCGCTCAGCGCGTGGTATTGGTATTGGTGTGTGCCATCTGCCTAATTCAATATTTAGTCTATGAGACCCCGTTCTTAGTCTACATAATGAATCACGGTGCGTTTTCGTTTTTACTTTATTTAAATAGCATTTATATGTTAGATCAGTTGAAATGTGTTTGTAGAGCCATGTTTTATTGCTGGCTTCCAATTGCCCCCTCCACTCCTGATAAAAATTGTCACTTATTCTCTGCTTGTATTCGGGGATAAACTGATCTTCACTTACTATTGTTCCCTGTGACTCCCATACATCCCCAAACCCATTGGTACAGAGCTTATCTCTTAACGATTTGACCCAATTCTTACAATTTTTATTCCTATGCCAGTCTTGATATAAGGTATTATACACATGTTTAGCAATTCTATTTGGTTTCATATCTAATAATTTGAACCAATATTTTATCAACTTGATTTCTCTCCCTAATCGCAGAGGCATCCTCCCTAACTCTCCATAAACAACAGAATTTGACGTACTTTGTTTTACATTAAGCAGTTGCTTACAGAAGCGAAGGTGGCATTTTTCAACATCATACGCTGAGTGAAAACCCTAGACTTCGCTCCCGTAGCAGAGGATAGGTAGAACTAGCTTGTCAAATAGTTTGCAATAGTGGTCTATTGATAGGCCTATAAATGTATTACAATATTTTTGTAAAGCGAATACGGCTTTCTGCGCTTGACACGCTAAACATTTTTGTGCTTCGGTGAACGACCATGAAGTTGTAAAAACGATGCCCAAATACTTGAAGTTATTTACAATTTCTACTTCAGTATTACCATACCAACATTTGTCATTTACCCTTAAGCTTCCACCCCGTCTGAGAACCAATGCTTTAGTTTTATCAATATTAACTGTCAATCGCCACCTGTTGCAATACTCATGTAAAATATGTAACCCTTTTTGTAGTCCAGTTCTACTTTCGGCTAATATAATTATGTCATCAGCATATAAAATTAATAATAATTTAAGAAATTCTAAGCCCACACACTCCCCACCCTTTCTAAAAAATTCGTCTTCTAAGTCATTTAGATACATAGCGAAGAGAAAAGGCGATACGCTTTCCCCTTGACGCACCAACCGACCAACCAACTAAAGCCTTCATGGTGCACTAGGCCCTTGGAAATTTGTGACAAGGCAATGGGGGTGCAATCACCACTCACCACAAACCTTGTCGCCAATAATTAATGCAGTACATTGTAATATTCGGATGTCACTCTGTCAAGTCCACGGTGTGGAGGCAATCACCCATATTCTACTATCAGCAGAGAATACGGCATGAAAGGCGGTTAATGAAACGCTAGTACCACCGACGTTAATGACGATCAGTCATATCCCAAGCTTTGCACAAATAATAGACCTTTCCAGTTTTAGCTATGCCCCGCCCATCTCTAGCTAAGCTCCGTCCACACGCCGCCCGTGTTAGGATCAATGGATCCTTGAACTCCCTGACTATGAGTTTCCAGACAACTATACAGGTAAGCTGTTAAATATTTTGAAAGAAATTTGACAGGGTGTTGTTGATGCCTGCAGCAACAGCTCCCTGTCAAATCAGTTTCAAAATATCCAACAGCATGTTTAATAGATAGAAAAGACATACAATTCGTATAACAACGCTTAGTCCGTCATCAATTAAGCGTTCGTAACGAACCAATCTACGCCATGAAGTAATTCATTATGACGTCATCATACACGTCACGTGGTTGATTATGACGTCATATGATGGATGGACAAACCGGAATCCCCTATTGCACGTGGATGTGTCAAAAGATGCATTTCAAACCGATGCAGCTGCAGAAATGCTACACCGAGAGGCACTGCAACATGTATGGGCAGTAACGGCATCATTCGTGTTCTCGCGAGATCTCCTACGGTAACGGGAGCGGGATTAATTCTCGGCATAGCACGAAGCTACGGCTATGTTTAGATTGTAACGGGATATGTAGAAATGTGTAGTGCACTAACAATGTTCGTCACGCCAGAATTTAGGATTCCAGTTTGTTCATGAATCACATGACGTCATAATAAACCACGTGGCGTGTAGACTGGCGTCATAATCAATTACGTCCTGAATGACGTAGATAAATTCCTCACGAATGCTTAATTGATGACGTACTAATCGCTGTTGTACGAATTGCACATCTTTACTATTTAATAACCATCCTGTTGAATATTTTGAAACTAATTTAACGGAGCGCTGTTGCTGCCATAGGCAATAACAGCAACCAGACAAATTAGTTTCATTCAACAGCCTAACTGTATAATTTTCTGGAGATTGATAGTCGGGGAGTTCAGGGATCGATCGATCCCAACAAGTGCGAAGTGTGGGTGGAGGCTAGCATTCTGTTGAATATTTTGAAACTAATTTGACTGGGTAGGCAACCACAGCACCCAGTCATATTAGTTTCAAAATATTCAACAGCTTACCTGTAAATGTTTGTGGAAATTGGTAGTCAGTCAGTTCAGGGATCGATCAATCCCAACAACGGCGAAGTATGGGTGGAGCTTAGTTAGAGATGGGTTGGGCATAGCTGAAACTGGATTTCTCCATTGTATATGCACATTCTAAAACACATCTGTTGTCACTTTTCACCAATGAATACAATTTTCAAGATGGCCACTGGCAGCCATATTGGATTTCGGATTTTAAATATTTCAAGTGGGTGGGGTCCTCTCTGCTATGCAACATTTTAACCCGTTAGTGGCTAAATTTAGTAAAGAAAATCTAAATATTTGCTTATTTAATGTCAATTTGCCGGATAAGAGAAGACTATTTTTGAAAATGTATCACTGAATGGGTTAAGTATAAACAATATTTATGGATGGATGTACAGACGGACAGACGGATATATATGCCAGTCCAATGTAGGATCTTTCTGAAAACGGACGTAATGTGCGTGAGGTCTTTATCTATACATATGAACAATGCATTTTCTAACATATACGGTTCATATAACTGTCTCACCGCTGCAAGCCACCAGACAATAATTTCAAAGAGCAAAACCTCTGGACTAGCTGAATATTTTGAAAACAGTTCGACTGAAAGTTGTTGGTGGCTTAGCCATCAACAACTTTCAGTCAAATTGTTTTCAAAACATTCTGCCGGTCCAGGGATATAACCCCTCGAATATTTCGTCTGCAAAAACTCACCAGTCATACAAATTATATGTATATAGGAGCAACTAAGATAGTTTTATTTAAAAATTTGATGCGAAAACAGGTCGCCATTTTATTTTTAATTTCTTGTACATTTCCACGCAAAATTCAGCATGGTAAACAAGATTTTCGTATTCATGCACCATATGTCGAATTATGCAAAAAGAACTACCCAAAAATTTCTATCGAAGTTCACTTTCGTGAAAATGGAACCAGACTTTTAAAGCAATATTGCGTTAATTTGAATTGATTGATGGATTGAACGAATGGACAGACGGATGGGTATGCCTAAAAATAGATTCGTATCTACGTGGACGATGGCCTACCCAAATCAACACATCCTACCCCTCTCCCGGATCAAAACTGTATTTCATTTTTAGGACAGTATTTCATTTTTAGGACAACAACAGCGTCATGGTAGATAGCGCCACAATAGGGGCGGGTACAGTACAGCCCAGAAATAACCTTATACGGTTACAAAACAAATTATAACTTGCTGTTGAATATTTTGGACTGCTTCCAATCAAATTAAGTCCAACATATTTCACAGAACATTTCTTACTTTGTGTTCAAAATTTTAACATCCCAGATAACGCAGCTTACTAGGCTGATGCTGGGCCGATACCGTGCGGATACTTTCAGTATCGGCCCGGTATCGGCCCACACCGGACCAGTAAGCTGCGTTATCAGGGATTTGAAGTTATTTTAGGTGTACTGTACATGTTCTAACACGAAAAGGGATTATAATAGATTATACTGCGTAATACAATTGTGTGTTATTGAGTGTATTTATAAGAGTCGGATTGGGATATAATATACGAGTATTTAGAACGGAGAATACATTAGGCTTTTGTTGTTGGCGTAGTCTTCAAATTATGTATTCGCCCTGATAACGCCCGTTAGGGGCCGGTACTGTGTCAATACGGGCCAGCATCGTTCCGTGCTGGTCCAGTAACCTGTGGAATTAGGTATGTCTATGCATTACGAAAACAACCGAGAGGCTACGAGTGTTAACACTTTAGACACTTGCAGAACATGACAGATTGTGTATGAAACAAGGACATTCTATTGCATATTTTGAAACTTATTCGACTGGTAACTGTTGCTGTCCATGTGAATAATAGCTCCCATCCAAATTTGTTTCAAAATATTCAGCAATTTTTATATCTCTGTATAATTTTCTTGTAACTTCGATACGGGAATTTTAAGCGTGCCCGCAATAATAACCGGGAACATATCAATGAATCGCGAGACCCGGGACTAGTCAACTATTACGTCATAATGTATCGGGAACCCCGTCGCTGATAGCAACTAGAGACGCCAAACTGTTGAAAACGTTCAAGTGCCTTTAGAAATGATAGCGCCTGCTAGAGTTACAGTGATATATTATTCATTAATGACTGATTTATCATCGATCTGAAACGGTTAGCTATGTATCTGTATGTCGACAACTTGACAGATTAATAGAAGTTGATAAATGCTATCTCATAATTCATTCAAATCGGTTATTGATAAATTTGAGAGTGGCTAGACGCGATTCAAGTAGGCCTATTTTGTCAAATAATTTTCGTTTAGCCGACAGATTAAAGATTCGCCTCTCACTTGAGATTTATTTACACTTCGCTGCAATAAATTGCGTTATAATAATTCTAAAAGCAGTATAAAACCAGCATGAGTTTACAGAGGGAACCCCCTTTTCGCTCGATGATTCGTGCCTCGGGACTGGCCGAGGAATGGACGCACGTGGACGATAAGGATAAATTTAAGCAGTTTGGCTGGAGATGTACCACGAAGGAAAACTCATACGGAAACACATTGATAGGAAACTGGAATGAAAAGCGATTCGACATAGAAGAGCAGAAACAGGCAAAGAGATTACCTTCTCAGGTAGGCATAAATAAAATATGGGGAAAGGATACCACATTAAGGTGTCTGGTCACGGTCACCAGTTATCGAGCCAGTCAATCCAGTGGTAAATTTTCAAAAATAATCTTCTGTTAGCCTTCAAAGTGACATTCGACGAGACATCTACAGGGGCCGGTTTTGGCCGGTTTCGTCATGAAAGGGTTACAGGTTATTCGGGACTACTGCACTTTAAGGGCCGCCGTTAATGGCCACCAAAATCTCACACAGTACCGCAAACAGCGTGATTCCCCGAGATTTCAGTGGTTGCTAGGAATCCCTTTAACTCAGAGCTGATTGGTTAACGTCAATCACGTGTTCTTGGGAACATTAATTATGACGTCAATAGCATTATATGTTTAGAACGTTTTGGAGAGGAGAGTAAGGGGTTTGATTGTGACGTCACTGACTTTCCAAATAGTATTACGTCAATGCATTATTACGTCATAAATGAATTGCTCGCTTGTATCATTTGTGTTGAAAATTTGGCAAAATAGTAAATTCAATAAATCTATCATTCCAAATATTTAAAGCACTGTGTGGATTCATTCCCGCGTTTTCTGGATCTAATAAAACGCATATATTTCAATGAAAGCAAAGCAAACATATCGCTACCAACACCATCTAATCATTTCTATATAAACCATGTTTGCTTGAATTTTGTACTATAAAATTATTAGGAAATACTGATCCTATTCTTGGAAAATCCTTAGCAACCATTAAAATCTCGTGAAATCTCACCACTAACGGTATTTCATGATATTTCAGCGGCCATTATCGGCGGCCCCTAAACTGCAGTCTAGCCGGTTATTCATGTCAGCTGTTGAATATTTCAAAACTGATTTGACAGGGACCTGAAATAGCTTGCAGTCAAATTAGCTTCAAAATATTCAACAGAATCCTTCCTTCATTTTAAAACAGTTCGATGCCTACACACACGAAATGGCACTTTTTATGAGACAAGGCACCGAATAGTTTGTTGAATACCTTGAAACTAATTTGATTGGGAGTTGATGCTGTATGGCAGGAACCGGTCACAGTCAAATAGGTTTCAAAATATTCGAAGATTTCCTGATAGGTGTTTTGAATTTGAGTCACTGGAAGAGTTAACCCCTTAATGACTAAATTTGAAAAAAAAATTCAAAATGTTTGCTTTTTGAATGTCCATTTGCAGGGCCAAGATAAGACTATTATTGTAAATTTACCACTGGTATGACTGGCTCGATTATCGAGCCAGTCGTTACAGTGGGAAATTTTCAAGAAATAGTCTTCTCTTGACCTACAAATGGACATTTTTTCAAAACATTGCAGAGGCCGGTTTTGGCCGGCTTCGGCATGAAAGGGTTAAACGCTTCAAACAATGATAGTCTACGTGGGTCCAACGTTGGGTCAACATAAGTTAGATTCGTTGGCCCAACATAGTTTTGCTTGCATGTTGGGTTTACGTTGGCCCAACGCATCGCGTGGTTTTCTCTGGACACGTAGATATGCCTACAACATTGAGCTAACGTAGTTAACTTACATTCAACCCACCGACGTAAATATCACGAGCAAAATTGCGTTGGCCAACGAATTAAACGTACGTTGGGCCAATGAAAACAATGCTTGTAACTTACAAACATGAAAAATTCTTGGTAGGCTTAATTGTTAGTAACTGTATTGTTTCCTTTCTTGAAATTCATAGCTGATATCGTTAGAAAACACGTATTTTGCATTTTACCCAGAAGAGAATAGCCAATTAGGCCTACTGCTGCATTGCATAAGATTAAGCTGTTTTGCTTAGGTCTACAACAATAACAATTTAAAACAGAATCAATTAGAGTTTCTTCGCTGTGTTACAATTTGAGACGCAGACGCACATACCTGCGCATGCGCACAGAGCCGGATTAAGCCTAGTTGGGGCCGAGGGCTAAATAGTTGTAGGGGCCCCTTATAATGCTACTTGTTGTAAGTGTAATTTCAACGGGTCCTTTCCAGGTTTAGCTATGCCCTGCCCATCACTAGCTAAACTCCACCCACACCACGCTCATGTTGGGATCGATCGATCTCTGAACTCCTTGACTATCAATTTCCAGAAAACTATGTAGGTGAGCTGTTGAATATTTTGAAACTAATTCGACTGGGTGCTGGTGTTGCCATAGGCAGCTATGGCAGCAACAGCGCCCAGTCAAATTAGTTTCAAAATATTTGGCAGCATGTTCAACGGACTACGTGTATCGTGATTGTAAAAGTGAGATACTGTGATTAAAACGTTCAAATTGGTAAAATGCGATAATTGTGTTTTATTTGGGGCCCTTTATCTTTTGGGGCCCCGGGGATCTGGCCCCATCAGACCCTTGCCTTAATCCGGCCCTGCACGCGCACACGCAAGCACACACGAACGCACTACCTCACTTTTACGGGGCGAGGGTAAAAAGCTTAGAATATTCAATTAAATTTTTAAAAAGAACATTTAAATGAATATGAGTGAAATGTCCTCATGTAATCTTGAGCCCTGAATTCGTTGATTATATTTTCAGTATGAACACTACTTTGACAGTACATATAACACCGCCTACAACGCGCCATCGCAGGGAATACCGAAAGAACTGAAACATTTAAAAGGTATGAGCAGTGGCATTGTGTACACACAGCCCCCCCCCCCCACACGCACGCACGCACGCACGCACGCACGCACGCACGCAAGCACGCAAGCACGCACTCACACTCACACTCTCACACACACACACACACACACACACACGCACACACCGCCTCATAATTTAGTGGCTTTAAAATGTGAGTATAATAACGTTCATCAATTAGGCCTACTCAGAATCCACGAAACCGCTCCTCTGACGGTACATGTCCAGTTAAATTGTCAATGGATAAATCCTATTTGCCACTCAACTATATGACGTCATAACGTCATAATCATAACTGACAGAAATACTTCGTCATACTGCTGGAATAGTATGTCAAATGTACGAATCAAATATACGTCTTTGATGGATTTACTATGAACAAACATTCTCTTGAAAATGTTGAAATTAATTTCACTGGGCGCTGTTGCTGTATGCCATAGGCAGCAACACCACAGAGTCAAATTGGTTTTAAAATATTCAACAGTTTACCGATATAATTATCTTAAAATGGGATTCTGGGAAGTTAAGGTTCAATGTATATAAATCGATTCCAACACGCGTACAAAAATGGGCGGAGCTTAGATAGAACTGGGTGGGGCATGGCTAGAATTCAAATGGATCCCTATATTATCAAAAATGCTGCTCCTTGGCTCAGCATAGGCAGAAACAGCAGCCAGTCAAATTAGTTTCAACATATTCAACATCTTACCTAGGTATTGGGATTCTGGGAATTGAGGAATCCAGTATTAGCTATGCCCCGCCCATCTCTAGCTAAGCTCCACCCACGCTTTGCCCGTCTTGGGATGAATCAATCCCTGCACTCTCTGAATCTCAATTTCCAGAAACTATACAGATAAACTGTTGAATATTTTGAAACTAATTTGACTGGGTGTTGTTGCTGCTTATGGCAGCAACTGCACCCAGTAAAATTGGTTTCAAAATATTCAACAGAATGCTTAGTCCGTTATGATCATCAATTAAGCGTTTATGGCGAAATTAGCTACGTCATTCATGACATATTTGATTCAGTATTAATTAATAGAATTTCTATATGTGAAGGAATGGGTCCTACGTGACCGTTCCAGTTTTAGCTTTGCCCCGCCCATCTCTAGCTAAGTTCACCTTCGCCTATGTTGGGATCAATCGAACTCTGAACTCCATGACGGTCAATTTCCAGAAAACTACAGGTACGCTGTTGAATATTTTGAAACTAATTTGACTGGGTGATGTTGCTGCCTATGGTAGCAACAGCGTCCAGTCAAATTAAATAGTAGAGACAGAATGTTTATTAAATATCAAAGACGTACAATTCGGACAACGTGTAGGACTATTGAGCCTTCTAAGGCCGTGTTCTCACTAGAGGCTTAACCCGGAATAACACCATACCTCATCACTAGTTAGAGCACGGCCTTAGACGGACTAAATCGAGCCGTGCATGCTGTAATTCATTATGACGCCATCCCACACGCCATGTAGTTGATTATGACGTCATATGGCGTTAGGCGATGGATATGTAAACTTGAAAGGTCCATTCACTTTGACAACTTAAAAATGTATATTGATACGGAATGAAATCAGCATTCTGGTGTGATTATCCACATTTAAGATTAAATTTGTTTAATTACATTCAGGTCGGCCTACAAAATTTAAGTCTAAGTAGCAGCCGTATATAATTTTGTTCATTTTATTTTCATGGATTTTGATGTAAATGTGGGCCGTTATTAGTACTTGAATTTTAGCTTTACTGCAGACTAAACATACAACACTAAACACTGGCCAGATAACGTGGTTTACTAGGCCGATACCGTGGCGATACTTAGCATTGGCCCTGTAAGCTGTATAAATGAGTTTTCGCTTACTACTTCCATTTCTCCTTTCCAGATCGTCATCCCCATAGTTTCCCGGGACATCAGCCGGAAATGGATTCAGCGCGTCTAAAAGCCATCTACAACAGCTGGGAAACCACGATACGTGCGTCATACGTTGATCCCAGGATTCGAAAAGAACCTTTAATTCCAGAGGCCAGGAATTCCAACGTGGCCACGAGCAGCACACAAAGTGATGACGTCATAAATATGACATAAAAACTGAGATCGTTTAAATTTTACCATCAGTATTAAATTTCTACGAATAGGCTACTATTATTATTGTTATCATTTTATTTAATGAAAAACCGTATATTTTACAAATATATATTAAAAAACAATTTTTGCTCATCTTATTGATTATATAAAGCTTTTACATGTGTCATATTAAAGGTGCGTATTCACAGCAGTATCCTTGAAAGTAAAATTATTTAAATTGTATACTTTTAGGAACTTGAATTGTGTGCCTCAATGTAATGAACCAAAATAAATCTCAACATATGGTGATTTCATTCAGTCTAATTAAGATTTATTTCGTTTTATTACATTTAGGCACAAAAAACACCTAAACGTATATAATTTTATTTTATTTTTATTTTTAAGCATTCTGGTGTGAATATACACATTTAAGGAAATGGGATGTTGGGATGGGGAGGCGAGGGGGGGGGGGCAGCAAAATATGTTAACCCTTAAATGTCAGAAAACTCTTTCTAATGTTAGAAGTATGTTGTTGAATATTTTGAAAGTAATTTGACCGAAAGCCGTTTGCAATTTTTTGGCAGCAACAAATTCCAGTCAAATTAGTTTCAACACGTTTAACAGATATCCGGTATATCTGTCTTGAAATTAATTAAGACACTCGTATTTTAAGCGTTAAAGGATTCAATGGCGATTGCCGTTTTTAATGTTTAACTAAATATTTCTTATACTAAAAATAATACCAAAGTTATTGGTTTATTAAGGCTGTGTTATTATTTTATTCGATCTCCAGATAACTTCCCACAATTCATTGCGCTTACTACTCTTCAACGCTAACCGTAACCTGGACCTGTGGTACAGGACGCTAAACGTAACCTGTACCTGTGGTACAGGACGCTAAACGTAACCTGTACCTGTGGTACGGTTACGGTTAACGTTGAAGCGTAGTAAGCGCAATGATTTGTGGGAGCGTGGCTGGAGACTGAATTATAACTGTAATAAAAAAATCAGCGATTGTAGGAACATACCTGGACTTGCTTTAGGTAGCATCTTGAGTTTTGCTACCTAAAGCAAGTCCGGGTAGATTCCTTTGACATAGTCACATGAGTTCGGCAAGAAACTAAATACTTTGTAGCAAAACTCAAGTTGATGTGGAAAAAACACATATTCCGTTGTCACCAGAGTTCCCCAAGACTGTAGAATCTCATAATTCCTGTTCAGCCTAGTTCTTGCCTTCATTATGAAGAATGCAATGGCAGGACCCAATTTTTGTATCAATCAGCAGATTGACAGACCTGGACTTCGTAGATAACATTACATGTTGGTTGAAGATTTACAGACTCTCCAAACCATGGAAATGGAGCAATACTCTGCAAGCAACAGCGAGAGAAGTAGGAAATCAAACACATGCATAACGAGTTGAAGAAACCAGGCGCGACCAATCACGATTGAGCATCAAGGTATAGATGTCGACATATTTTCATAACTTGGGGGCAATATATCACGCGAAGCTGATACAGAAATCGATGTCGCTGCATGACTCAAACTCATATTCAGATATCCTCTACTACTACTACTACTACTACTACTACTACTACTACTACTACTACTACTACTACTACTACTACTACTACTACTACTACTACTACTACTACTACTAATACTACTACTACTACTACTACTACTACTACTACTACTACTACTACTACTACTACTACTACTACTACTACTACTACTACTACTACTACTACTACTACTACTACTACTACTACTACTACTACTACTACCACCACCAACACCAACACCACCACCATCACTACCTCCTCATACTGCTGCTGCTGCTGCTGCTGCTGCTGCTGCTGCTGCTGCTGCTACTACTACTACTACTACTACTACTACTACTACTACTACTACTACTACTACTACTACTACTACTACTACTACTACTACTACTATTACTACTACCACTACCACTACTACTACTACTACTACTGCTGCTGCTGCTGCTGCTACTACTACTACTACTACTACTACTACTGCTACTACTACTACTACTACTACTACTACTACTAAATATACTAAATTCGTTACGTATCTGTCAAAATGCTGTTGAATATTGTGAAACCAATTTGTTGGTCAGCACTAGATTCAACTCGCACTGCTTTCAAATTATTCAACAGTTTATGGGTATATCATGACTGAAAAAGTGAGATACTGGGATTACAGTTTCAAGTAGGTATTATGCGATAATTCTTTTTATTTGCGGACCTCTAATTTCGGGGACACGGGTCTTCCCATTAGCCGTTGCCTTAATCCTGCCCAGACAAGAAACACTGAATGTCAGAAATGAAATCGTTTGGGTCCAAAATGCAAAAAGCAGGGTCTGAAACAAAATAAATTTATAATGCCCATGGACACGATGATACAGATTGAAGTGTCAAATTTCTATTCAGCATCCCAGAAAACCCATATAGTGTCACGTTTGCTTGCAATATCCATCAAATAACAATGTGATTTGTCGATGGTGGCCATGTTTATTCATGTGTCGACTTCCATTGAACACACTTGAATGACTCTTATTCTCTAATCATTCCCCACTCAAAGCTCCCCTTGGATAAAGTGTTGGCCGACCACTTCAGCTGCTCAAGAGGTTATTTTTGTTGCTGCTTGATACCTAACAAACACTATATTTCCTAATTCTGACACGATCAGGTCAAAATCTTGGCAGGAAACATTTTTGTGAAAACTAGGTCATCCCATCATGGCCATCAAGCAAATCGCCTAATCAGGTTCTCCTGAACAAGCATTGCTACTGCTCATGTCCTGCTTGAAGTTCCTTTCACATAATTTAGCCATGTGGCTAAAGCGATGGTTAAGAGTGCTTAAATATGAAAATAGCACACAATCCCAGATAGCCACCCAGCAACTCAAGCAATTGTCTTTGTTTTGAATACTCTGAACCCTAGTCCACCAACGGGTCAGTGAAGCAGCAATGGCTACGACGAGTGAGCAAACGACAGTCATCGCCACTGCCATTCCACAGTGGCTTTGGTGTACTAGACTTATGGTGCCAACTGACGTGTGTGGAAGATATTTCGACGGTGGAATTGATGGTATCACATGTTTCTATATCTAATGAATGCTTACAACTGCCTTTCTCTGTGTCCCCAAAATGATCAACATGTCGTCACTGTATCTTAGGAATAAAGACTAGTTTTGGGCCACATTCTGCAGACATTTCCTGTTCCTGCATTCACAGAATCCCAATTTTCTAATCGCATCTCAAATGTTGTATTGTACCGACAGATTATGATTTATAGATTCCATATCATTCATATCCTGTCACATTCCCTTATCTGCATCACAATTATCTGCTTTGTAATATGACGTAAATGTTGAACAGTGATCGCTACCATTTTATCTCCTCAAGCGATAGTCTGCGCTGTCATCTATGTGCAAATACATTACATTCTTTACTGTGTAATACTCATGTCGTTGAACATTTTAAAAAACTAATTTGTCTGGAAGTTGTTGCTGCCTATGACAACAACAAGTTCCAAACTCAATTCGTACAAAATATTCAACATATTACTTCTATGATTACTTTTCTACCACATTGTCAAACTATAGATGGCACCTCTATTACTGAGCGTATATACCTAGGCATACACGCTAGTTTTTTCTGATTGGTTGAAAAATAAATCATGACACCCATCATAGGCTACATAAGTGTATCACGATTTAGCTACTAACGTCTGAATATCTTTCGTTGTCGGCATGGTAAAAAGGTAAAATGTCAGGGATGGATTCTGGGTGGGAAATTCTATCACCTGAATGGTTAGTATAGCATAAGGTGAGATTTCATTTAACTATGCAGCTAATCTGTTGAATATTTTGAAACTAATTTCAATGGGTGTTGTTGTTGTTATTGTTTTCTTTGGCAAAATATTCAAACGAATGTTTCGTAAATAGGAGACAAAATTCGCACAACTGACAGACTGTTCAAGGTACATGGCCGAGTTAGCTACCTCATTTCTTATACATTTTGATACTGACGTCAGCCTACATGTGTCGTAATTCATTATCTGACATCATATACTTGTGTGACAGATTGGATACATCCATTGCTCTGAGCGCTCCTTGAGTGGCACATTGGCATAGAGGGATACGACATCCGTGTTGACTAGAAGTGTTAAGTCATTTATATACAACGACATATTCCTCTACCTTATTCATATAAAGAGAGACATAACTTTACTTAGCAATAATTCGTTGAACTATTTTCCTAATAACGCAATTGCTGAATGAAAAATGAAATTAATTAAACGTCTAGTCTTTGAGAATGAATAGAAATTGTGAAGATGGGTTGACCATTGCAATTTATCCAAGAAACTGGGTGACATTCTGGGAAGAAGTCACTCTAAAGGTCACGAAACTTAATAATAACTCAAGAATCAACAGCGCTTTATAATCAGAGACTCCATATATGGCATTTCTAACAAAAAGTCACACTCCAGTATGGAACAAAGAACCCTATCACTGGAAGTCTTACATGAAATGTATCAACAAAATCAATGGATATATCCCTTCACTGATAGATCCGCATCTGAAGCAGTTACAAATGTTGGTGGGGGTATTTTCATCAACTTTCCATGTGGCAGTCAATTGCGATCCCGACAGGCGATATCTGCTCTAACTACAAAGCAGAAAGTAAAGCTCTTGAAAGGGCTACTGATGTATTAATAACAGACCAACGATATAGGGTGCAAATATAATCTTCCTCACTGATGTACTCCCTGTATTATGAGCTCTCATCTCTCAAAGCTTAGAATTACGTGATTTGACTAACAAGTTGTGGTAATAGCCACTCAATGCCAGCACCGTTAACCTCCAATGGATGCCATCGCATTGTAATATCTCGGGAAATGAAAGAGCCGACTTTCTAGCAAAAGCGGGGTCAACAAAAGAACACCACCGTGATCGCCACACACTTAAAGAGGTCAAGGCGGTGATCAATCAAGCATTAAAGAAAAAATGTATGGATGAACATCCAGAACATGAATCAACATCCATTCATAATCAGCTGTCCAGATGAGCAGGTGATAACCTTTCGTCTCCGTTCAGGCACTGAAGGCTCCGTAATCACATGTTCAACAAACTGAACATTGGCATATCTGCAATGTGCTCCTGTGGCACCAGCCAAGAGACAGATTACGCACATCTCACAGGATTGCCCACATTTCCATCAGCAACGGCATAGCCACTCGGCATCAACAACATCCCTCAACGACCAGCTGTACGTGGATACAGACAATCTGGCTAACACAGCCAGTTTCATCCAGATGTGCAACCTTCAAGTGTAGTCAGATGTGAATGCAAGAAAAAAGAATAGCACTGCAGTTAGACTCGAGGGAGGGTTCTATACTATATGTTGTTGAAGGGTTACATGAGGCACTAAATTCTATTCTCGCATTTAAAGGAAAAATACGCATAAAGTACTTTTCGCATAAAATATCATCTGGTTGCCGTTTTATTGCAAACAAGAACACCAACCAGCCTTGACATTGATGAACCATTAGCCAACTTTTTAGGAATGAGTTGGCCAATGTATAAATATTGGCCTAGTTCACGAGATGGGGTTTCTTTTTCTCCAAATGGAAGCGGCAAACTGTCAACACTTTATTTTTATTGTAGTGTCGTATCACACTCAGTATTAGGCCATACGACAGCTCCATTGATATGGGCTATATGACTAATCGGGAGGTAAATGTAGCTGTGAGTGATATGTCATTGACATTAAGTACAAACTTGTTGCCAATTTTACTTTGATATGATGGAGATTTTGTTAACCAATAGCTAAGGTGTAAACATACCATTTGAAGATGGAGCCGTACTGAGTATAGTCTGTTTCTATTTTAGGAGAACGTGTTGGAAACTATAATCATTCAAGGCTAGAAGGAGGTTCTTAGCTAAGGCCACTCCAAGATATAGAGAAAAAATTATAAAACATGCGGACTCATTAATGATTAATGTCATTTGTGAATGTTCTTTGAATCTCATTCACGGAAATATCCAGATCTCAAGAAACAACACGAAAAACTTCTTGCACAGAGGAGCGCTGAGGAGATTACACAGGAATTTATCCTTTACAGAAAGATTGTTTTCTGCATTTGCTATTATTATCGGCTATGTTCGGAAGTGTCGGCCCTTTAATTGGCGAAATATTTTGTGAACAGTAGAATATGTTTGAAAGATGGCTATTGTACATTATGGACTAGTAAATAACATACATCAAGAATCAGAAGTGAATTCCCTAACTACGAATAGTTATGTGCAAAAAGCTGTAAACCTTGATGATGAAATGCGAAATATGCTTACTGGATGCAATATTCTTCCTTCAAGGAAATATCTCTATATGCAAGCATTCCAGAAACTTACAATGTATAACGAGCAGTCTGGATATAATACAAGTGGGAAATCGTATAGATCATACGTTTCTAGTAGTGGCAATGGCTATTTGGTACCAGTGAAGCCTGACCTCAGTTCTAACCATCAAGACATTTATAAGCTTCATACATTGTACATTGTACGACTATTACATAGAATAAGTCAGACTAAAGGTGAAGGTTTGTTAGATATTCTTCAACAAATCTGAAGGAACCACAATTGATGGAAACAACAATGCTTCAATACAGGGTCAGCTTTATCCAAAAATGGAATAGTGTCAATCTAGTTTCGAGAGTTGTCCGTCCATGAGCAATTAGTGAAAAATGACCTGTTCTAAAGATAACTCTGAAGCAGAAACTGCATTCTTATATGTTACGCTATTCAATAAATATCTCGAGACAAGTCGTTGGAAATGGGCAGAGATGGAATGCGATTTAGAGTAGTATTGAAAGAAAAAAATCTCCAGAAAAAGGACATGCAAGGGCTAGTCATTTACCTGATTTTACGCCACCTTCCAGCCTTCAACACAAATCGAAATCAAACATACAAGTGGGGCTTGGATCTGTAACTCTAACACAATCTAGGGCAAGTGAACGTAAACCACATAGTTTGTTAAAGTTCTAATCGGAGATGCAGAAAGCTGTGGCTAGAAAACTCCATTAGCGGTATTATAGAATAGACCATCCAGCCAATTTTGAAGCAATTGAACAGTTCTATAAATCTTTGAATGGTGAGGTGACATGCGCACAAGTTAGCGATTGGATATCCGGTGAGAGAACTTACACTTTGAATAAACCTTCTAGAATAAGGTTTAAGCTTGACAGGATCAAAGTAATTGCAGTAGATACGCTATGGCAAATGGATGTCAGCATTGCTTGCTTTAACTGCTGAAAATTACAATACGGAATATATGCTTTTTTATTAGAAATCATTTCTAAACATACCGAGGTAATCAATATGCAGTCAAAACATCCCCTCTCCTAAGCAGCGCTTTTGCAACATGGATAAAACCCAGTAACAGACATCCTATCAGTGAACAGACTGATAACTGAGGTGAGTTTGTAAACGCCAAGTATCAAGAGCATCACATGGATTCAGGAATTCATTTCTTTACTTCGCAGAGTGAAACTCATGCCAACCTGATGCAACTGCTTTGAGAAATTGTTATCATGCTCAGGCCGGTGGGCTGCTCATCAAAAATGCCATTTTGGCAATATTTATGGCTGCCTTCGTAACTCAGCTATACCAATACTTGACAAAGTTTGTAGAAGTATTGACAAAGAAAGATTTACTACTGGAGTAGAATTAGCAAGTGATGTATTAAAAGGAAGAAATTTTAAGACTGCTGCGAAGAGGGCGTGTGACAAGTTGCAAGGTCGGATCAACCCCACAAGACACAGTTCTATAAAATAGCCAGTCGTAGTAACCGTAGCAAGCGCGGAGTGTCGCATGTATCACAAACAAACAACAACATGATTAACTAAAATACAATAATTATAATCTTGATGTTATTATAAGATGATGTAATGAATTAATTAAATGAATGTTTAAATAAATAATTAAATTATATCTGGTCTGACTAATGAAGTGGATCACGTGGTCTCGAATCGACGTCGCGTCCAATGCCGTGGTGCAATGTATGCGTGCCAAAGTTGTCGGTGCGACGTATGCATGCCAACGCCGTCATGTATTGATGCGACGTCGGTATGTCAAGCCTGTCGTCTGTTGGTGTGACGTAGGTATGCCAATGCTCTTGATGGGACGTAGATGTGCCAATGGTGTCGATGCAACATAGGACCAAAGTGAAGGTGTGCCAATGTCACGTGATTAGCTCTGAGATAACATGATCAACTCCAGCATAAACTGAGACACGTCTGTAGGTAGTTTCAAAATCCATCATGAAGTATCAGACAAGATCGCGTAATAGCGACAATAGTAACGAGAACACGAACAACAATGTTCACTCTCAATAGTACAATACTAACTATATGACAAAGAGAATAATTTACGTGAAGATTATACACATAAATTTAAGAAGCGAGATTTGCTCTGAAATACTCAGATGAAGAAATCACAGTATTGACCAAACCTAGTAACATACGTTTATCTGTGATCAGCCTACAATTTGAATTACAATGCTATTTCAAGAAATAATTATGGAGGAACAATAAGAATAATATTACGAACAATCATGAAACATATCACTATGGGAAAACTCACAATAACCTACGAAATAGTGACACCTAGGACAAGCCATGAATTGGAAGGGCTCGTCCGAACACATCAGAAAAGAAACACCTGAACAGGTAAATGCACAATTTACACATGAATAAGCAATGCGAATATATACAACTATAGCAATAGTGTAGAACGTCATACTAACAATTTGTAATCAATCAATAGTCAGAGAGGGTGGGGGAGAACAAGTGAAGGAACTGATATGGCAACATACCATTATATGGCATTATATGTAGGAAAATCGCTAGTGCCCGTTGGAATTTCAGCTATACGGGCAAGAGTGGGTGTGAAATCTCAGAAAAAGACCAGCTAACTACGGTTGCTAAACAGTTGCGCATCCCCAGTAGTCAAGGCGAGATGTGTAAAGAGAAAAGGCAAACAGGGTGGAAAGGATATTTTCTCATAATGACAATTACATTGTGTCAATGTACATCGGAGCTTGAATTTTTTATTGTAAACACAGTTCTCACTACCATGGATATCGGGTGCTGGCATGTGTATCAATACTGGATTTGTTAAAATTATAGCTATCTTAGAGTAAATATTGTAGACGTTATTGCATCCGGGGATGCAGATCTTTTAGGGTCGAGAAGTTTCGCCAGTAAATTTATAGCTACACTCACTATTCTCCCCCAGTTAATAACTATTTGAATGTGACATGAATTTCAAACGCATTCGACATGTACATATTTAGATCTTATTTCGAAGCTCTTTTCTTATGGGAGCGATGCTCTTCATTCTCAAATTTCAGCAAGCATTCGGGATATGGATGTGACTGTTAAACTCGATAGCATGACAAATGAGTACACTAGATATATTGAACGAAGATGGTGGGCGGGCCTTATAGATATAACTTGGTGCCTGCAAGCTGTAGTCTCACTAGTCGCTGCTCATCTTCATTACAACTGGCTTGATGCAATACATCTAGAATCTTTGAATGTTTAATTGGGTCATAGGCTCGTGACATGCCAATATCCATGTTGTGGAAATCCCAGTGGTTGGGCTTTCGTTGAACCCATATAATGTCTGCACAGCTGAGTCAACATTTAAAGCCACTTTGACATTATCCAGCGAAAGCACCCATCTTGTCTCTGATGCGACATAGAGTAACATTGGATAGAATTTTCCGAATGCTGTTGATGACCACAATAGACTGCATATTGCCTAGGGGTGGATTCTTGGTGTAAGGTAGTGTGATAAGAGTGGCTTGACCTATAGCATCGGTGGGAAGGTGGTGCATAAACCCTGGTTAGATTGATTAGGCGCATGCTCGGTTTTGAGATGTCACTTGCAAACTTGAATAGTTCATTGGTCATGCCATGATATCCCGATGCACGCCCATTTCTTTAGGGCTTTCAGTGCCTTCTCAACTTCTGCTGTTTTATTGGTGTTAGTAATGGCCCTGAGTTATCTGAGAATGTGAGCAAGGGCACATCACCGTGGCCAGTGAACTGTTCTTTGAACCATTCTCGAATTGTTAAAGCAATCCCAAAATATAAGCTGATAGGATTTGCTAAGCACAAAAACTTAATGTTAAAATATAACCAATTTTGTAGAGGTCAGATTGACCTTGATATTTGATCTGCTGGCTTCCCTGTCAACATAGCACATCCTCTTGATAAAACCAATAGCAATCCAGAAATATAAGCAGATAAGATTTGCTAAATGCATAAAATTAATATGGAAAAATAACACAGATTTCTAGAAGTTAGAGTGACCTTGACCATCGCCAAGGTGATCTCCCTGTCACAACCCGCATCATCTTGGTATAAGCAACTATGTACCCAAGTTGTATAACATTAGGCTAAAGCAATTCTGATATATAAGCTGTCCGAAAAATGATACCTATGTTTCACTTTCCGATTCGCAGGCGAGACAAAAAGTAGTATGAGAGGGTGGTATTCGCCATTTTAATTGCTTGGTTAATTATGACTTTTTAAAGATTTTGCCGTTTGACCATTACCTACACATTGCCACATCGTCTCGATCAATATCAGAGAAAGTGATAGTGGTAGACGCGGTTTGCATCGGGCCGCCCAAGTGGCATCGTATCAAGTGAAAGTGGCTTAATTGACCATACATGAAGTGCCCAAACAGGGCAAGTTCTTGTGATTGTGTTTGTACAAGGACACCACCAGCACATGCCCTTTTTGGGCACTCTATATATGGCCCACCAGATTATAGGCCTTGCCTTTCGTGGATGCCTGTTTTGAACTGTTAAATTATTTATCTATACGGAAATAAAGAATCTTGAATCTCGAGTGTGTCAAGCAGAAGTTGAACAAGTTGGTCCGGGCTAAGATAAGTGATCCCAACATCAGAGAGGATTTGACACAACTCTGTAATGCGGGACACAAGCTTCCTCGAGAAAAATGGCACTGGGGCAGGAAATGTGTTCTGGTTTCAGCCATCTCCTTACACAACAGGCATGTTGTATTACGTGAATGCTGATTAAGATTATCATAGGATGTCTGGAGACGTAGTGTGTCCATTAGAGTCCTGGCCTTATATGTGGTTTTCTTTGTTTTTTAGCCTGACATCACATGTTTTCAGACCAGAACGGAGTGATGGCATGGTTAATACGTTTTTTCAAGTTTTCTTTGCCAGGATGTGCTGCTAGAAGTTCATGCACAGATGGAAGATCATATTTCCATAAGATGTGTAATATCCTTGAGAACGAAATTGTATTATCCATAGATTTTTGTGAAAGTTGGCGAAGTGCAATGTCAAATTCCCTTTGCATTTGATCACAGATGACGCTACAGAAGAAAGTAAGTTAGGACTCATCCATGCATCTCAGTTGTTACAAGGCAGCACAATGATAGAGGATTTCTAAGCTTGTAGAGTTTCACCATCAAGGAATCTTGCCACACGACATCAAATGCGTTTGCCGCATCCATTAAAACCATTAAAATGTCTTGATTGCTGTACTCGTGCTCTGCAATTGTATCACAATTGTCACAAGAAGATATACCATGATAATTCCCTGGGATGTGGTTGGATTTTGTCTTTTTCAGTATCCAGTTGAAGATCGCCGGAACATGCCTTAGTTGGAGAATTGAATTAAAAAGAGTTCAGAGAACTGGTATCAGTACCACATTGCACATACCAGGAAATGGTGTAGTATGATTAGAGTAACTGAGTTGGCAGATATTAGTAATATCATGTTCAATCACGTCTTTAACGTCCTCCGTGAAGTTTGGCTTAGAGTGTGGTGTCCTAACCTCGTAGTAGTGATTGGCAAACGTCTATGTAATAGCCTCTGCTTTTGTGTAGTCTGTCCCGTTATGAGTGATTTCTGTCAGAGAACTACTTGATTTTCCTTGTTTCGCAAACATCTTAGCAAAGACAGAACCATCCCCAGCTGATTGGATCGCTTGAGATAGGTTGTTCCTGCGCTATGCATTATCCTGCCTTTGAGTTCTGTGGACTTCATACTTAAGCTGTCTGATTTCAGAATGGACCGGGACATTAGGACATTGGCCACGTGATTTCCACTGCCAGTAGGCTTCTGTGGAACCTTTGTGCTTTTCAAGAACGCGTGCAGGGATATATCGTTCCCTTCTCCTGCTATGGGCAGGTGTGTGAACAGCCTGTTGAGCTGCCTTGAAGAGAGCAGAGTGTAATTTATTTACAACATAATCTATGTCCGCAGATGTGCTGATAGATGCATCTCCAAGGTGACAGGTGACAGGTATTAGCCCAAATCACATTTTTATAACATTCTTGGCTAAATTGATCTCATTTCCAGATAGTATGTGATAGACAAGAATTGCGCATACCAGTTGTGCTGCGGCACATGTTAACAATACAAGAGACAGGCATGTGATCTGAACGGTTTGATGTAAAAACGAGTGGAAGAGGTTTGTCCAAAACAGCAACTTGTTCTACTAGTTTATTCCCGCCATGAGAGAGGACATAGTCGATCTGAGACTTTAGCTGTTGATTAACGTTCTTAGTAGCCATCTGAAATGTAGGCTGTATTGGAGTTTCCTGCCAGCCAGAATATGTGCTCCAGTACGAAAGTTTGAAGGATTGGGTCAAAATGTGTTGCTTTCCCCTCTGTACAGTGAAGCATTAAGGTCTCCACACCAGATGAACTGAAAATCTGGGTACTTGGTAATAATTTCCGAGACATTGCAGCGGACAGATTGATAATCTGCTATCTTTGATGAGCCATCACATGGCATGCAAATATTGATGAAGAACAACTGCTCTGGACCACCGTTAACCAGAATGCGGACAACACGTACCGTCATTTAAAGGTATAACAATAGGGTTAAAACAAGATTAGCAGAGAAAGGCTACACCATCTTGTCCACAAGAGCGTTCAGAATGGTCAACTGGATTATTCTCATCAAAGGTTTTTATGTGGACAGAACAAGTTTAAAGGTTATTATGACGTCATGCTCCTATAAAGAGAGTCAATGTTCTTGGACTGCTATGATGTCATGTTCTTTCCATAGTTCGCTGAGACAGAGTTTATTGGAATGAAACCCCTTGATGTTGTATGTTGGTAATCGGATAATCTTTGATGATGACCTTTAAGGAACCTTGTCTGCATGCACAGTTGATTCAATGGCATTTCTTTCGGAATGACACCATCTAAAATGACTGAGCTAAGCAATTGTTGAGGATGCCTTTCGGATGTTGGACGACAGCCTCTAGTAGATTTTCCACAACCGAGGAAAATGAGCCTTGGCGAGCACTACTTTTCTTGTCTCTATAATCATTTCCTCGGCTTCCTGGTTCATTGGCTTGGGTTGGCGATGATGTTGGGTTGCATACGTTGCTTGCAGAATCAGTTCTGCCTGGAGACACCGATATAGCTATAATCTCTGGCGACAGTATAACTGTTATTTCTGGCGATGTAATGTTCTTTTTGTCGGCTCACCCTTGATCCTGCTTAAGCCTTGGTTACGGGACGGGGCTTTATGTAAATTACCTATTCTGGGTCACAGGACGTACAAACCGCTCATTTGACCTGCCTAGATGAGGCCCTTGGAATTTATTGCTCCTAGGAGCCGGTCTTGGATGATGGCTTTTCTTTCGGAATGACACCATCTAAAATAACTGAGCTAAGCAATTGTTGAGGATACTTTTCGGATGTTGGACAACAGCCGCTACTAGATTTTCCACAACCGAGCCCTTGGAATTTATTGCGCCTAGGAGTCGGTCTTGGATGGCGGTGAGTGAATGGAGGTATGTGCTGCCGTGCCCCAGGTCCTGTCTTTAAGTTAGGGAAAGGTGAATGAATGCGGACTCTCCTACGGTGCATGATGTTGTTGGAAAGGATGATAAGCTGGTGAATAGAGGTTCTCCCAAGGTGTCGGAACGGCTGATGGCAATCATGTGATATAATTGCCGTGTTCATAATGTTATTGACTGCTTCTTTCAGGTACCCGACCTCTGTTCGTAGCTCCTTTAACTCGAGCTGCTTTGTGGAGTCTTGCTGAATTAGGGCCGATAGAGGATGAAGCAGAGGCAAATTACTTATCAGGGAAGTGTCAGTAGTTGCATAGTTCTGAGTACTTGCATTTGGAGCACTAATGTGCGCACGACTGGGATGATGATGATGGTGCTGCTGTTGTTTGCATATTTACTTCGGGGCAGCTGTTTTTGCAACACGTGCAGTTGTGTCCTGTAATTTTAACAAGTCATGGATTTCTTTGTTTTTGGGTTCTAGCTGAATGCACCCAGTCTGTCTTGTTCCCAAACACTGGATTAGATCACCAATTTCACGTTCTCTTTCCGTCACTCTGTCCAAGATTAAGACGAAAAAAATCAAACAAAATCCAAGATGCCCACTGGTCAAAGTGATTTCCTTTGAACAAACTTGAATTTCTATGCCATAAGGATGCTTGCTTCCTGCCTGATATTAGACGAGTTTTGAATCAATACCCCCAAGCGGATGTCGGAAAAGATTTTGACTTTTCTAAAAATCGATCAAAATCAAAAATAGCTGCTGAGCAAATTGGCTGATGGGCTTCGTTTGAACAAACTTGGATCTCCATTCTATAAGGATGCTTCCCGTCAAATATAACTGAAATCTGCTGTGGTTCTTGAGAAGTCATTTTTTTTAAAAGTTGATGAGTCACCACACCATAAGCACACAGGTGAGCTAATAACTGGATTGGGCAGCGATGTCTTCCAATTCAATTATGTTCAATATATTCAACAGAACATTTCTTACATGTTCGAACATGTTTCTGTTTTGGAAACACTGTAACTTATATATTACCTGTACTTTATATACAAGAAGTAGTCTACTTATTATGTCATACGCTTGAATTATACAGATCCATTTCTAGGTAATCCTGCCGATTAGCTAAGCTCCGACCACGTTTTGAAAGCGATTTATATACTTTGAACCATGTATTTTCAGAATCCCAATTTCCAGGTAACTATACAGTCCGGTAAATTCTTGAATATTTAGAAATTAATTTGACTGAGTGCTGTTGCTACCATAAGCGCCCAATCATTAGTTTCAAAATATTCAACAGAATGTTTATTAAATAGTAAATACATCAGACATACAAAATGTGGACTATTCCCGCTTTATGGCGGAGTATCAAAAAAGCATCCGCTTTTGTTTCTACGAGAATTCTTAATACTTACCAGATGTACTATTATGATAATGTCTATTATCTAGTCTAGCTCAAAATAAACAATTAAAACTCCGCACTCTCCTGGTCCTGCCCCTACTGTGTCCGGGAATACCATAGCCGCAGGTACCGAGTCAATTCCCAATCACAGTCAGATTCGTCTTATGTTCGCCTTGGCAAACTGCGAAAGCAGCTCAGCCTCACCTCAGCGGGGCGGCTGAGACAGGGCCATAGTACATCTGGTAAGTATTAAGAATTCTTGTAGAAACAAAAGCGGATGCTTTTTTTATTCTACTTCGAATAATACTTACCAGATGTACTATTATGATAAACTCCGGATTTCGACAGCCAGAAAATGCCGGTGGGAGGAGGTGAGGCTCGAACTAGCACTCAACTACCATCCAACAGAGAAGGTTGTGAAGAGACTAAAACCCTGGCATACGCTTGGGTTCTGCTATCTGACTCATAGAGTGCTAAACTTCCATGGTCTAGACCGCGCTCCCCCCCACCCCCACCCCCCTCTTTTGTCTGCACAAAATTCAGAGGGCTGTCACTGGGGATGCAACACCCACCAGACCCGTGTCAGCCCCAAGCCTCAGCTAGGGCAGTCCAGTAGAGTGCAAAGAAGCTACTACAACTTCTAATTTTGAAAAAATATCAGTATATCGACTAGACTTTCAAATTGGAATGAGTCTAATGTCTGGTTGATAGGATAAGAATACTCTTGTACCAGACTATTTACCTAAGCAGTCTGGTATTTCGACTGTAAGTAAACATATTTATAGTCACTTAATTAATGTAAACACTCACCATTTTGAGTGCTTGATCTTTTCTTGATCATCACAGGAGCTCGGCCCAATCCACGGTCGTACTCAGTCATGTGCATAGCGTTTGTTCAGTGTAGGCGGAAGACTTTAGTGATGTGTGCGAAGTAGTGGTCGGACGTGGCTTAGTTTAGGTTCGACAGATTGGCGACGGCTACCGGATTAAGTGAGCTGGAGATGTCGCGAAGGTAGAAATCGGTGAATGACGACTCGGCATGCCATTGTGCTACAGACATCACCTCCTCTAATGAGACACCCTTATAAAGGGCCAATGATGCTGTTAGTGCTCGGACCTGATGGGCATTCGCATGATCAATTTGCTTTCCTGTAGCGATTTTGTGTGACATCTTAATAGCGTCAACTATCCAACGAGAAATAGTATCTTTCGAGGCATGTAAATGGGGAGCGTTGAGACATAACCACAGAGATTTCGGGTCATCTCTCCACTCATTAGTACGTTTCTTATACATTTTAAGACATCTGACAGGACACGAAACAGAAGAGTTTGGGTCATGTCTAGTTAAACTTGGCAAATTGATCGGCTGACCTGAATATTTAAGTGACTGATTCTTTGCCAGGAAACAAAGACGTGGAAGTAGTCTTAAACCTTCACCCGTGACGACAAAACGGTCTTGTTCGGCAGAAAGCGCATGAATTAACAACCTGCAGATTGCTGCGCAGAGTGACTGGATTCCCAGCCTTTAGCAGCCAGTCGTCTATGTAGGTGTGAACAGCTATGTTTCTCCTGCGAAGTAAAGAAGTCATGGCGAGAACCACCTTGGTGAAGACCCTCGGAGCTGTGGTCAGGCCGAACGGGAGAGCATTGAATTCCCCAAACATTGTCTTGGAATGCAAAGCGAAGGTACTTCTGAAAAGGAATTGACATTGGAATATGAAAATATGCATCCTTCAGATCTATCGACACTCCCCACATGCCTTTCTTCAGCCCTGTCATTACTGCTGCTACCGTCTCCATCTGAAATTTGGGAGAAAGAATAAACTTGTTCAACGGTTTGAGATTGAGAATTGGTCTCCATCCTCCGGTACGCTTCGGAACGCGGAACATGATCGAATAGAATCCCAGTGAAGACTGATCTTTGACTAGATGAATGGCCTTCTTCTGATGAAGAGATTCTATTTCTGACCGAATGGCGTCTAGACGATCTGATTCCCTTGGAACAGGAGTCCATATTGGAGTCAAGGTTAACGGAACTAACGATTGATGGATGAGCCAGTCCGGATCGTAGCCGTTTCTTATCCACTGACAAACTAAACAGTCGCGCACGACCTGTTCCCATTGGTTTAGGAATAATTGAAGTCTGCCTCCGATGGATGGCATCTGCACACAGCTGTCGGTCAAGATTGGCCGATAAGACGCTAAGTCGCTTGGGTGAAGATTCTCGACTCCATTCGCCTCCAAAGCCACCGGTACTGGTTCCGCCGGAAACCCGTCAGGAGCGAGCCCCATGGCCGCCCCTCGGTTTCTTGTAGTACGACGGTCCGGAACCGCCGCCACGGCTATCCTTACGGTAGCCGCCGCGGCCCGAACCGCCACCCTTCCTGTCTTCCTCATACGGCCTCTTATTAGAGGACTTGTATGAGGATGAACGGCCAGGTCCTTGTGATCCGGATGGCCTATGGGCATCACGGCCAGAAGGACGGAAGGGCGATCTAGGACGCTGTCGTTGCTGCTCCTGGCGATGTTGCTTGTAGGACTGCTGCGGCTGTGTCCTCTTAGTCGATTTCCACGACTTGCCGACTACCTCCTGCTCTGCAACCATTGACGCGACTTTGGAGAGAGCTTGTCGTGCCGAGCCGCCGAACAAGCCTGGACCTATGAAAGGCGCAGAAGACAATGCAGCCCTCATCTCTGGTCCTGGTTCTACGCAATCGAGAACCATTCTCCGTCGCTCTGCCAATGTCCTAGTGACCACCCTGGCCAGGCAATCTTGAGACAGGCCCATGGTGTCCCGAACAACGCCGGGAGCAGCCTCTGGCACCTGTCCACCCTCCGCCGTGCAGTCCAGCATACCATGCAGGACGGTACACCCATGTGACAGCGCAGCCATGGCTGCCCTCGCCGCATCCTCAATGAACGTGAGCTCATTGAACGGGTCTTTGTTGGTCTGGGAACCAATGCCCCGCGTCCCTTAGCTTTCCCAGCCAACGGCCTATTCAGCGCCTCTCGTTCCGCAACAGAAAGCCGTGGAACCCGGGCGTACTGATGATAGGCCAGCTCTGGAAAACGGACCCTACTCCTTATCTCCTTCGGGGCCTTTGGCAACGCATAGTCTGATTGAACCAGATGGTATGCCGCAACTTCCAGCATGTCGGAAGTCTGCGTGTCCAACGGGAGTGTCGGCATGGCAGAAGAGCCACTTGACAGAGCGCTAGCCGCTCGCTCTGACATCCGTTCCATCACCGGATCGCGCTGAGATCCTAGATCAGATGCCAACCCGAGACGATTGGTCATCCACCCAAGGACCTGCACTCATTCAGCTTCGGTGCAAAAAACGGACTCGTCAATCAACGAACTCCCGTTTTCATCCTCCCTCTCACCCTTAGATGAGAGGGCCACCGACGATCCATGCTGAGCGCTATGCGACACGTCTCTGCCAAGACAGAGCGCATCCATAGCGCGACTACCAGCGGCACCGGTGTCTAGCGAATCGCCAGAGCCGGATTCACCGCAGTCCATCGGCTCCAGCACGGGAGTCGGGACCACGACCACTTTTCCTGTGGCAGACGACGGCATTCCGATAGGAGCCGCACCTAACGCCGCCGGGATACCAGCAGGAACCGCAAAACACGGCTCCGCCGACCCCTCCGGTTGCACAAATAGCGGATGGAAAATGACCGACGGAACGTCGACATCACAATCCATCCGCCTGGCAAACCCGTACTAATCCCGAGAGCAACCCCTGGGACGTACCGGGCATTGATGTCTTCGAAAGATCCGGCATGCCGGAATCTTCCATTAACAACAAATCTTCCTCCTCTATCATTGGCTCTTGAGCCAAGGACAGAGAAGGGGCAGGTGCATGCCGGAATCTTCCATTAACAACAAATCTTCCTCCTCTATCGTTGGCTCTTGAGCCAAGGACAGAGAAGGGGCAGGTGCATGACCCTCAGCAGAACTAGCCGGACCACCTAATGGTTGTCCTGCACCAGCTTGCGTCACCGGGACCGTGGACTGCAATGATTCAAACATTGCCTTGAACTGGGCTGCCCATACGCCCAGAGCTGAATCCATCCTCTCATTCAGCCGACCTTCCAGTCCCATCAACGACGCCTGCTGCAACTTCGCTGCCTTATCCTTCGCGATCCTCTCCAGTCTCGCACGCCGATCCCTGTCGAACTCTGCCACCATTGCCGACGACCACTTCACACACACATCACAAGGGCTCCCGACCTTACACTGGGCGTACGCCACGCAGTGATGTCCCAAATACTTCCGTTTCATGAACCGGTTTCACTTCTGGCACAACGTATCCGGATTCTTCGGTTTCTGTGAACACAGAGAAAAATTAAAACGCTGCACATGACAAATGATGACGAGCAATACGCACAATCGACTTGATAGTTAAGATTTCTTAAACACATTAAATTTCTCTTAAATTAATGATAATCAAGTTCTTAGGCAGGAAATATTTGAAACTTTTTTGAGTGAAAATTTTTAAAAACACACAACTCAGCCTTTAACTAACGTTAAATAACCAAGGCTACATCGCCGATCGCTACAAACACACTCGACAATGAAGCGAAAGCTAATATCGGCGATAAACAGAGTGCATAGACACACCAAGCCAAGAACGACATAATTCATGGGCGCCGCCATCTTGGCCAAGGGCGCATCCATCTTAAGAGGAACCGAGTCGCAAGAGAAAATTAACCGAGTACCCGAATTAAACTAAAAGTTAACGGGTACAGAAGCGACTCCAACAATGGCTAACATTTTAAAACAATGTGCCAATTTAAGGAAATTTCAAACAGTCATTATGGCACGAATGTATAAATTCTAGATTGATACAACCTGCCCCTGTGATGATTTTCCTTTTCACTTCAAGAGTATACTTACCTCCCTAATACTTTTGATATTGCTAAATATTGGCTTTCACTCAATAAACACTCAGATTTAAAACAGTTAGGTGCCCCTACTGGGCAGGGAGTCAGAGCGTAGTCTGGCGGATGCCAGCCCCACCACCGCGCATGCGCAGACTAGCACTTCCTCTTTGCTAGATTATTGGCAAAGAGAACACACATGTCTTTTTGAGTCATAAGCTTTTCTACTCTTAAACTGTTTTATTAGTGTTATTTTGGAGTGTTAGTGTCTGATTTAGATGGCGGGAGGATACACTTCGCCACGGAAGGACTTAGGACCTTTAAATCAGGTGACTTCTAGTAAAATTAGCGAGTTTTCTTCCCGGTGTATTGTGTTTCCGGGACTCGCGTTTACCGTGATAAGCGCCTTGGTTAGTTGGTTTATGTCAACTCGGTGCTACCTAGGACTAATTTCTCTTTCTGTTTATGTCCACAGGTCTGTATGACGCTAGGTGGTGACTTCACAGTAGCAGAGAGTTAGTTTTCTCTCCACCATGGTTCCATTTCCTACTAACACTGTTAGGTTATCTAACCAAATGAAAAATTATGTCCAGTGAGTTGGAGGCCTAGTATAAAGGTCTTCTCACTTTGCCCTCTTGATCCAATTCCTTCCCCATGAGGTGGAGAGAGTTAAGAGGCGTGCAGATGGTGGAGTTCTCCGGTTCGTCACGTTGGATGGTTTGTCTATACAAAGTGTCAGGTATCTAGTTATTGATAATGTGGTGAGGTTAATTATTGTAAACAAACAAAGGGAGATAATTAACATTTTTGCCAGAAAAGAGTTATCTATATGTATCTGATGGTTGTGTAGTCGACTTATCCATTCAGCATACAATTCGTCCTTGCACTTGGATGTTTTGTTGGGATCGAATTTTTTTTCCTGTCACGGGATTAATGACGTCATAATCAGCCTGGCTATGTATTTATCAGCAATTTAAGCGCTATGCTGGTTTCTGATGTATATTGATCTTTATGATCATTTTCCTTCTCTTTGAGTTGGATTGAGTTTCTAAGCTTAACTAGTTGCTCATACTCCTTGTCCTTTGCCCTGTTTCAGGGACCGGGTTGCGCGTCCTGTGGTCGGTTTCTTCTTGAAAAGTTCTGGCCGCATCTGTGCTATCAATGTAGCCCTTGTGGTCCATTGGTTAATTGTGACTTATGTAAGCACTGGGGGGGCGAGTTAATGTCCGAATTCTTGTGCTGCTTACAGGCGACGGACATGGTGGTAGAGGAGGAGAAGAAGAAGCGGAAACGAGAGGTTGTAAGTAGGAAGGGTAAGGGGAAGGTCTCGTCCGCGGTGGATATGGAGGCCTTCCGGACCGAGATGTTGGGAGAGATGAAGAGGGCAGTAAAGGATTTGGTTCCAGGGTTGCTTCGTGGCATGCTTCCTGGACCAAATCCTTTACTGTCCTCATCATCGGCTTCGGAGCAGGTAATCCCCGCCTCTGGATCGATTTTCCTTAGTCCGCTTCCGTTGTTCGACGATTCAGAGGTGGCCCCATTAGAGGGGGCGTTCCACGGCCCTGGCAGCAGGCTTATTGCCGCGCCGATAGGGGACCGTGGACGGTTGTCGCTGGAACCCGCGGGCTGCTTATCAGTCCAGGGGTATCCGCACGCCGCGGTGGCCAGTACCTCCTATGGCACCGTTCCTGGTCAGCCCGGGTTAGCTCTCTTTGCTGACCCGGGGTCTAATCTTTCTGACCAGGGTAATGAGGATTACCTGCTAGGGTCGCCGTCTGACGACGTGGACATGGATGAAGACGTTTGTGCACCCCTCGCGGGGAATACAGGCGCCTTATTCCACGGTTTTACTCACCCTGGAGTAAAGTCCGCGGCTCAGGTGGTGGCCCAGGGCGCTGCTGATGGCCAGCGGTACCGCATACCTCGGCTTGCCGAGGGTGTTGCTGGTGCTGGCCGGGCCCGTGGTGAGACTATATATACCCCGCGCTCTGCCACGGTGCCTGCTCCTGGTCAAACCAGTGATATTCTCATGCCGGTGCTGTCAGGCCCGCGTGTTTTCCCTGGCTTGCCAGGTGTATCAGCATACCCGCCGTCAAGCTCTACTGCTTGCGCTCAGGAGGAAGACGAAGGACCCCATCTTGTAGAGCGCTCGCAGTTAGCCACGGAGGAGGATTGGTATGACGCTTGCCAGTGGTTGGTGAGCGTTAGGCCTGATCTGCCCGTGGAGCAGTCGGCTTGCCAGCGTGTTCACACGCCGTGGTTAGCTGAGAAACCGACTGCTAACGCTATGCCTTCTCTGCCGCTGGCGGAGCATGTCGTTGACATGTTCAAGGCGGCGGAGTCGTCCATTAAGTCGAGTGGACGTCTCGCGAAGGCCCCTCGCGAGGTGGCCAGGCGTTGTCGCATCGTGCCCCTGGATTACCAGCGGTACGGTGTGGTGCCCAAGCCCAGCGTGGATGACCGCGCGGCTTTGGGTGAGGATGAGCGGCCAGGCTCCCGTTCTGACACGGGTGTCCTGTGCGCGAACGCGTTGCGTTCGGCGAATACCGCGTTGCGTGATGCGGAGGAGAGTGGGAGGGCTTCGATTGCCGCTCTGTCCCACGTCTCCCAGCTGTTACAGGGGGTAGTAACGGCATCCGCATCGCGCCAGCCAAGTCCGGTCACTGTCCAGCGAACCATCCAGGATGGTATTAACCTGGCGCTGGACTGTATGACTCGGGCGGTGACCAGGAGTGTCAGGGCAAGACGCACGTTTGCCCTGGACAATCTGTGCCCGTCTCAGGACCTGTACAATAGGCTACTGCGTACGCCTATGACGGGCCCTGGTCTTTTTGGAGGTGAGGGATGTCGCCAACTCCAAGAGACGGTCACCCTGGTGAATAACCAGAGGGCGCTGCGCGAGCAGTTTGATGTGCTGCGTCGTGCTAACGCTCGCGCCGCGGCCCCGGCGTGTCGTCCCCTGCAGGCTCGAGGTGGTGCTGGCCAGGTCAGTGGCCAGCCACCGTCGCAGCGTCGGCCTCGGCCGCGTGCGATTCGGCCAGCAGCGAGGGGGGCGCAGGTTCCTCAGGCGCCGTCAGCCAGGCAGCCGCCCGCGCACCGAGGTGCGCGCGGGGCGGGGCGGGGCGCGCGAGGATCTGGGCGTGGTTATCGGTCCTGACAGGACGCTTACCGCGGTAAGAACCACTCCGGTGTGTATGGCGACGGAGACAGTGCCGCTCTTGCATGCCTCGTGTCCACCGCGGTCCCTAGGTGGGCCGGTGGGAGGCCGGCTACATGCAAGAGTGGGAACGGTTAACTCAGGACCGTTTAGTCTTGCGATGGCTTTCCGTCGGGTATCATCCAGAGTGGGTGACAGGCCCGCCGTCGTGACTGTCTCTGGTGCCAGTCTGGACTCCCATTCCGAGAGATCCAGAGCAAAGGTTGTGTATCGAGGAGGAGATAAATTCCCTCGTACAAAAAGGAGCTATTCAGCCGGCACAAAGATGTCCGGGCTTCTATTCAACCCTGTTCTTAGTAACAAAACGCACCGGAGGGTGGAGACCGATTCTCAACCTCAAGCCACTGAACAAGTTCATCGAGACGCCCAGTTTCAAGATGGAAACGGTGCGCTCGGTGTTGGCGGGGTTGGAGAGGGGGATGTGGACGGCGTCGATAGATTTGAAGGACGCTTATTTCCACATCCCCATCCACGGGAGTTTCTGTCGCTTCCTGAGATTTGCATTCCAGGGCAGACAGTGGGAATTCAGGGTGTTGCCCTTCGGAATTTCCACGGCTCCTCGGGTTTTCACCCGTGTGGTTCTTGCGATCACAGCATACCTCCGCAGGAGAAGCATAGCAGTCCACACGTACATAGACGACTGGCTGTTGAAAGCGCACACCCGGGAAAGTTTGTCCGCCAATCTGGAGATTGTTTTGAAAATTCTCTCAGACTTGGGCTGGATGATCAATTTCCCAAAATCAGAGCTGACTCCATCCCAGAAGTTTGTTTACCTGGGGATGTTCTTCGATCTAGAGACAGGATATGTTTATCCTACTCAGGAGAGAGTTCAAAAACTCATCTCGTTGATTCAGTCAGTGTGCGACAGTCGTCATGTCCTGGCACGGGTTTACTTGAGAATGCTGGGGTTGATGGTTTCGTTGGAACCAGTCATTCCTCAGGCCGCCTTACGCAGGCGGCCGATCCAGTTGTTTCTCATGACACAATGGACCCAGAGTACAGGTTCGCTGGACTCGACTGTGTCAGTGTTGGCGCCTCTGATTCACCACCTGCAATGGTGGTTGAATACAGAGAATCTCTTGCCGGGGGTTTTGCTAACCCCTCCCCACCCTCAGGTGACTGTGTATACAGATGCATCGATGGAGGGCTGGGGAGCTTGCCTGGAAGAATCCACGATATCAGGGCTTTGGAATCTGGAACAGTCAAAGGAACATATAAATCTACTGGAGCTAAGAGCAGTAGTCCTGGGCCTGGAACATTTCTTACAGAAAGTTCAGGGCAAGATTGTTCTTATTCGTTCAGACAACTCAACAGTTGTGACTTACATAAACCGCCAGGGCGGAACGAAGTCGCCCAGTCTCTGTATGATGACATGGAAACTGCTTTGTTGGTGTCTGGATCACCAGATTACCTTGAAAGCAGTTCATATTCCGGGAAGGTTAAACCTGCTAGCAGACTCATTGAGCCGAAGGATGAGTGTTTTACCCACGGAATGGCAACTAAATCAATGTGTGGCGGATCGTCTGTTCGACCATTGGGGGAAACCCAACATCGATTTGTTCGCAACGAAGGAGAATGCGAAGATGACGACGTACGTCTCTCCGATTCCGGATCCAAGCGCTTTCGCAACAGATGCGTTAGCTATCAGCTGGGGGAGAATGTATGCATACGCATTCCCTCCAGCAATCCTGATTCCAAAAATTCTTCAGAAAATCAGACAAGAGGAATGCCAAGTGCTTCTGATCGCCCCGGATTGGCCAAGCCGATCATGGTATACGGATCTGCTGGACCTTCTGGTCTGCAATCCGGTTCCTCTGCCTCTGATGGACGATATTATCTTCCAGGGCAAGGCCCTTCACAACAATCCGTCAATGTTCAGATTGACTGCGTGGATGTTGTCAAGGAATCTAGAATTAAGGAGGGCTTTTCTGAGCAAGCAGCCATGTTTATGGCCAAAGCCAGGAGGGGGTCAACCTCCAGAGCATATAATTATAAAATCAACAGATTTGCAGAATGGTGCTCAAAAAGATGTATTGATCCAATGGATTCATCTATTCAAGTAGTAGCTGATTTCCTCTGTCACCTCTATGATGCCTATAGCCTCAAGCCTAACTCTATTGCTGGTTATAAGTCAGCATTAATGTCTGTTATTCCTTGCTTGGCTAAGAGGGGAAGTGATGAAGTAAATACATTGAATGTATTAATTAAAGGCATGGGCAATCTAAGACCAAGGAATCCACCTGTGATTCCGTCTTGGAGTTTATCGCTAGTGCTTCAAGTACTAGGTGATAAGCCTTTTGAACCACTTAGTTCCATTTCTATGAAACTATTAACACTGAAGACTGTGTTTTTAATTGCTGCGGCCTCGGCTAGGCGTAGGAGTGAAATTCATGCCTTATCAGCCGAGGATGACCGTTTTGTGGTTTCAGGGGAAGGCCTTAAGCTGCTACCTAGGATTAATTTCTTGGCTAAAAATCAGTCGTTGAAATATCCAGGTCAACCTATTATTTTGCCTGCTTTAACTAGATATGATCCTAATTCTAAAGCATGGTGTCCCGTCCGGGCGCTGCGCCGGTACAAACAACGTACGGCGGCATGGCGCACCGACCAGTCAGCGTTATGGTTGTCATATATTGAACCCCATGGGAGGGCTTCTAAGGACACCATTTCCAGGTGGATTGTGGAATGCATTCAGTTTTGCCATAAATCCGCTACCGGGAAGCAGGTTGACGTGGCCAAGGCTCACAGTGTCCGCGGCGTAGTGACATCCACGGCCCTATTTAATGGGGTCCCTGTGGATGATATTATGTCGGTGGCTCAGTGGCACTGTGAGTCAAGTTTTACAGACCATTATCTCCGTGACACCTCTAATCCTCTCGCCTTGTCGGTTTTGAAAAAATAAATCGGTTTATATTTTTTGAGGAGGTTTTTTCCTCATTACTTATATATTTCACAATTAATTTATGGAAACACCCACTTTTTTGGGCCTGCATCAGTCTTTGCCAATGGGAAGATGATGTCAGCAGCCATTTTCAACAAGGTCAGTCTTGTTCATGTGTTGTCCGTTGTTGATTGTATTGTCACGATTACCCGTTATTAATATGGTGATGGTTTGTGTATTTGTGTGGTTCATTGTTGAGAGTTACGAAAATGGAGCTTTTTCGTCTCTGTCCTGTAGTACATGGCACTTGTACGTAGAGAGCGTATAGGACATTGAGGTCAGTCGACTCTTCCTCCCAGGAAGGAGGGGGGGGGGGGGAGCGCATATGACATTCGGTCATCTCTCATACATCGGTGGTGTTATCCGATGGTTAGTCAAATCCTGACTGTTTTTTCTTACAGTTTCAGAAGTTTAAGTGCCTTAAACGCAGAAAAGCGTATAGGGATGAGCTGGTCTTTTGACCTCGCCTCCCTCCCGCCAGATTCACTTTCGAATTCTGGCAATATCAAAAGTATTAGGGAGGTAAGTATACTCTTGAAGTGAAATAAACGAAATCTAGGATTTCTTTTTTCACGAGAGAGTTGATACTTACCTCCCTAGATACGGACCCGGCCTCTCCACCCCCACAGAGGCTCGGTCTTCAGGCTCTTAATAGTTGCATGTGTGTCAGCCAATAATCTAGTCAGAGGAAGTGCTAGTCTGCGCATGCGCGGTGGTGGGGCTGGCATCCGCCAGACTACGCTCTGACTCCCTGCCCAGTAGGGGCACCTAACTGTTTTAAATCTGAGTGTTTATTGAGTGAAAGCCAATATTTAGCAATATCAAAAGTATTAGGGAGGTAAGTATCAACTCTCTCGTGAAAAAAGAAATCCTAGATTTCGTTTAAATTCCTCCATGAAGCCAACGATGATTTTCCAAAAACAACGCTTAATCCGCTTAAATTAGACTAATTTGAGCACGACAAAAACATGCGACTTGTAAAAGCGCAAAATAGACGAATCTGACTGTGATTGGGAATTGACTCGGTACCTGCGGCTATGGTATTCCCAGACACAGTAGGGGCAGGACCAGGAGAGTGCGGAGTTTTAATTGTTTATTTTGAGCTAGACTAGATAATAGACATTATCATAATAGTACATCTGGTAAGTATTATTCGAAGTAGAACTCTCCCTCCCTACCTATATATATATATATATATATATATATATATATATATATATATATATATATATATATGATTGTGATGCCATACATGTACACAATAGCTACATGTGATGCAATGGAGGATTCCAGTCTATCCATCAATCATATGTCATAATCAACTACGTGATGTGTAGGATGACGTCATAATCAATGGACCTTTCCCTTTTTACTATGCCCCACCCATCTCCAGCTAAGCTCCACCCACACCTCGCTCATGTTGGGATCGATCGATCTCTGAACGCCATGACTATCAATTTCCAGAAAACTATACAGGAAAGCAAGTTCAGAGCTCCTAGATTTAGTAAATGCTTTTTCGCAAATAATCCAGATTCATTTCCATTTTTACCGATGGTAGTTTATTTAATATTGTATGAGATTACCAATAAACATCATTTGTTATTTCTCTTTTCTGTTCCCTTAAATAAATTGTGGCCTATTTACTAGTTTGTGGACAATTTAACTAACTAGAAGTAACTAGAAGCATAGATACAATTTTTAAATTTAATTTGCCCTCATCATTTTATTTAAATTTATTGTCTGCTACAGGGAAATTCTTATTGAAACAGGAAAACCTTGGAAAACAAATCCTTGTAAAATAAAACACTGACAAAAGCTTTTGATATTTATAGCAATCTATCTGTACTTAGACAACAATGAAATAATGATAAGCATATGGAAGACAACAACACACACGAATGCAAGTGAGTGTGTGCATACATGCAATAACAAATAACCCGATTTTTATGAATCGATACCAAAAGCACCAAAATCGTCAACACTTTAATAAATTATACAAACTATAACATTATGTTGAATATTTTGATACTAATTTGACTTGGAGGTGGTACTTACTGACTACATATAAATAATTAATTGATTACAGTAATTTTCAGCGCTATACAAATTAAATTATATATCTTTGACTATTTAAACCTTAATTTGCATTGAAAAAACAGTATATTACATGGAATGACACATTATTAAAGGTGAATTTTCATAGCAGAATGCTTGAAAATAATATTGTTAAAATTGTATACTGTTAGAGCCTTGAATTGTGTGCTGCCTAGATGTAATGCAACAAAATTAACATTAACCTATATGGTGATTAAATTACATGTATGTATTATTTAATAAAAAATTTTAAAAGTTCTGAAATAGAGACACGAATCCCTGCTTCAACTTCACATCTAAACATTTTTTTTAATTTATTCGAAATGAAATCATCATATAATAAGATTTATTTCGTTTAATTACAATTAATGATCTAAACATTTTAAGCCGTTGAAAGTATACAATTTTAACAATTTTACGTTCAATCGTTTCGCTGTGAATATGCACCTTTAATTAAAATTGAGTACTCTTACAAACGACAATAATTTCAATGCGCAATAACTCTGGATCTGCTGAATATTTTGAAAACAATTTAACTGAAAGTTGTTGCTGGCAACTTTCAGTCACATTGTTTTCAAAATGCTCAGCATATCCAGAGTTAAACCTCATGAAAAATGTAGTCTGCACAAATTCAGCAGCACAAAGCTCATAGCTGGCTAATTAAGAGAAAGCAGGACTGGCTAAATCTTTGGCTAGTGATGAAAAATCTACATATCTTAATATTAATTACTATTTTGACCATAATTAAAGGTGCATATTCACACCAAAACGTTAAAATAATACAATCGTTAAAATTGTATACATCTTAAATTGTGTGCTTAGTTGTAATGAAATGAAATACATCTTAGCATATGATGATTTCATTATGTCTAAATTAATAAGTCCCTTCTCCAAAATTCACAATTTAAAAAATATATTAATTTATACTGAATGAAATCTTCATATGGTAAGATTTATTTAAATTCATTTAAATTTATTATAATTATATTAAAATTATAAAATCATACTCAATTTAAGGGCCTGCTGACCAGGGCAGGGGAGAGGCGATTCGAGAATGGTTCAAGGAACAGTTCACTGACCATGATGATGAGCCATTGCATCCATTCTCAGGAGACCCAAGACCATTACTAACACCAATTAAAACAGCAGAAGTTGAGAAGGTACTTTAAAGCCCTGAAAAATGGACGTGCATCTGGACCTGATGGCATGAGCTTTGAACCATTCAAATATGAAAGTGACATTATCTCAAAACCGATCACGCATCTAATCAATTCAGCTTTTATGCACCAGCTTCCCATTGACACTGGTCTATCTCTGGGGCTTTTCACCTGTTACCTTGCTGCTCCATTGAAATCTGTGCGACCAAACCCCCCCCCCCCCAGTGCCAATACTGTGTATGCCACTAGATGCAATATGATGACGATGTGGACTTCGTAGACGAGGAAAAGAAACCCCTTGAGGAACTTCTCCCAATAGCTGCAAGCAAACTAAAAATTGAAAATCTCTATGAATGAATCCAAAACAGAGTTCACCCACATATACCTATCTACAAAGCATGAAAATAAAGAAAATGACGATCTACTTCGTGGCGGCGAACCATGGAGGAAAAGTAAAATCCTAGGCTCACTGCTCTGCAGTACTGCTGACATTGCTGCATCATGGGGAATATAGCTTTCCAGTCCTTCTTTTCGTTCGCTGATCATACCGCCAGTCCTGTAAGTGACTATCGACACGATCATAAGCGTTAAGTGAGTGGATCCATGGTTTATTAGAGTGCGCCGTGCGGCCTGGAACCTCCGTTTCAGCACTCGAGATTTCTGTCAGGGTTACCTCACTCCAGTCCTTCTGAAAGCTGTGGATTCATATATCAAAGATGCCATTGATAAAAAGACTACGTTTCTACAATGCAACCTGTGTATCATTGCAGCTATATAACAGCTGGGCAGCTCCAAAGGCAGCTCTATTAAAAACCTGGTGCCTGCCACCGCAAACACCTACACGCCATCACTGGACACCAATGGGCAGACAGTATAATTTCCAAAGATACACTCTACAAGATGAGTAATACGTCGCCGCTGTCTGTAAAAGTCGCCCAGAAAAGATGGTCCATGAATGTGTACCTTTAATTATGGTGATGTACGTTACGAGGAGTATATTATTGTGCTATTGTCGCCTTGAAGTGACCCCGTAGCAATATCACTTGTAGCGATATTTTACTATTGCTAAGATGTTGTATATTTTGAATAATTTTAATAGAAAGCTCGGAAATTTTAAAAAGATCAATTAATATAATGTAAGATATAATAATAATATGTTGCGTTTGTAACTATATTTTGTTGCGTATTGGTCAACACTCAGTAGTGACACCTTAGTCGCAAACAAGGATAATGCAAAATGGGAAGAAAACAAAAAAATTCAGCATGAAAATTTGAAACAAAAGCTTAAGCCAGACCAATTTCATGTTTTGTTTTATGAAAATTCCCACCCAAAACACAAGATCGGAGATGGAAAAAAGCAAAAATAATACACAATTTCAAGCACAGAAGTGTTAATCTATTACAGTATTAATCCTCTCATCATGTTAATTGTCAAGATTGATCAAGAAACTCCAAAACATTTTCTCACTGAGTGTCCATTTACCGGGCAAGAAGACTATTTTTTTTAATTTACCACTGGAATGGCTGGCTCGTTAACGAAAATAGTCTTCACTTGGTCAGAAAATTGACTTTTCTGAGTTTTCTCATCACCATTGCAAAACCATTTTGAGCGGTTTGACCATTAAAGGGTTAACAAAACTACAGAGAACAAAAAGAGTTACAGACAACTCTGAGGAATTTCTGATTGATAAGGATTTGACAGCGAAAAATTGTTAGACGGAAAGAATGTTGAAAATAATGCCTTAAAATTCCATTATTTTTTTTATATATATATGTAAATATTAAGTTAGTTTGTAAAAACAAATACAATTAATTGTTGTACGGCTTTAAACAGAATCTCAGACTCATTGTCCTTTCATGTCAAATTTATCACACTCGTTTAGTAAGATCTCATTTGAAACTCACTACCCATTCAAAATGAAATCTTAAACTTGTGTTAATCCCTTTAACACTTATATAAGCCAAAAACAGCTTCTACAGTGGTATTGAGAAATGTCTATTTGCAGACCAAGAGTAGACGATTTTTGAAAATTTACCACTGGAATAACTGGCTCGATAATCGAGCCAGTCATGCCAGTGTTAAACTTTCAAAAATAGTCTTCGCTTGGTCTGTTTTTTCTTTGAAATTTTCTTGAACAAATTCAAGGTATAGTGTTAAAATAAGCCAACGAGGGTGGGATCCTCTTTGGATATTTATATATTTCTTCGGTGAAATGTATAGAATATAATGGAGGATTCCAGTTCCTCAGTCAATCACATGACATTATAATCAACTACGTGACGTGTAGGATGATGTGATAATTAATTACGCCATGAATGACGTAGATAAGTTCGTCACGAACACTTAATTGATGACGGACTTAGCGTTGTACGAATTGCATGTCTTTACTACTTAATAAACATGCTGTTGAATATTTTGAAACTAATTTTATTGGCCACTGTTGCTGCCTAACCAGTCAAATTAGCTTCAAAATATACAACAGAAAACCTGTATATTTTTCTGGAAATTGATATTCAGTGCCTGAGATGGATCGATCGCAACATGGTCACCGCATGGGTGGAGCTTAGCTAGAGATAGGCAGGGCATAGCTAAAACTGGATTCTCTCTCTTAGTGATGGCAAGTATTATCAATATCAGTATTGCTGATATGTATGTCATTGTGCAATACCAGCAGTAATATATGAGATTTGGCATGTATGACATAAAGACTAAATGGGAGACTAAATGGAGACAGTGAGATTTTGAACATAAAAAATAATTAATTTACAAAGGTTCATTACATCGGTTTCGTAATGCAGTTTTGAATAAACCGTAATAATATTCATCATCACAGACCCAATCATTTCAAGTTAAACCAAGACAAGAGTTGACAATGGATCTTTCCATTTTTTGTTCCATAAGACTTGGCATGCAAATGGACATTTAACAAGCAAATACTTTGTTGTGACCAAATTTAGCCATTAAATGTGTTGAGAAATGTCAATACACCATCTACACTGGATTGCTATGATTGTATTTGAAAATCTGGATAAGAAATTGTAGGATACACTATTAACCATTTAGCACTCAACTGGGCCAAAAATGGCTTCTGCAGCTCTTGAGAAATGTTCATTTGCAGACCAAGAGAATACTATTTTTGAAAATTTACAAGTGGAATGCCTGGCTCGATAACTGAACCAGTCATTCCAGTGGTAATTTTTCAAAAATAGTCTTATCTTGGTCTGCAAATAGACATCTTTGACAAAATCGACATTTTTCTTGAAGAAATATAATGGTTAAGAGTTAACCAAATGGTTAAAAGATATAAGGAGAATTGAAATATATGCTTAGTGAATGTCCACTTGCTGGACAAGGGAAGGCTATTTTGAAAATTTACAACTGGAACAACTGGCTTGGTTATTGAGCCAATGAATTCCAGTTGTTAATTTTCAAAAATCATCTTCTCTTGGCCTACAAATGGACATTCCTCAAGTTGGCTTACCAAGTAAAAGTGTAAGTGATTTGTAGAAAATGACAAAAGAGAAATTCTACTGAGACATATACATATAGATAACAATTTGCATACGAAAATAATGTAATAGCTAACTCTATAACCAATTGATTATTCTTAACTGTAATTTAAAATTAGGTACCTTAATATACATAAAATTGTGTATATATATAATCAACAAATACTTATTTTGCAAGTAAATGTTTTAAATATTTCTATGAATTTTTACAGCATAATTTCAATATTTATTGTAAGGAAATTACATGAGAACGTGACAACACAAAATTAACAAACAAAAGTACATATTGATTGGAACACTGGAAAACATCTCAGCTTTGCAGAAAACATTTCACCTGATACACCCTAAAATTAGTTATATTCAAACACTGGTGCCCACAAGACAGTATATGTATCAACCCTTTACGCCTTGAATTTCTTCAAAAAAAAGATTTCAAATTTTTAAAAAGAAAATTTCAATTTGTAGACCAAGAGAAGACTATTTTTGAAAGTTTAGCACTGGAATGACTGGCTCGGTTATCGAGCCAGTCATTCCAGTGGTAAATTTTCAAAAATAGTTCTCTTGGTCTGCACAATGACATTTCACAAGACCACTGTAGAAGCCGTTTTTGGCTGATGTAAGTGTTAAAGGGTTAATTATTACCCTCACCCTGTAATGGGAAGAGGGTATAGCGATTGGGTCTGTCTGTCTGTCTGCACTGATCTTATCTGGCTCAAATTTAATTCAATGAAGGGATGTACTGTGCAAGTGGATTTCCTGACGTGATCCGAATAAAAGAATCCAGATCTGGATCGGATCATATTCTGGATCTGTAGCTTCCTGGGACCTATTGGTATGATTTGGCTAAAACTTTAACACAGGAAAGGGTGTGACCATACACTCGGACCATGACCGCGATCCAAAATTTTGAACAGTTTTTCTGAAAAGTACATGTATACACTGGCATCACTCAATCAGATTATAATAAATATTGCAATGATGTATAGAACTATAATAATGCCCATAGACGGCAGTAGGATACAGCAGCGTAACATGATAACACAAAATTAACAAACAAAAGTATATACAGATTGGAACACTGGAAATCATCTGAGCTTCGCAGAAAACATTTCACCTGATAGCCCCTAAAATTAGTTATATTCAAACACTGGTGCCCACAAAGCAGTATATGTATCAACCCTTCACACCTTGAATTTCTTAAAAAAAAATATTTCAAATTTTTTAAAAAGAAAATGTCAATTTGTAGACCAGGAGAAGACTATTTTTGAAAGTTTAGCACTGGAATGACTGGCTCGGTTATCGAGCCAGTCATTCCAGTGGTAAATTTTCAAAAATAGTTCTCTTGGTCTGCACAATGACATTTCACAAGACCACTGTAGAAGTCATTTTTGGCTGATGTAAGTGTTAAAGGGTTAATTATTACCCTCACCCTGTAATGAGAAGAGGGTATAGCGATTGGGTCTGTCTGTCTGTCTGCACTGATCTTATCTGGCTCAAATATAATTCAATGAAGTGATGTACCATGCAAGTGGATTTCCTGATGTGATCCGAATAAAAGAATCCAGATCTGGATCGGATCATATTCTGGATCTGTAGCTTCCTGGGACCTATTGGTATGATTTGGCTAAAACTTTAACACAGGAAAGGGTGTGACCATACACTAGGACTATGACCGCGATCCAAAATTTTGAAATTAGTTTTTCTGAAAAGTACATGTATACACTGGCATCACTCAATCAGATTATAATAAATATTGCAATGATATATAGATCTATAATAATGCCCATAGATGGCAGTAGGATACAGCAGCGTAAGTGACATATAAACTTGCAATGGGACTAAGAATTTGAGACATTTAATAACATTTAACCCTTTAACACTCATATCAGCCAAAAATGGCTTCCGCAGTGGTCTTGAGAAATGTCCATTTGTAGAGTAAGACAAGACTATTTTTGAAAATTTACCACCGCAACGACTGGCTCGTCATTCCAGTGGGGAAATTTTCAAAAATAGTCTTCTCTTGGTCTGTAAATGAACCTTTGCCGAGAAAATTAAAATTTATTTTTAACAAATTCGAGGGTTAAAGGATTAAATCATATAATTCTCTAAACAATATACTTAAAGTTCTCCCGTCCTAAGAAATAGAGGTCAATCTGCATGATGTTCAATTTCCAAACAGCTTATTCATTGCGATTATAAGTAGAATCAAATAATATGGCATCTGAAAATTGCATGCTGGATAAATTGCATTCAAAGGCACAAAAATCCTTGATCTGATGCAAATTGACCTTGATTTCTTGGAACATGAGAGCTAAATTCTATCTATACAGTGCGTTGCTGATCTTATAGAAAATAGGTTTGAAAAGAAAATTTGCATCAAAATAAAAAACACAAAACAACTTATATCACACTGAACGTTATATTCTTAAAGAATTCTTCTCATATTAGACACAAAACTGTATACATGTAAATATTATAACACAGACGCATGCACACACAGACCATTAGCGCTGAAAAAGCACTGGACAAAGTACAGTAAATGTTATTTGCAACATTAACGAATCATGTAAATTTAAATGTATATACTGACCATATATGTAGATCTATGTATGTGTAAACAATAGCAAAACATAAGGCACGTCCATTTCATATGGTAGTAGTAGTAGTAGTAGTAGTAGTAGTAATAGTAGTAGTAGTAGTAGTAGTAGTAGTAGTAGTAGTAGTAGGAGTAGTAGTAGTAGTAGTAGTAATAGTACTAGTAATAGTAGTAGTAGTAATAGTAATAGTAATAGTAGTAGTAGTAGTAGTAGTAGTAGTAGTAGTAGTAGTAGTAGTAGTAGGTGGTGGTGGTGGTGAGATGGTGGCGGTAGCAGTAGCAATAGCTATGGTAGTAATAGCAGTGGTAGTAGTAGTAGTAGTAGTAGTAGTAGTGGTGGTAGTGGTAGGATGGTGGCGGTAGCAGTAGCAATAGTTATGGTAGTAGTAGCAGTAGTAGTAGTAGTAGTAGTAGTAGTAGTAGTAGTAGGTAGTAGTAGTAGCAATAGTTATGGTAGTAGTAGTTATGGTAGTAGTAGTAGTAGTAGTAGCAGTAGTAGCAGTAGTAGTAGTAGTAGTAGTAGTAGTAGTAGTAGTAGTAGTAGTAGTAGTAGCAGCAGCAGTAGCAGTAGTAGAAGTTGTGTAATATATATATATATATATATATATATATATATATATATATATATATATATATGTATAATAAATAACAATCTACATACTAAAATAACAATTAACTCTATATTTAACATTTGATATGTAACATTTAACCCTTTAACACCCAAATATTTTCAAGAAAATTTAAATTTTCTCATATAAAATGTTCATTTACAGACCAATAGATTCTTTTTCAAAATTGACCACTGGAATGTCATTCCAGTGGTAAATTTTCTAAAATTGTCTTCTAATGGTCTGCAAATGGACGCTTCTTAAGTGCACTGCAGAAGACGTTTTTAGCTGATATGAAAGGGTTAACGCAGATGGTCTTGTTCTAGTGTTGGAAATTGGTACTACTTTCGTGATCGATGATTGGTTTTATATACTAACCGATGATCACTTAATGATTGATCAGAACATGTTCTAATTTTTTTCAGTAATTATAGCATGTGCAAGGATAATTACCCCTTTCAAACAAAGGTATGACAGATTCTTAATAATTTAAGAAATAATCTGTTGAATATTTTGAAACTAATTTAGGCAGCAACAGCTTCCAGTCAAATACGTTTCAAAATATTCAACATGTTATTGATATGGTTGCTTTGGAATTAACATACTATTTTAGTGCTGAAAGAATTAACGTCTTAGACCAAGGAGTAATACTATATAGTTGTAACAATTAAATTTAAATTCTTTTCATGAAAGTATTCGTTTTCTAGCTTAACCAGTTAAAATATATTAATAAAGTCAATTTATAAACAACCACAATAGATTTCTGAAATCATGATCAATCGGTTGGTTGAACATGCAAACCAATCAACCATCGATCAAATCGATTAATCGGAACAACACTACTTTCTCCGAACTTCTCCTGTCCATACAAATACACATTTTTATGGCATAAATAGCATAACAGTTTGGCAATAAGCAAGCAGATAAACTGTAGTTGTTTTAAAACAATATATGATAAATATAAACATTTAAATTAAATTTATATCTGATTAAAATTGTAAGAGTAGAATATGGATTTACAAACTTTAAATTTAAAATGTTTAATTAAAATAATAAAGATGTTTATGGCAGATCATTCACTGATATAATAAATATTAATACGCTTCAATACATTTTGACACAAAGAACCTCTTACCAATAATATAGCAAACAGAGGGGGGGAGGTTGGGGAGGAGGGGCACTTGATTGACTTGAACGTTCATCATGTAAGTTGAGAAAAGCTGTTGCTGTTATAATTTAATAAATATTCCGTTTAATATTTTGAAACTAATTGGACTTGGGAGGTGTTGCTGCCAAACGGTTGCTGCCAAAGACAGAAACACTCAATCTCAAAATGTTCAACAAATTACTTGTGTATGATTGTCTTAAAATTGAGATACTTGGGCATTAAGTTTCAAAGTGGTAATTTTCCATGACTTTATCATGACGTATCAATCTATTTTCATGAATTTCCAGGCCTTGATTTTCAAATTGCAGATTCCATGACTTTCCAGGAATTTTATTATCCATAACAACCCTGAACTAGTCATCGGTGACGCAAGGCTGAACTAAATGGCTGACACAACTCAGATAATACTGATCATTTTATATTTGGTTGTATTGTCCTATAAACTTCTGAAGTCATCTGAACCATTATGCATAGGAAGTCCAAGAATATAAGGCGACAATACAGGTTTGATCTTTATAATTGCCAAAATTGATCAAAATAAGTTGAAATTTTAGTAGAAATAACTGCATGTCTATTTGGAAGCCAAAAGAACTTTAGTTTTAAATTTACCCTGGGAACGACTGACCAGGCACAGAGCCAGGAATTCCAAAATAATGTCAGAGATGTGTTAATGTCATTTTTCAGATTGTAAAATTAAAATTACAGTTAATAAACTGTTTTTATTAAAATATAACTTAACCCTTTAACCGTTAAATTTGCTCAAGAAAATTTAAAATTTCTCAAAGAAAATGTCCATTTGAAGACCACAAAATTATTTTTAACAATTTACCACTGGAAGGACTAGCTCAGTTATCGAGCCAGTAATTCCTGTGGTAAAATAGTCTTAGTTTGGACTGCAACACTACTGCAGAAGCCATTATTGGGTGGCTTGAATGTTAAAGGGTTAACTCAAAATGGCCAAAAAACAGCTTCTATAGCGGACTTGAGAAATGTCCATTTGCAGACCAAGAGAATTTTTTTTTAAATTTACAACTGGAATGACTGGCTCGATAAACGAGCCAGTCATTCCAGTGGTAAATTGTCAAAAATAATCTTATCTCAGTCTGCTAATGGATATTTTTGATGAGAAATTGAGATTTTCTTGAAGAAATTCCATGGTTAAAGGGTCAACATATCAACAGGTACTTTATTCATATTTTTCAAAATTATGAAATCAGAAAAAAATGATACGCAAAATTTATATATAACATCAGATATTATATCTCCTGTTGAATATTTTGAAAATCGGTTCGATTAGAAGCTAAAAATTCAGTCCAGCAAAATTTGTTTCTAGATAATCAACCACTTACCTGCATGATTGTATTGAGATATTCATACTGGGACATTGTGCATGCCAGCATTAAAATTTTAAAGCAGTTTTAGATAAGATACAAATAATAATAACAATTATAATTCTATATCTTCATAAATTATGATGACATGTTTATTGACATTGCTAGTTGGCTTGTATTAATTTATATAAATAATTACATAGTTATATGTTAGCGAGCCAGTCGTTCCAGTGGTGAATTTTCAAAAAGAAATTTCTTGCCTTGTAAATGTTGAGTTTTTACCATTAACCATTACCACTCTGATGTCAATATTCTATCCTTTACCAGGTCAATAACGAAGAAGCTAGTGTACATTTTTTAACAATTTTAGTGGACGCTGTCTACGACAGCACCATCTTCCACAAAATTTGTTGAAAAATGAACACCAGGTCATCTTTTAATTTAATTTGAAATTTTCAAATTGTGACATCAGAGTGCTAAGGGTTAACCCTTTAATTGTCTTATTTTCTTGAGAAGTCTCGACCATTAAGGGGTTAATTAGTTCATGTATAAGGAACATTTAGAGAACTTTGAGGCACTGTTGACACCAGAAAGATTATTAGTTTATTTGGCTATTTTTTATATCACAAAAATGCTATTTTAAAATAAATAGTCACCTGGAATGATCAAATACATACATTTTTAATAATTTAAAATCTACATGTATGTATAAATTTTCGCTAATACCCATCAGCCACTCCACCTTTACGAAAATCACTATTTGCGTATAGCGTGTTACCATCCCTGACAATACTCTGTACGACAACCTTTCCCAGTGAGAACTCCGTCACGTTATGGCCTTTCTCTTTCAGTCCAGATAAAATCTCCTGTTATAAAATACAAAAAAGGAAAAAAAATTACAATTCGATCCTATAAACATTACCAGAGTAATTAGGCCAGATAAATTCACCCTTCTAGAGTATCCATCCATTATCTGACCTTGTATGAGGTCATAATCAGCTCAGCTCATGTATGATGATGTCACAATCATTAAGTGACAAAGGGTTCTATATACATGTAGACTGTCATCAAATCTCAAATACTCCGACACGTTGTATGAATTGTATGTCTTTGTAATTCTTTGCTATTTAAGAAACATGCTGTTGAATATTTTGAAACTAATTTGACTGGGCGCCCTTAACAGCACTCAGTCAAATTAGTTTCAAAGTATTCAACAGCTTGCCTGTGTAGTTTTTTTTAATTGATAGTCATGGTGTTCAGAGATCGATCGACCCCAACACGAGCGTATTATCCTTTCATCATATTAATTGTCAAGATTGATCAAGAAACTCCAAAACGTTTTTCACTGAGTGTCCATTTGCAGGCAAAGAAGACTATTTTTGAAAATATACCACTTGAATGGCTGTAACAATGGGTGTATCTTAAGTTGTCCATTTACACGCCAAGATAATACAATTTTTGGAAACTTACCACTGGACTGACTGGCTTGATAACATATATAGTAATTCTAGATTATCCATTAATCGTATGACGTCATAATCAACTACATCCGTTACGTGGATGATGTCATAATCAATTACGTCATGAATAAATTAGCTAAGTCATCACCAACGCTTAATTGATGACGGGCTAAGTGTTGTTGTATGAATTGTATGTTTTTACTATTTAATAAACAAGCTGTTGAATATTTTGAAACTAATTAATTTGACTACGGGGCTGTTGCTGCCATAGGTATAGCTATGTTCGTCATGAATGCTAAAGTGATGACGGACTAAGTTTTATTATACGAATTGTATGTCTACTATTTAATAAACATGCTGTTGAATATTTTGAAACTAATTTAACTGGGCATCCAATCTAATTAGTTTCAAAATATTCAAAAGCTTACCTGCAGTTTTCGGGAAATTGATAGTCATGGAGTTCAGGGATCGATCGATCACAACACGGACGAAGTGTGGGTGATGCTTACATGTGATAAATTGTCAAAAACTGTATTCTCTTGACCAGCAAATGGACATTCAATAGGAAGATATTTAATTTTCTTGACCAAATTTGACCATTAAAAAGTTAATTATAAGTATAGCCTGAACTGTATATACCATACATACCGGATAAAAGCCTGTCTCATACTGAAGATATGGTGGTATTAACTGATGGTGCAATCGTAGGTTATCCGTCGCTGTCTTGACATCCATTCCCAGCCACATTACATGAGCGGCCACCTAGAAGAAACACATGTATCAGAATAGTACCAGAGGTCTAGTCAATGCTCGAAATTAACATATTAACCCTTTAACACTTGAATTTATTCAAGAAAACTTCAATTTTCTCATACAAAATGTCCATTTGCAGACCAAGAGAGGACTATTTTTGAAAATTTACAACTGAAATGACTGGCTCTATTATCGAGCCAGTCATTCCAGTTGTAAATTTTCAAAAATAGTCTTCTCTTGATCTACAAATGGACATTTCTCAAGACCACTGCACAAGAGGTTTTTGGCTGATATGAGGGTTAAATGGTTAATGGTCGACCCGGCTAAAACTGGCCTCTGACATTGTCTTAAAAAATGTCCATTTGCAGGCCAAATGACTATTTTTGAAAATTTATCACTGGAATGACTGACTCATTGAACCAGTAATTCCCAGTGTAAATTTTCAAAAATCTAGAGCCTTAAAGGGCTAAGAGAGTTTAGCATTTACTGGATAACCAAGCCAGACATTCCAGTGGAAATTTTCAAAAATAGCCTTCTCTTGGCCTGTAAATGGGCATGTCTCAAGCCCATTCCACATGCCAGGTTTTTTTTAAATTTCTCATTGTCCATTTGCAGACCACGAGAAAACTAATTCTGAAAATTTACTACTGTAATGACTGACTTAGTTATCGAGCCAGTCATTTCAGTGGTAAATTTCAAGAACAGGCTTCCCAAGACCACCACAAATGCAGTTTTTGACCGATCTGAGTGTTAAAGGGATAAACTAGATTCACAAGGTTTTACCGACATTTTGAAAATATTCACAATTATGAAAATTAATTTAATGAATTACAGTACACCTCAGAAATAACTTTAAAACCTTCAAAAACACAATAAAATGTAATGTTGAATTGTGTGAACATAATTGGGTTGGAAGATGTCTAACAATCAAATTATGTTAAAAAATATTCAATACATGGAGATCATTTCTTTCATTGTCTTCTAACTAATATGTTAATGTTGTTTGTTTTGGAAAGAGATTAAGTTATTCATGAGCTGGTCCACAGGCAGCAATGGCCTCTAATACAATGGAGGAATCCAGTTTTAGCCATGGGATCGATCGATCCATGAACTCCCTGACTATCAATTTCCAGAAAACTATACAGGTAACCTGTTGAATATTTTGAAACAAATTTAACTGGGCGCTGTTGCTGGCTATGGCAGCAACAGCGGCCAGTTAAATTATTTCAAAATATTCAACAGCATGTTTATTAAATAGTATACACAATTTGTACAATCAAAATTAGTCCATCATCACTTAAGCATTCGTGACAAGCATAGCTATGTGTACGTTAATCCTGACATCATTGATTATGATGTCATCCTACACGTCGACCAGTTGATTATGATGTCATACATGTCATATGGTTGATGGATAAAAATGGTTCAAAATTGTACTAATGTTTTTGCTTTTATTTAAAATATATTTAGGAGCTTTTCTGTATATAAAGCAAACTGACAGGGAGCTGTTTCTGAGCTCACTGAATCTTATGGTCAAATTTGATGGGCTCAAAATAGTCAATTGCTATGCCCCGAATGCTGGATAGTTAACAAGAGGCCCAAGGGGCCTGTGTCGCTCACCTGGAGCACCATCAATTTTTGTCAAAATTGTTGGTGGGTGGCTCAGTTTAAATGAGTTCATGGACATTTTTGCAAGTGCAATATGGCCACCAAATATGCTACATTTTGATTGGCTTACGGCGTCCAGGTTTTTCCCTTGAACAAACTTTAATGGCACTTAGTCCTTAATCATACCGCCCAAATTTCGGCCTGATCCCATCAGCGGTTCTGGAGTAATTTTCGGGAAAACTAGGTCATCCAAGATGGTCGCCGAACCATTTGGTCCATCAAGTCCTCTTGAAGAAACTTGGCTTACCTCTTCGCTGAGATGAAGATTCCCCAAACGGTTTCGGAGAAGATTTTTAAAGACATTTCCTAAAATGGGCCGAAATGCAAAATAGCCACTGGGCAAATTGGCCGATCGGGTTCATTTAAACAAACTTGGATTCCTATGCCCTAAGGATGCTTCCTGCCAAACTTAATTGAAATCGGCTTAGTTTTAAATTTTCCATTGCTTTAGCATGGGAGCTTTTGACGAGAGAATTATCCAAGATGGCCGTCAAAGTGTTCATCCGACAATTTCAAAAATTGCAAATTTGAGCTCAGAATACCCAAATACATAGATAGAACCAATTTTGGCCTCAAAATCCATCAAATAAAAAAATCCAATATGGCCACCAAAAAGGCTACATTTTGATTGGCCCACGGCGGCCATGTATTCTGACAGAGCATTTCCCTTGAACAAACTTTAATGGCGCTTAGTCCCTGATCATATCTCCCAAATTTCGGCCTGATCCCTTCAGCGGTTCTGGAGCAGAAGTCGTTTTCGGTCATCCAAGATGGCCGCCGAACCATTCTGTCAATCAAGTCGTCTTGAGCAAACTTGGCTTGCGTCTTTCCCTAGATGAGGTTTCATAAGTTTTGAATCGATTCCCCAAGCGATTTCGGAGAAGAAAATCTTTAAAGGCATTTCCTAAAATCGGCCGAAATCCAAGATGTCCGTCGGCCAAATTAGTCGATCGGCTTCATTTGAACAAACTTGGATCCCTATATGCCTTAAGGATGCTTCCTGCCAAATATAATTGAAATCGGCCCAGTGGGTCTTAAGAAGAAGTCGTTTAAAGGAAAAGTTGACGGACGGATGGATAGACACACGACGGACGGTTGCCACGGCATAAGCTCACACTTGGCCTTTCAAAAATGGTTTATTTTTGTCCGATATGATGTCAGAAAGCATACCATATAAAATAAAGTCGGCAGGAATTGGGACTTGGGAACATTGACCTAACCGCGAATGGGAAAGAAAAGTTTCATCAAACCTACTTTATTTAATGAAATATTTACACCTTTATATGCATTTATTCGCGGCAAGCGACACGTTTCTGCCATTCTGTTTTTACGGAAATTTCATACTAAACATTTCCGACTGACCTCAGGTGCTTGGTCGACTATAGTTGACTAGCTAGTTAACTATTTCAAGTTTGACTGGGATCTGTATAGCTATGGTTAGCCAGTCGAACTTGACCATAGCTATCACTTACATAAGCTGTAGCTGTTGTTATAAGTGAGCCACCAGATGCACCAGTCACAAGACGCACATCACCCTCGCTATCGATTATAATTGTCGGCGACATTGATGAAAATGGCCGCTTCCCGGGCTCAACATAATTTGTATCGGATGGCGCTATGCCAAAATAATTTGTCGTATTTGGCGTTGAGAAATCATCCATTTCATTATTGTACAAGATTCCGGTACTGCTTCCTAAGACTCCGGATGCGAACCTGAAATTGAAGTTTTTTTAAAATGACATATGTACAGTACAGCTGATAATAGGCTAGAGTGTTTCAAATCTCTGTTTATCTCCGTCATTCATGACGTAATTGATTATGGCATCATCATACATGTCATGTAGTTGATTATGATATCACGATTGTTGAATAAACTGGAAAGGTCCATTGGATTGGAAGACATTGCCACAGTATGTTTGATTTTGTTTTGGAAACAAACGGTAAGTTATTTCTGAACCATCCCGTAATCAGTGTGTGCTTGTGTGCGTGCATGCGTGCGCGCATACAAAGGCATAATAATCATAATAAATAATAATCTTTATTTATCGAGGGTATATATCATCAGTAAACTGATCTTCCTGAGGCCCTCCCAAACACAATAAACTAGATACAGTTAAATATGCGCATGCGAGCAAGTGAATATGTCCTTGTTGCCAGTAGGCTCACTCTTGATTTTGGAATCAAAATCTCAATGGTCATGGACAAATTTGACTGAAATCGGATCTCAGTAGTTTTTTTATACATGTGCCGGTGATGTACTCTCTCTCCCTCCCTCCCCCCTCCCTCCCTCCCTCTCTCTTTCTCTCTCTCTCCCGTGGGGGTAACCTGGGTAATAATACCTAAATACCTACTCTGTATTGATGGTTGCTGTGACAGAGACAGCATCTCCGTTCTCCGCTACAATTGATATATGTGATGTACCCTCTGATTTTGGCTGCTTAAAGAGCGGCCCATAATAATTGATATCATTAGCAGTTTTGCTGTCTTGTATTTGACTTCTGATGAAATCAGCATAGGATTTTGATGTTAAATTTGCCACAAGCTAAAACGAGAAAATATTTTTACTAATTTAAGCTGTTGCTTAATCCTTTGATAATGAAGTCGGTCAAAACCGGCCTCTGCAGTGGTCTTGAGGCATGTTTATTTGCAGGCCAAGAGAAGAGCATTTTTGAAATTTTACCGCTGAAATGACTGGCCAGTTATTACAGTGGTAAATTTTCAAAAATGAGTCTTCTCTTGGTCTGCAAATGAACATTCAAGAAGGAAATATTTAGATTTTCTTGACAAAATTAATTTGATAGATATTAAAGGGATAAAATGGATGCTTAAAGGGAATCACCAGACCCTCTATACTACTGTGTATAGAATGAATCTACAGACCGTAACGTTTTCAAAAATATAATTGTAAGATCTGTGCTCAAATTAGAAATATATATCTTCGTTATTTAAATATGTGGTACATGGGTTAAATTTCTATTCCCGGATGAAGGTGTATGACGTCATAAGTTGAACGTTTTTCTCGCTGTCATCCAACGCTATCGCAATAAAATTGCGAATTACGTTTTTATAAGGGGATTCTCTTCAGCGGTTTTAGGAATATATAAACTATATTTGCGGAAATGTTGAGGAATATATACTAACAGTCCTTTGTCTGATTTCTCTGATGGTGCCAATTTTGACATGAAGTTTTGATCTTAAGATAAATGAATGACGCGATAGTATAGGCAATTCAATATAATTGCCACTATTGAATCAACGCTCTCACTGGGGCTACGGCAGATAATGTTATTAAAGTTTCATCTATTAATATGAGAGTTTAAATAGTTTGTACATACATCCAGTCCATCTTTAGGTACTTATGTTTTCATACTAGCCTCAAAACTTCCTGAGATTTTGTAATGGTAATGTAATTGGCAGGTATCTTCATAGAAAATGGCCATCTTAAGGTTCGGCAATTAATGTGTGAAAATAACAAATACATTCCATAAATTTGCGATAGTGTGATACACGTCTTAATCTCTTCAATCTGTACATATATAAATAATGTCGATAGCATTATCACCGTTAGAGATATCACCATCCAAATGCGTGCACTCCTGTCTTCAGAGTGCCGTTATTATGGTTCTTGTCGGATGGGATTCAACCTATGACGTCATAGGTTTAATTAACTCGCAGAAAATTATAGTAACATAGCGTTTTTTAACACCATTTTACTCGGATTTATATACAAATGTCGGGGGAAAGCTTTATACAGTAGCTTAAATGTGGGCTCTACAATAGAACCGCGTATTTTATGCAAACGATGGTAACCCTTCTTGTGTTCCCCTGTAAAAGAAAGGTGTTAATGATTTTAAACTGAAAATGTGCAAGTAGCATTTCCATTATGGAGCAATATGTCAGAACATTTTATAGATTAATTCCATCCCATGGCCAGCAAAGCAGCATCATCGATTTCGGTAAAATTGACTCAAAATGCAATCTACAATAAAGGTTAAAACTCTAAAATCTGTACACAAAAATCATTCTTTCACATACATTTATCAATTAGCTCTTGACATACAGTACAACTCACAAATAAGTTAACATGTTTTCACAAAAAACTGTTATTTGTTAGAATTTTTAACATGATGTGAGAAATTTTCTGTTGAATATTTTGGACTTAGTTTGTTTGGAAGCCATTAGGCAGCAAAGGCTTCCAATAAAATTACGTTCAAAATATTCAACAGTATGTTTTATTTTGTTTTGGAAAAAATTAAAGGTATTTCTGAGTTGTACTTTACTAGCATCCGAATCCAACATCTGTTTGAAGGTATCATATGAAAATCACTAAATGCCGTCTAGTGGCCCGGGCAATATTATCATTTATTTATCCTCCCCCAGAAAACCTCCCATGTTGAACATAGATAGAGCCTTTATCCAATTGGTTCTTGTGCACATGGTGTGAGCGCCGATATTACATGTAGGCAAAGTTGACAGTTAACAAGACCGACAATCTGAGATTGCTAAAATATGCCGCTCCCATTCCGCCAAGCACAACCTTCCACCCAAGATTGGTCACTGTGACCTTGACATTTGACACCAAAATCTTCGAAAGACCAAGGACAACCTCGCACCCAAGATTAGTAACGATCCCTTCAATCGAACTCCAGTTATCACCCAGAAACGCAATATTACATCATTAATTAGGTCACAATAACCTTGACCGTTGACTTCAAAATCGATAGGGTTCTTCGGACCACCAAGGAAAACCTCCCACACCAGATTGGTAATGATCCCTTCAATATAACTAGAGTTATCATCCGGAAACACAATATTATGTCATTAATTAGGTCACTGTGACATTGACCTATGACCTCAAAATTAATAGGTTTATCGGATCACCAATGACAAGCTCCCATGCCAGATTGATAATGATTCCTTCAATAGAACTTGAGTTATTATCCGAAAATGCAATATTATAACATTAATTAGGTCACCGCGACATTGACATTTGACCTCAAAATCAAATAAGGGTTCTTTGAACAACTAAGGACAAGCTTCCACGCAAGATTGGTAAAGATCTCTTCAATAGAACTCAAGGGATCATCCGGAAACGCATTATTACATAATTCTTTAGGTCACCATGACCTTGATCGTTGTCCGTGTGAGGCCAAATCGATAGGGTTCTTCAGAACACCAAGGAGTAGGCTCGTGTGATTACTACTTTCAGTGATCACGATCGATTATTTAGGAATAATTGTGATGATTACGATCGATTATTTAGGAATAATCGTGATTACTCGATTAATCATCCTGGGTACAAATTACCCAAATATAACAACAAAAGCATATAATGACGAAATAAAGCTCCAATGGTGTCTAGAAATGTCCATTTACAGGCCAAGAGAAGACTATTTTTGAAAATGTTAACTAGAATGACGCTGCTCGAGCCAGTCATTCCAGTGATACCTTTTCAAAAATAGCCTTAACTTGGCCTGTAAATGGACAGAATTATCTGGGTAAAATGTCAATTTTCGAGACCTATTGCATTAAAAAGTAACTAACAGGTAAGTTTTGAAATATTTTATGCAATAGAAATTATTCACGATTATTCGCTTATTTCATCGTTAATCATATAAATTCACGATTCAAACAATAATCATGATTTTTTATTTAATCACATACTCTGAGGCAATCAGAGTGACTGATTTTCATTCCAGTGTTTTACCTTGATGGGCGCAGAAGTGAGCTCCACTCTGCCCTAATTTTGCAGCACCATGTCCTAAAAATTAATTTATTTAATTTTGACAAATGCCCTGATTTTATAGCAAAAATGCCCCATATGCCCTCTTTATCTCTTGTAACAAACCCACATCAAGGGAAAACACTGCATTCCGCCGCCAAAAACTATTAATGCTTGAATGTCTAGTATCTCAATTTCAAAAGCGAAATACAAGTTATAAGCAGTTGAAAAATTTTAGAAGTAATTTGCCTGGGAATTGTTGATCTCAAAGGCAGCAACACCTCCCGGTAAAATTAATTTCAACATATTCAACATAATATTCCTTACATGTACATCGTAAACAATTTGCCATATATTTGATCCGGAAATGTTAACCCCGTTTAGTAAATATCAGCAGCCTGTTCAGAAAGGAAATCGTTCCCGAGAGTTCTTGTTTTTTGGTTCCGTAATATGTGTTAATGGGAACCTACTGGAAACTGAATTGCAGTTCCGTGAATAATGCATCCTTATAGCCTACGACAATGGGCATGATGGGTAACAAATTTTGGGTCCCGTGAATTTGCTCACCTGGTAGTACCAAAACGCTCCCGGAACCAATATTGATGCCTGTAAAAGGGCTAACACTTTACCCTCAAAATCTGTTCACGTAAATTTATTTATATTTTCTCACTGCAAATGTTCATTTGCAGACCAAGAGAAGAGTATTTTTGAAAATCGAGGTAGTCAATCCAGCAGTACATTTTCAAAAATACTCTTCTATAGGTCTGCAAATGAACATTTTTCAAAACCACAGCAAAAGCCGTTTTTGGTCTATTTGAGGGTTAACTAGTTAACTGCACCCTGTCCTGAAAGACAAGAATTCTGCGGAATCAAATGTCTCGCCTGTCTCCTGTTTGTGACAGTGGCATTGATGTTTGACCTTGTGACCTCCATGTTATTATGCTGCCTCCAAACGTGATAGGTAACCATGGATATAATTTTTAGTTCAAATAGGATTAACCCATCATGAAATATAATTGATTTGCTGAATGGAAAGACTTAAGGTTGAAAAAGCAGAGGTCAAATAGCAATATTAGAATGGCTTTGACCTGGTGACATCCATGTTACCATCCTGTATACTCTTGGCATAAGCAAACATTTACCAAAGTTGTGTTCCTTTAGGGTTAAGCAATCCCGAAATATAACATGATAAGATTTGCAGTCTAAAAACTTAACATTAAATAATAACAAAGTTCTGTAGATGTCAGAATGACCGTGACATTGTGAATTCAGTGTCAATATGTTGCTTCCTAACATTATAGGTAACCATGTATCCAAGGTTAGTTGCAATAGGCTTAACCAATATTTGAAATATAAGCTAAAAAAGCAGAGTCCTGTATCACGGTCACAGTGAACTTGACCTTCGACATTGTGACTTCTGTGTCAATATGCTGCACGCTAACATTATAGGTAACCATGCATCCAAGGTTAGTTGCAATAGGCTTAACCAATCATGAAATATAAGCTGAGAAGTTTTGCTAAACGCAAAAACTTAATGTTGAAATAACAGAGTTCTGTATCAAGCTTACGGTCACAGTGACCTTGACCTTTGACCTTGTGACCCCAACATCATCTTGCTGCTTTCTATCATTATAGGTAACCATGTATCTAAGTTTAGTTGCAATAGGCTTAACCAATCATGAAATATAAGCTGAGAAGTTTTGCTAAATGTAAAAAACTAATGTTGACGCCGCCGCCATCGTCAAAGTGATACCAGTCCTATGTCTCACTTCTGCTTCTCAGACGAGACAAAAAAACATTTCAGATGAGATCACAACAAATAACTAAGCAGAAGTCCCAGTCTCTTTGCTGTCAGTATGTCTTGTTAGAGTGCTCTGCTGTTTCGCAAAACACGTTTGTGAAAATAAAACAATGCTTTTTATCGGTGACGTAATTACACGTGAGGAACCATCAGACAGGCGTATTTTACGTTCATTTAACCATTTAATGACTAAATTTAGTCAAGAAAACTAAAATATGTGTTTATGGAATGTTCTTTGAAGACCAAGAGAAGACTATTTTTTTATTACGGTTACCGTAAAAAGATAGAATGTTGACACCAGAGTGGTAACTCTTTAACCCTCTGAATTTATTCAAGAAAATTTAAATTTTCTCATATAAAATGTCTATTTTCAGACCAATAAAAGACTATTTTTCAAAATTTACCACTGGACCGACTGGCTCGGTTATCGAGCCAGTCATTCCAGGGGTAAATTAACATTTTTCAAGACCACTGCAGAAACCATTTTTTGCCGATATCATTGTTAAAAGAGTTTAGGTGAATGTAAAAACAAAGCCTTATAGGTAGTAAACCGTACTGTTAAAATATTACATCATTTTCAAAAAAATCTTCTTTTGGCCCGCAAATGGACATTCCTCAAGACCACTGCATAGGCCAGTTTTGGCCGGCTTCGTCGTGAAAGGGTTAAGCGCAATGTAAACATAGGGCAGGGTAAATCTACATGGTATTTCCTAAACTCAGTTAATAACTTTGATATGAAATCAATCCGACATTGAAATTATCTATAGGTCAATATAATGGAACTTACCTCAGTAACATTGACAAAATCCTCATCTCCCAAGCCAGGACGTTTAGCATAGGCAAACTTAAACGTTTCCACTATTCTATGATACGTCAGTACTGACGATTCTGTCTCTTTTAAATTATCAGGCGTCAGGTTGTACCCTGAAGGAAACAGAAACGGTGTTATCAGTGATTCCATGTTATATAATTGTCCGGATTGATCAGAAAAATAACAACTTATGTTCAATGAATTGTTCATTTGCAGGCAGAGGCGTTTTTGAAAATTTACAACTGGAATGACTGGCTCAGTTATCGAGCCTGTTAATCCAGACTTTGTAAATTTTTGAAATATATAATTTTCTTAGTCGGTAAATGACTAATTCTTAATGCTTGAACACTCATAGAAAGCCAAAAACAGCTTTTGTAGTTGTCTTGGGAAATGTCCATTTGCAGACCAAGAGAAGACTATTTTTTCAAACTTACCACTGGAATGAAGGAAATGTCAATTTCCCTTTCTCCGAGATCTAACAATACTCACCATTCTATTACTTCTGATATACAGCTGGCTCTAGGACTATAGACTTAGAAAGCTTTACCGACTCCTTGGAACCGGGTACTCGGCTCCCAACTGCCGAGAACCCGTCTACCATAGAGCTCATATTGTTTGCATAGCCACCAAACAAGAGAAATCCATGGCTTGCCTCCGTGGGGCTGGGAAGCTGGGTCTGTAACAGAATGGTGAGTATTGTTAGATCTCGGAGAAAGGGAATTTGACATTTCCTTCATTCTCCTTCGATCAATACTCACCATTCTGTTACTTCTGATATACACCAGATTTGATCAGCAACCTGGTGGGAAGGGGCAAGCCATAAATGCTACTTTTGCCCCTTGGAGAAAGATTTAGACTTAAAACTTGACCAACGGAGACCTAAAAGGACCATCAAGTTAACGGAACCGAATCGCATCACTGCCCCCCGCCCTTTTTTTTCTCCTAAGAAAAGGGAGAGAACTCACGAACATGTATCTCGCCTGAAACACAAATATGCCAAGAGGGTTAACTGCTCCTTGCATATTCACATGTATTAGCCTGGGAATGAGAATGAATATATAAGATGAATGAACATGATATATAGACATAATACAAAAAACTCTCATATTGAATTACCTTATGATAATTGGACTTCAGACGTACCGCCTCCAACCATTCACTGGTCCGGCCATCAGTGACACAATCTGGTTGTCATCCTCTCGCTCGAGCATGCCTGCTTTAGATTCTTTTCTTACCAAAGTGAAAAAAGGGTGAAGAGCAGTGTGGTCACTTAACTATCGTCTCAAAACAGCTAAAGCGAGTGGATTGGCTGAGTCTGACACATCCCTCATATAGTAATCCGTAAATGCGGACTCACAGTGCCATTGTGCAACGGCCATGATGTCCTCTAATGGAACACCACTGTAAAGGGCGGTCGAGGCGGCTATTCCTCTAACATCGTGTGCCCTTGCGCCCTGCACCTGGTGCCCAGTCACCATCTCATGAGTAGTCTGAATGCATTCGACTACCCAACGAGAGATAGTATCCATGGATGCGGCGCCATAAGGCTTCTCATGGCAGATCCACAGATGTCTATCGTTCGACCGTACCGAGTCAGTCCGTTTCCTGTACTTAGTCAAAGCACGGACCGGGCACCAGACACTGGCATCACGATCAAACCGTGTTAACTTCGGTATTATGATCGGTTTGCCGGGATATCTCAAAGATTGATTCTTTGACATAAACTCTGCTCTTGGCAGAAGACGCAGACCCTCTCCGGAGACAATAAATCAGTCCCTCTCTGCCGAAAGCGTATGGATCTAACTGCGCCTTCTAGCTGAGGAAGCTGCCAATAGAAAAACCGCCTTTAGAGTCAAATGCTTTAGACTAGCTGAACGCAACGGTTCGAAAGGGTGCTTGGCCAGTACATTAAGCACTAAAGATAGACTCCAGGCTGGAATGACTACCGGTTGTCTCGGTCGGAGATTGCTCATTCCCTTCACCATCACATTTAACTGGGCCACCTCTGGACTATCCCTGTTGGCTAGACAAGGGATAACGGATGCCAAAGCTGACTTGTATCCAGCAATTGTGACGGGAGCTAGTCCTGAAAAGAACAGCTCACAGAGAAAGTCTGCTATTTGCTGAATAGTGGATTGAAAGGTATCAATACCCTTTTCTTCACACCAGTCTGCAAATCTGTTAACCTTGTTGTTATATGACTTGAAGGTTGACCTCCTTCTCGCAGCCGCGATGAAATCAGCAGCTTGTCGAGAAAAGCCTTCCGACGTGGAACGTTGTTTGATAACATCCACGCAGTCAATTTGAACATTTCGGGACGCTCGTGTAGGAAGCGTACCTTGGCCTGGGAGATTATGTTCCGAATCTCGGGCAACTGCACTGGGTTTTCCACCAGCAGATCTAGCAGATCCGTGAACCACGCCCTGCTGGGCCAATACGGCACTATTAGCAGGACCAGACACAGTTCCTCCCTGATCTTCACCAATACCTTCGGCAGAAGAATGGTGGGTGGGTACGCGTAAGCGTGCATCCCTCTCCAGCTTATCGCCAGAGCGTCTGTATCGACAGCATTTGGATCTGGAATCGGCGAGACATAAGTCATGATTTGAGCATTTTCCCTTGTGGCGAACAAGTCCACGTTGGGTTTGCCCCAATGCTCGAAGATCCTTCGCAGAACTGGAGGGTTGAGGGACCATTCTGTTGGCAGAATTCTCTGTCTGCGAGACAACGCATCCGCCAGAAAGTTCAATCGGCCAGGAATGTGAGCTGCTTTCAAAACAACCGAGTAATTCCTGCACCATTGAATCAAGTGCCACACAGTGTGGGTGACCTGGTCCCGCCTTGGCGATTTATGTATGATACTATCGTCGAATTGTCCGACCGTATCAATATCACCTTGCCCCTGATCATCGGAAGAAACTCTTCCAACACCAGTTCCACTGCCATCATTTCCAACAGATTGATATGCAGCTGGCTCTCTTGGAGAGTCCACGTGCCCGAGACCTGGTGTTCTCCCAGACAGGCCCCCCACCCCTCCAGCGATGCATCCGTGTATACGGACAGCTGGGGGTGGGGTAGGTGAAGCGAAACCCCTACTAGGAGATTCTGACGCTCTTTCCACCATACACGATGCGACATTATTGGCTCCAAAACTGGCACCAGTTTTGACAGGGGTTCTGTTCTCTGTTTCCACGGAGACATCAGATACAACTGGATAGGTCTTCACATTAGAGCAGCGTACGGGATCACCTGCTCCATGGAGACCATCATCTGAAGAAACCGCCTCGCCTGAATGTGGTTTCCCACTCGAAAACTCTTGAGGATGGCTAACAGAGACACCACTCTGGGCTCTGACGGGTAAACCCTGCCCTCCTCGAGATCGAATCGCATCCCCAAATAAACGAAATGTTGCGTGGGTGTCAACTCAGATTTCTCCTTGTTGACTATCCAGCCTAGATCTGAAAGTAGCTTCAGAGCCAGAGCAGTATCCACGTTCAACCTGGCTGCCGAGTCTGCTTTGATCAGCCAGTCGTCTATGTAGGTGTGTAGCGCTACGTTCTCTTTTCTGAGAAACGCTGTCACCGCAAGGACCACTCTTGTGAAATCCCATGGAGCAGTCGACAGGCCAAACGGGAGAACAATAAACTCCCATACTTGATTCTGAAACGCAAATCTCAGAAACCTGTGACAACTCCTGTTCATTGGAATGTGGAAATATGCATCTTTCAGATCGATCGACACACACCACATTCCTTTCCTCAATCCCGCCATTACCGACCTCGGCATTTCCATCTGGAACCGAGGCGTATGGATAAACCAATTTAATGGCCTGAGATTGAGTACGGGTCTCCATCCCCCTGTGCTCTTGGGGACAAGGAACATATTTGAATGGAAGCCTGGAGTGTTCTGGTTCGCTGGTTTTATTGCTCCCTTCAGAAGCAAACCCGACACTTTGTTTTGAACGGCTTCTAACTTGTCTGGTTCCCTTGGTACGGGTGTCCAGACAGGTGCCAAAGACAGATTCTGCGGCGGAAAGTCCCACCACTCCGGCATGTAACCCTGAGATAACCATCCCAGGACCAGACTGTCTGACGTCACACCTCGCCAGGCCTCGATGAAACGCATGAGCCTTCCACCCACCATAGACGCCTCGACGTCTAACGGGGTTGTCCGGCTCACGGTCCGCTCCCCCACCCCTTTCTTAACGAGAGAGAGAGAGAACCATTTCGGTCTTGGCTCGGCAGGTCTAACTGGCACCGCTGTTCCTGTCGCACAGGTGCGGTCCAGGCGGATACGAAGGGAGCTCTCGTACCCTCAGGTACGATCCACTCCCTTCTTTCCGCCCTTTGAGGACTTACCCTTACCCTTCCCGCCTCTAGGGCGATCAGGAGCAACATTGGGGAGGGTAGGGGCCTCCACAACCTTCCTGGCTTTCTTAGCCGGCGGCGGCTGAGAAAAACCAGACGAAGCAGAAGTCGCAGTAGGCTTAGCTATCGCCTTGCCTTTCTGCTTCTTTGAAGGTTGAACAGCTAACGGTTTCCCTACAGCCCCTAGTGCGTGCGCTTGCCGCACTAGCTCCAGCTGTAGGTTTACCGCCAACCGATTCTGCGCAATGCTGGCAGTGTCCTCTAGGATGGCCCGCGCCTGGCCACCGAAGATGCTAGGCCCTGTCAGGGGTGTCCCAAGAAGACGCTCCCTGATTGCCGTAGCCGGACGCATATGGTCAAGAACCATTTGCCTCCTGGACTTTGTCACACGCACCTGCACCCTTGCCAGTGCGTCCATAGACAGCACCAAGCCGTCATTGTCGCAAGAAAGCGCCACAGGTGGCCTGCTCCCGCTTCAGCCCACACCGACTGAAGAAGGTGATACGAATGGTTGACAGCACTCATAGCTGCCCTCACACCCTCATCGCATAGGGACAGGACTTCCTCCTGGTGTGCCTGGGACTTGTCCACAAGTGCCGGACCAGGGCCACCCGCTCCAGCACTCTGAACACCCAGAACCCATCGGTCATCCTCGGTGACCGATGGTACCACACCATACCTGTCGTATTCCCCCCGTGGAATACGACACCTCGCCCGCACCTCCCTGGAGGCCGCAGGGAGCTGGCCCTTGGTCATGAGCTGCTTACTATAAATAGCCTCAAGCAACTCGATGAACCGTGGATCCAGTCCAACAGACTGGATCCGGGCTGCGGGCAAGATCCCCGTCCTAATCGATGCAACCGACGGATGGGGCGCATCCTCCTCGGCCGTGGCCGAAACCACAGACGGGTCAACCCTGGCTAGCCAAGCCAGAGCATCCGACCAGTCTACTTCGGAGGAAGACACACCCGTGAACACGTCACCCGTTGACGCATTCACGGGCCTGCCAGCCACGGCCTCCCGGCAAGGAGCCGCGGCTGACACGCCAAGCACTCGGTACCAAACGGTTCCGCCGCCACCCCATGAAACACACCAGTCCATGGGGTAGGCCCGCACGGAAAACCATGCGGACCCATAGCAGACGCGGAACCGTGGCCAGACATGGGCGCCAACGGCACCCCACGTCTAACCGCCGGACCAGGCGAGATAGGTGAGTACCACGCCTGGCCCGGCACACCCGTCACCGTGTCGGCTGGCGTCAAACCAACCATCACGGGACCGGTGCCTGGTACCAGATTGGCCTCAACCACGGGCGGAGCCGCTGCCCTGGCTTGTGGGGGAAGCCAGACAGATGGAGGACGGTTCCGTCCAGGATGGAATCGACCTCCATATTCTCCACCCGTGGCATCACAGGCCGCAGCAACCTCTCCTCCTCGGCCTCCTCGTCTTCAGACTCGGAAGAGTCGTCACTAGACGAGGAAACCGTGGAGCCGTCCTGGCGGACGGCTCCCATGCCTGACGGACCGGCCACCGCTACTGGACCACCCGGAGGTGGCCGCAGAGAGACAGAACCCGTCAGGCCTGAGCCCGACGGGACTGCCAGAGGGCTGTACGAGACGGCTCCCTCAGTGACCAGTCCAGAACCCTGTCCAAGGACAGGGTCCGTACCAAGCATGGGGAGAAACTGCCCCCCAACCTTCGGCAGCAGGGACGACGCCAGCGTGGTCAGAACACTATGCAGAAAACCCTGCATAGCCGGACCGAACCACGCCGGCGGTACCATCTCCGCCACCTCCAGCTGGGGACGTGGAGCACCCCCACCGGCCGAACCAGACGCTCCACGATTTAACTTCGAACTGCCTGACCCCGCGTCAGACCCAGCCACATCCTTCTGGGCAAGGAACTTTAACATCGTATCCGCGGACCACACTGCACACACATTACACCTACTATCAAGGTTACATGGAGTACATCTAAAGCAGACATGGTCCTTAAATAGGACCCGTACGAACTTGTGGCACTCGTCACATGATGGCGGGGCTGGCTTGGCCTATAAATAAGCACAAACCTACAATAAGCAAGCGGAACGAGACACGGATGGAAGGCAGACAATTAATTTTCAAATAATTTGACCATAAATTAACTGTAAACCCTCCCGCACCCCACCCTGCAACGTTACAGCAAAGATCGCATTGATTATGACGACAAGAACGAAGCGGGCATAAACACACCCATAATTGATCCTCCAGGATGTATAACGGAACCAGGAATCATATCGCATAGCATTCGGGGTATATTTACCAATCAATATAAATTATACTCCTAACGAAAGCCAAAACGATATGTGAAGAAACAACAAAATGTAAACAAACTGCTGTAGCACACGGTAAAACCGCAGACCAGACATCTAATCAAGAATTTTGAAACCACCGATCATTGCAAACAGATCGTGATAACATGCAAAACTTGAACATTCCAAAGTTTTCTGGTACCATTTTTAGTATGCAGCACCCAGAACAAGATGCGCGAATTAATGAAAAAATTTTCTTCACATAAACATCCGAGCACCACGGGTGTGACGTCACCCGCTCGGATCTTACGGAGAACGACGTCAGCCGATATTCGTGTTACAAATACCGTAGCAAACACCTATTTTCATATCTGCCGATCGCCTGTTGGGGTTAAAGAAGGTGACCATCCAGCATATCTCGTTGTTAACACACATCCCAGATTATTTGGGGTCAGAAATTGGAACATGCGACACAAACAAAATTTAGAGACCTAAGTCTTTTAACTATGGAATAATAAGGAATTATACGACCTGGTTATCATCGGCGGTATCCATATTATCCAATTATCCTTGCAAAGAGTCACTAGCTATCACAATCACAGACACAAAGACTTAGATTTATTTCTTAATCTTTCCACTGTAAAAAGCATGTATATCTCTTGTTGCTATGCAAACAAGAATGAGCTCTAAAGTAGACGGGTACTCGGCAGTTGGGAGCCGAGTACCTGGTTCCAAGGAGTCGGTAAAGCTTTCTAAGTCTAGTCCTAGAGCCAGCTGTCAAGGCCAGCTGTATATCAGAAGTAACAGAATGGTGAGTATTGATCGAAGGAGAATGACTGGCTCAATAAGCGAGCCAGGCATTCTAGCCATAAATTTTCAAAAATACACTCGGTCTGCAAATGCACATTTTTAATGAGAAAATTGAAATTCTCTTGAACAAATTTGAGAGTTTAAATGGTTAACCTTTTTCTGAAATGTAGTCTGTAAGACAACATATCTTGAAGCAATCCTATAATCCAAACTCACTCACCATCCAGTATATTAAGTATAAACTCTATGACTGGTCCACTGCCTGGTGACGGTGGGCCGACGACGCGGAGACCATTGGCAAGAGTTATTGTACTTGGCTCTCGTATTCTGGCCTTATAATCCGGGAGATCTTGTGCTGTAAATCTTCCACCTGGAGAAGAATAAAGTTGAACAAGCATTCTGTAAGTATCACTTTGCAATACGTGTCCCCTACCTGGTGATATAAATCTTTAGCGATTGACAGTCAAGAAACTCCATTAAAAATTAACAGAAGCAGCTGAAACTCGAACTTGATCTGTAACTTCTCATATCAAAGCTATTACCAAGTTTCAGTTACATATGGTGATGGAGAACGAAAAAGTCTTGAAGCTGATATATGTTTGTATTTCATAACTCGAAAGTGGACATAACGTCATCAAAAATTTAAGCAAATGTCTGAAACTCGAACTTGCTCTGTAATTTCTCATAACAAAGCAATGTTATCTCAGTTGAATATCTTTAAGGGCCACAAAAAAAATTGTGGAAAACTACATGTAATATTTTTTGTATTTCATAAGTTGAAAGGGGCCATAACTCGATCAAAAACTGGCGATGTACCGATTTTCACTTAAATATCTTGAAGGAGTGCGAAAAAAAGTGAGGAAAGCTGATATTGTTTTGTATTTCTAAAGTCGAAACTCCATAAAAACTTGATGCATACACTTGAAACTCGAACTTAAGACTGTAACTTCTCATAACAAAGCAATGCACCCATTCTGACAGACTGCGAAAAAGAGTGCGGAAACTAATATTTTTCGTATTTCATGTTGAAAGGAGGCATAACTCCATGAAAAATTTACGAAAACGTCTGAAACTCGAACTTGCTCTGTAACTCCTTATACTAAAGCGTCGAACAAATTTTCCCTTCAATATCTCGAAGGAGTGCAAAAAAGTTGCGGAAAGCTGATATATTTCAAATTTCTTAGTCGAAAGGGGGCATAGCTCCATCAAAAATTGACACATACACATGAAACTCGACCTTGACATGTACCTTCTTATAACCAAGTAAAGTACATACATTACCAATTCTCAGTTGAATACCTTGAAGGACTGCTAAAAAAACTGCAGAAAACCAACCGAGACAGACGGATTGCAACCATATAGTTCACATGATGAAGCGAATCACTAAATTATCTCTATTTCTCTACTGGCCCCAACGCATTAGAAATGTTCCAAACAACAACTCTGCCACTTTACAATTGGATAAACTTGATTATCGAAACACAAATTATAACAGATGCTTATACATTTACATATACATGTATGATCAATTAAAGAATATTAAGTACTGCATACCCACCATGGTGTGTGCGCATGCGTGTGTGCATGTGGTTGGGGGGGCGGTAAGGAGTGTGCGCATGCGTGTGTGCATGTGGTTGGGGGGGCGGTAAGGAGTGTGCGCATGCGTGTGTGCATGTGGTTGGGGGGGCGGTAAGGAGTGTGCGCATGCGTGTGTGCATGTGGTTGGGGGGCGCGGTAAGGAGACACATGTAGAGTTGCTGAATATGTGTCATTGTGTAGTACTTGGCTAGTTAACAATGGTTAAGAAATTAAGCTTAAAGGAGAATTAGATTTCAAAATATTACGTTTTTAATCACATTTTATGAACTAAAAAGAATATTACTGTTAAAATTTTGGTCAAAATCATGAATTTTGACACAGAATGATGTCATCGTGTGAATCGTCAATAACGTGGCTTCAGATTATGCCAGACATGTTTAGAAAAACAGGACACTAATAGACGAAACTGGTGCCTAATAAAATTATAAAGCTGGACATTAGCTCAGATTTAAAATCTAGTTTATTAATCTGCAATCTGCAATTTTAAAAAAGATTATTGTTTTTTTCTCTGGATCTTTATTCTTATTCTTCTTACTATTATTCTCAAGGATTTTCGCAACCTATCTCCTCCTACAGTTTTGATCTGATAAACTTAAACCTCGGTCACCTTGTAGGAGCCCCTTGGATCTAGTTTGATATTAATTTTCTTCTCGATCGGGTGTATGGTTTCCGAGATATCTGCATTTACGCGGGAAAAAAGTCCCATAGGAAATGTATGGGAGCAATATTCGGACAGCGACTACTCCTAGAGTTTTTGGTCAATCATCTTGAAACCGCACAGACTTCTAGCATGTGTTGATCCGCATCTCCACCCAAAATATTTTTTTGGGTACGATGAGCAGATTTGGAGAAAACCCGGCATAAACCAAATTTTTTCGAGTCACGATAATTCATATTGGCCTGTCAGATGGTTGAAATTTGGCATATACGTAGATGTATTATACTACTCTTCATTAGTGAAATAAAATCACTAGTGAACTTGTTAACCATTCAGAACTCTGCATTTCCATGCCCACAATGTCACCATAGGAAATGTATGAGAGCAATATTCGGATACTGACTTCTGCTAGTGTTTTGCCTCTAACATCTTGAAACTGGAAAAACGTCTAGCATGTCTTGACCCACATGTTGACCCAAAATATTTTTTGGGTCTGGCGACCTGTTTTTGAGAAAATCTGGCATAAGTTCAATTTTTTTAAATCAAGATAATTGATATTTCTCGGTTGGTCAGATGATTGATATGTGGCATACATACATAGATACATTATACTACTATTGATTAATAAAATAAGATCATTGGCGAACACATTAACCTGTCAGAAAGCTACATTTCTGTTCCCTACATGTACCATAGGGAATGTATTGGAGCAATATTCAGTCAGCGACTGCTCCTAGGATTTTTTATGGATCATTTTGAAACCCGACATATTTCTAGGATCTGTTGACCCGCAAGTTGACCCAAAAATTCTTTTCGGTTCAGCGACCAGTTTTTGAGAAAATGCTACATAAAAATAAATATTTGACAGGAGAATTTTTACTTCTGTCCCTGTCAGAGGGCTCACATTTTTTACATCCCTAGATACCAGAGGCTACTACTGTACTGCTTACTTAAATAAAATCGTTAGTGAACATATTAACATTTCTATTATTGCAAATCTGCACACTAAACAATATTTCCATGAGTTGCTGATAGATGACGGAATTATGGTCAGATTGTTTCAGCATTTAGATCGACTGATCCGGGGCGGAATTGCCTCTCCGACACCATTTACAGAACTCCGATATCCCGAACGGTTCATGAGATATTGAGGATTTTATATCGTAGACAAATATGTCAATAGGGAATGTATTGGAAATTGATTTGATGATAAATTACCACGTTTTGGAAATATCACATCTAAAGTTGGTACATTTCTAGTATGCAACAGGCATGTATAGATCATCTACAGAAATTGGATCTGGTGTATGGTTCCCGAGAATTCCATATTTTCTTGTCCAAAAAGTCCAATTGGAAATGTAAGGGAGTGCTATTCGGACAGCAACTCATCCTAGAGTTTCTTGCAGATCAGGGAGAAACTTAACAGACTTCTAGCATCTGTTAACCCACATCTGACACCTACCTATTTTCCTGGTCCATTTAGTACTATTTGTGATTTCTAGCCTCCAAACTTGAGACACTTTCAGTATACCTTAGGGCCTGGGATGCTTTTATTTTTCTTTTGGATCCAGTGAATAATTTCCGAGGAATACGTTTATCCGTACCCAAAATTCCCCATAGGAAATGTATGAGTGATATTCTGATAGAGACTCCCCTTAAGGTTTCTGCAGATCATGTTGAAACTTAACATCCTTCCAGAATCCGTAGTCACACATCCGACCCAAAATCAAGGAAAAGGCCATCAAATGTCTAATAAAGGAGAAATTAATTAATTTTGTTTAGCCCAGGTAGCCAGAGACAATCTAAATTCACCAGATTTAATTGCCTCAATCAACTTCAACAGGTAAAGGGAGGTGATTCATGGCAAAACCTAAAATTGGTCACTTTGACCCCTGATTGACCTTGACCTTGGATGGGTCACTTTCAAACCATCACCGTTGAATCTGGCATGTGTGATATACCTATAGTAAAGTTTTCATGAAAATCAGGGGAAAAGATCTGAAGTTTCAAATAACCAAATAATTAATGAATTTTTTTGGCGCATGTAGAGAGAATCGAAATTCATCATATTGAATTGACTCAATCAACATCAACAGGTAAAGGGAGGTTATTCATTCCAAAAACAACAAGAGGCCCAATGGCCTGTGGTGCTCACCTGGACCATTAGCATTTGAACCATTTGCATTTAAATAGATTTTCACCCAAAAAATTGATCAATCAAAATTCTGAATAGAATTTCTAGAGTCTACCAGTCCATAGAATCCATTAGTTTAATTTTTTTTGGAAATATGTCAAGCAGCTAGAGGGTAGCAATTTGACAATTTCCGGTAGATTTTGTATAAAATCTCCGCATTTCATGCAAAAAATTGATGAACCAAAATTCTGAATGGTTGTTTAGAGCCTATGGCCATAGGATCCTTTCAGCCTAATTTGGTTAAAACCGGTAAAGATGGTCAGGAGAAAAAGCATTTTGACAATTTCAGGTACATTTTTCATAAAATCTAAGATTTTCAGCCAAAAAATTGATGAATAAAAATTCGGAATGGAAGTTCTGGAGCCTATGACCATTGGGTCCTTTCAGCCAGATTTGGTTGAAATCGCTCAGAATGGTAAGGAGAAGCATTTTGACCAAAAAATTGATGAATCAAAATTCTGAATGGAAGTTCTCGAGCCTACGACCATAGGGTACTTTCAGCCAAATTTGGTTGAAATCACTCAGAATGGCAAAGAGAAGAAGCATTTTGCCAATTTCCAGTAAATTTTTAATAAAATCTAAGTTTTTCACCCAAAATATTTACGAATCAAAATTCTGAATGCAGGTTCTATAACCTATGACCATAGGATCCTTTCAGCCAAGTTTGATTGAAATCGGTCAAAAGAAGCAATTTGACAATTTCCAGTAAATTTTGAATAAAATCTAGGATTTTCACTTAAAATATTTACGCAACAAAATTTTGAATGGAAGTTCTAGAGCCTATGACCATAGGATTCTTTCAGCCCAATTTGGTTGAAATCGGTCAAAATTCTAAGGAGAAGAAGCAAGTTGACAATTTCCGGTAAATTTTTAAAGTTTTTCACCCAAAATATTTACGAATCAAAATCCTCAATGGAATTTCTATAACCTATGACCATAGGATCCTTTCAGCCATATTTGATTGAAATTGGTCAAAAGGCTAAGGAGAAGAAGCAATTTAACAATTTCCGGTAAATTTTTAACAAGAGGCCCAAGGGGCCTGTATCGCTCACCTGCATCATAGGCATTTCAACCAGAAAGGCCATCAACAATAAGTAGAACCATACAGAGTTGAGCAGAATTATAACAAGAAAACAGAAGCCATGTTTCTTTATGTATCAACTTTTTGAACAAAACTTAATGGCCCTTAGTCCCTTATCATATCTCCCAAATTTCGGCCCAATCAATTCAACGATTCTGGATACAAAGTTGTTTTCGCGAAAACTAGGTCATCCAAGATGGCCACCAAGCCAATGGACCAATCAGGTTCTCTTGAACAAATTGGTTCTCCTCCTGCATTAGATGATGTTTCATGAGTTTTGAATCAACCCCCAAGCTGTTTCGGAGATTTTTAAAGACCTTTCTAAAAATTGGCTGGTTTAGCCGGTGGCCATCTTGGATTTTGGCCGATCAGCATCGTTTGAAAAAACTTAGACCTCTATGCCCTAAGGCTGCATTCTGCCAAATATAATTGAAATCGGCCCAGTGGTTCTTGAGAAGTCGTTTAAAGAATTCCCCATTGCTTTACTATGGGCCCATTGCTTTACTATGGGAGCCTATGGCAGGAAAACAAACCAAGATGGCAGTCAAACCGTTTATCCAACAGTCTCAAAAGTGTCATATTTGAACACCCTTATAAGCATATATAGAGCAATTTTCACCATTAAAATACATCAAATACAAAAAAACAATATGACCAACAAATGCTAAATTTTGATTGGTTGATGCCGGCCATGTTTTTTAACATACGAAATTCCTTTGAACAAATTTGAATGGCCCTTAGTCCCTAAGAATATTTAATAAATTTCAGCTCTATCCCTTCAGCGGTTCTGGGGGAGAAGTCGTTTTCGGGAAAACCACGTCATCCAAGATGGCCGCCAGGCAAATAGGCCAATAAGGTTGGCTTGAATAAACTTGGGTCTAACATTGCCATACATGATGTGTTATGAGTATTGAATCAATTCCTCTTGCGGTTTCGGAGAAGATTTTTTAAAGTGTCTAAAAATCAGCCATTTTGGCTGCCGGCCATCTTGGATTTTGACCGATCCACTTCGTTTGAACAAACTTAGATCTCTATGCCCTATGAATGCTTCCTCCCAAATATAATTGAAATTGGCCCAGTGGTTCTTGAGAAGTCGTTTAAATAATTCCCCATTGCTTTACTATGGGCCCATTGCTTTACTATGGGAGCCGATGGCGGGACAACAAACCAAGATGGCAGCCAAACCATTTATCGGACAGTCTCGAAAGTGGCATATTTGAACTCGCCACACTGATAAGCATATATAAAGCAATTTTCGCCATCAAAATACACCAAATACAAAAAAGCCAATATGACCAACAAACGCTAAATTTTGATTGGTTGATGACGGCCATGTTTTTTTATGTACAAACTTCCCTTGAATGGACCTTGGTCCCGAAGCATATTTAGCAAATTTCAGGTCTATCTCTTCAGCGGTTTGGGAGAAGTAGTTTTCGTGAAAACTAGGTCATCCAAGATGTCCACCAGGCAAATTGTCCAATCAGGTTGCCTTGAACAAACCTGGGTCTACCCTTGCACTAGATGATTTGTTATGAGTTTTGAATCAATTCCTCCATTGGTTTCGGAGAAGACAATTTTTTAAAGTGTTTCTAAAAATCGGTTATTTTGGCCGGCGGCCATCTTGGATTTTGGCCGATCGACCTCATTTGAGCAAACTTTAATCTCTATGTCCTAGGGATGCTTCCTGCCATATATCATTGAAATCGGCCCAGTGGTTCTTGAGAAGTTGTTTAAAGAAAAAGTTGACGGATGACGGACGGTCGCCACGGCCACAACTAATAAAATCTAAGATTTTGACCCAAAAAATTTATGAATCAAAATTCCAAATGTAAGTTCCAGATCCGAGCACAATAGCATCGTTTGACCAAAATTTAGTTAAGATTCGGCTATTGGTTAAGGAGGAGTAGCGTTTTAAAGCAAAATTTGACGGACGACGGGCAGACGACGGATGGTCGCCACGGCATAAGGTCACTTGGCCTTTCAGGCCAGGTGAGCTAAAAATTGGTCAGTTTTTTGCATGAATTGCCTTTACCTTTAATTCATTAATTTCTCTTTTATTTGACTTTTAATGGCATTTTCCTTGATTTTAGTAAAAATTCCACAACAGTAAATCAGAACACATTATTTTATACTTTAGGATCAAGGCTATGGGTTTTAAAGAAATCAGCTTTTCCATACCCTGTGTAAAACTATGGGAATTTCAACTATGGATCTTTGAACTGCGACAACACTCAGATCAGCATCAGACATGTTCAATGATCATATGAGAAGAGGGCTTATAATACTCTGTAATGCCCAGTCATCGCAGATTTAGTTACTTCAGTAAATGTGTTCTAGTTAAACGTTATTATTTCTCGATGACACTGTGTGAATGAGAAGTAGTGAGCTATTGATTATCAAAAGAATATTATTCACAAGGTGATGTTATACAACAACAACCATTCACATGATGACATCACTCCGCAATTCTCATGAAAAATTTAAGAAAGAAAATTACGTTCCGCAGCGAAATCTACTAATTAGGAATTCAGAAATATGCAAATAAATAATACTAGACACGCTAAAATTACCGTATTTCTCCTATTAGAAGCCTCGGCTTCTATTAGGATACTGATGAAGAAATTTCACTAGCAGAATGTCCGAGAAATGGGGGTAGGCTTCTATTAGGATACAGATGAAGAAATTTCACCAGCAGAATGTCCGAGAAATGGGGGTAGGCTTCTATTAGGAGTTTTCTCCAAAAACATGTTTAGACACCCCAAACCCGCTTCTAATAAGCCCATGTTAGATGTCTACCGTTATCATCAAAGGGAATAAACGAAATCTAGGATTTCTTTTTTCACGAGAGAGTTGATACTTACCTCCCTAATACTTTTGATATTGCTAAATATTGGCTTTCACTCAATAAACACTCAGATTTAAAACAGTTAGGTGCCCCTACTGGGCAGGGAGTCAGAGCGTAGTCCGGCGGATGCCAGCCCCACCACCGCGCATGCGCAGACTAGCACTTCCTCTGACTAGATTATTGGCTGACACACATGCAACTATTAAGAGCCTGAAGACCGAGCCTCTGTGGGGTGGAGAGGCCGGGTCCGTATCTAGGGAGGTAAGTATCAACTCTCTCGTGAAAAAAGAAATCCTAGATTTCGTTTATTTCACTTCAAGAGTATACTTACCTCCCTAATACTTTTGATATTGCCAGAATTCGAAAGTGAATCTGGCGGGAGGGAGGCGAGGTCAAAAGACCAGCTCATCCCTATACGCTTTTCTGCGTTTAAGGCACTAAAACTTCTGAAACTGTAAGAAAAAACAGTCAGGATTTGACTAACCATCGGATAACACCACCGATGTATGAGAGATGACCGAATGTCATATGCGCTCCCCCCCCTCCTTCCTGGGAGGAAGAGTCGACTGACCTCAATGTCCTATACGCTCTCTACGTACAAGTGCCATGTACTACAGGACAGAGACGAAAAAGCTCCATTTTCGTAACTCTCAACAATGAACCACACAAATACACAAACCATCACCATATTAATAACGGGTAATCGTGACAATACAATCAACAACGGACAACACATGAACAAGACTGACCTTGTTGACAATGGCTGCTGACATCATCTTCCCATCGGTAAAGACTGATGCAGGCCCAAAAAAGTGGGTGTTTCCATAAATTAATTGTGATATATATAAGTAATGAGGAAATCACCTCAAAAAATATAAACCGATTTATTTTTTCAAAACCGACAAGGCGAGAGGATTAGAGGTGTCACGGAGATAATGGTCTGTAAAACTTGACTCACAGTGCCACTGAGCCACCGACATAATATCATCCACAGGGACCCCATTAAATAGGGCCGTGGATGTCACTACGCCGCGGACACTGTGAGCCTTGGCCACGTCAACCTGTTTCCCGGTGGCGGATTTATGGCAAAACTGAATGCATTCCACAATCCACCTGGAAATGGTGTCCTTAGAAGCCCTCCCATGGGGTTCAATATATGACAACCATAACGCTGACTGGTCGGTGCGCCATGCCGCCGTACGTTGTTTGTACCGGCGCAGCGCCCGGACGGGACACCATGCTTTAGAATTAGGATCATATCTAGTTAAAGCAGGCAAAATAATAGGTTGACCTGGATATTTCAACGACTGATTTTTAGCCAAGAAATTAATCCTAGGTAGCAGCTTAAGGCCTTCCCCTGAAACCACAAAACGGTCATCCTCGGCTGATAAGGCATGAATCTCACTCCTACGCCTAGCCGAGGCCGCAGCAATTAAAAACACAGTCTTCAGTGTTAATAGTTTCATAGAAATGGAACTAAGTGGTTCAAAAGGCTTATCACCTAGCACTTGAAGCACTAGCGATAAACTCCAAGACGGAATCACAGGAGGATTCCTTGGTCTTAGATTGCCCATGCCTTTAATTAATACATTCAATGTATTTACTTCATCACTTCCCCTCTTAGCCAAGCAAGGAATAACAGACATTAATGCTGACTTATAACCAGCAATAGAGTTAGGCTTGAGGCTATAGGCATCATAGAGGTGACAGAGGAAATCAGCTACTACTTGAATAGATGAATCCATTGGATCAATACATCTTTTTGAGCACCATTCTGCAAATCTGTTGATTTTATAATTATATGCTCTGGAGGTTGACCCCCTCCTGGCTTTGGCCATAAACATGGCTGCTTGCTCAGAAAAGCCCTCCTTAATTCTAGATTCCTTGACAACATCCACGCAGTCAATCTGAACATTGACGGATTGTTGTGAAGGGCCTTGCCCTGGAAGATAATATCTTCCATCAGAGGCAGAGGAACCGGATTGCAGACCAGAAGGTCCAGCAGATCCGTATACCATGATCGGCTTGGCCAATCCGGGGCGATCAGAAGCACTTGGCATTCCTCTTGTCTGATTTTCTGAAGAATTTTTGGAATCAGGATTGCTGGAGGGAATGCGTATGCATACATTCTCCCCCAGCTGATAGCTAACGCATCTGTTGCGAAAGCGCTTGGATCCGGAATCGGAGAGACGTACGTCGTCATCTTCGCATTCTTGCTCGTTGCGAACAAATCGATGTTGGGTTTCCCCCAATGGTCGAACAGACGATCCGCCACACATTGATTTAGTTGCCATTCCGTGGGTAAAACACTCATCCTTCGGCTCAATGAGTCTGCAAGCAGGTTTAACCTTCCCGGAATATGAACTGCTTTCAAGGTAATCTGGTGATCCAGACACCAACATAGCAGTTTCCATGTCATCATACAGAGACTGGGCGACTTCGTTCCGCCCTGGCGGTTTATGTAAGTCACAACTGTTGAGTTGTCTGAACGAATAAGAACAATCTTGCCCTGAACTTTCTGTAAGAAATGTTCCAGGCCCAGGACTACTGCTCTTAGCTCCAGTAGATTTATATGTTCCTGTGACTGTTCCAGATTCCAAAGCCCTGATATCGTGGATTCTTCCAGGCAAGCTCCCCAGCCCTCCATCGATGCATCTGTATACACAGTCACCTGAGGGTGGGGAGGGGTTAGCAAAACCCCCGGTAAGAGATTCTCTGTATTCAACCACCATTGCAGGTGGTGAATCAGAGGCGCCAACACTGACACATTCGAGTCCAGCGAACCTGTACTCTGGGTCCATTGTGTCATGAGAAACAACTGGATCGGCCGCCTGCGTAAGGCGGCCTGAGGAATGACTGGTTCCAACGAAACCATCAACCCCAGCATTCTCAAGTAAACCCGTGCCAGGACATGACGACTGTCGCACACTGACTGAATCAACGAGATGAGTATTTGAACCCTCTCCTGAGTAGGATAAACATATCCTGTCTCCAGATCGAAGAACATCCCCAGGTAAACAAACTTCTGGGATGGAGTCAGCTCTGATTTTTGGAAATTGATCATCCAGCCCAAGTCTGTGAGAATTTTCAAAACAATCTCCAGATTGGCGGACAAACTTTCCCGGGTGTGCGCTTTCAACAGCCAGTCGTCTATGTACGTGTGGACTGCTATGCTTCTCCTGCGGAGGTATGCTGTGATCGCAAGAACCACACGGGTGAAAACCCGAGGAGCCGTGGAAATTCCGAAGGGCAACACCCTGAATTCCCACTGTCTGCCCTGGAATGCAAATCTCAGGAAGCGACAGAAACTCCTGTGGATGGGGATGTGGAAATAAGCGTCCTTCAAATCTATCGACGCCGTCCACATCCCCCTCTCCAACCCCGCCAACACCGAGCGCACCGTTTCCATCTTGAAACTGGGCGTCTCGATGAACTTGTTCAATGGCTTGAGGTTGAGAATCGGTCTCCACCCACCGGTGCGTTTTGTTACCAAGAACAGGGTTGAATAGAAGCCCGGACACCTCTGTGCCGGCTGAATAGCTCCTTTTTGTACGAGGGAATTTATCTCCTCCTCGATACACAACCTTTGATCTGGATCTCTCGGAACGGGAGTCCAGATTGGCACCAGAGACAGTCGCGACGGCGGGCCTGTCACCCACTCTGGATGATACCCCACGGAAAGCCATCGCAAGACTAAACGGTCCTGAGTTAACCGTTCCCACTCTTGCATGTGGTCGGCAAGCCGGCCTCCCACCGGTCCACCTAGGGACCGCGGTGGACACAAGGCATGCAAGAGCGGCACTGTCTCCGTCGCCATACACACCGGCGTGGTCCTTACCGCGGTAAGCGCCCTGTCAGGAACGATAACCACGCCCAGATCCTCGCGCGACCCGCCCCGCCCCGCGCGCACCTCGGTGCACGGGCGGCTGCCTGGCTGACGGCGGCTGAGGAGCCTGCGCCCCCCTCACTGCTGGCCGAATCGCACGCGGCCGAGGCCGGCGCTGCGACGGCGGCTGGCCTCTGACTTGGCCAGCACCACCTCGAGCCTGCAGGGGACGATACGCAGGGGCCGCGGCGCGAACGTTAGCACGACGCAGTACCTCAAACTGTTCGCGCAGCGCCCTCTGGTTATTCACCAGGGTGACCGTCTCCTGGAGGTGGCGACATCCCTCACCTCCAAAAAGACCAGGACCCGTCATAGGCGTACGGAGTAGCCTATTATACAGGTCCTGAGACGGGCACAAATTGTCCAGGGCAAATGTGCGTCTTGCCCTGACACTCCTGGTCACCGCCCGCGTCATACAGTCCAGCGCCAGGTTAATACCATCCTGGATGGTACGCTGGACCGCGAGCGGGCCTGGCTGGCGCGATGCGGATGCCGTTACTACCCCCTGTAACAGCTGGGAGACGTGGGACAGAGCGGCAATCGAAGCCCGCCCACTCTCCTCCGCATCACGCAACGCGGTATTCGCCGAACGCAACGCGTTCGCGCACAAGACCCCCGCGTCAGAACGGGATCCTGGCCGCGTATCCTCACCCAAAGCCGCGCGGTCATCCACGCTGGGCTTGGGTACCACACCGTACCGCTGGTAGTCCAGGGGCACGATGCGACAACGCTTGGCCACCTCGCGAGGGGCCTTCGCGAGACGTCCACTCGTGTTAATGGACGCCTCCGCCGCCTTGAACATGTCAACGACATGCTCCGCCAGCGGCAGAGAAGGCATAGCGTTAGCAGTTGGATTCCCAGCTAACCACGGCGTGTGAACACGGTGGCTAGCCGACTGCTCCACGGGCAGATCAGGCCTAACGCTCACCAACCACTGGCAAGCGTTATACCAATCCTCCTCCGTGGCTAACTGCGAGCGCTCTACAAGACGGGGTCCTTCGTCTTCCTCCTGAGCGCAAGCAGTACTTGACGGCGGGTACGCTGATACACCTGGCAAGCCAGGGAAAACATGCGGGCCTGTCAGCACCGGCATGAGAATATCACTGGTTTGACCAGGAGCAGGCACCGCGGTAGAGCGCGGGGTATATATAGCTCTACCACGGGCCCGGCCAGCACCAGCTACACTCTCGGCAAGCCGAGGTATGCGGTACCGCTGGCCATCAGCAGCGCCCTGGGCCACCACCTGAACCGCGGACCTTACTCCAGGGTGAGTAATACCGTGGAAAAAAGCGCCTGTATTCCCCGCGAGGGGTGCACAAACGTCTTCATCCATGTCCACGTCGTCAGACGGCGACCCTAGCAGGTAATCCTCATCACCCTGGTCAGAAAGATTAGACCCCGGGTCAGCAAAGAGAGCTAACCCGGGCTGACCAGGAACGGTGCCATAGGAGGTACTGGCCACCGCGGCGTGCGGATACCCCTGGACTGATAAGCAGCCAGCGGGTTCCAGCGACAACCGTCCACGGTCCCCTATCGGCGCGGCAATAAGCCTGCTGCCAGGGCCGTGGAACGCCCCCTCTAATGGGGCCACCTCTGAATCGTCGGACAACGGAAGCGGACTAAGGAAAATCGATCCAGAGGCGGGGATTACCTGCTCCGAAGCCGATGACGAGGACAATAAAGGATCTGGTCCAGGAAGCATGCCACGAAGCAACCCTGGAACCAAATCTTTTATTGTCCTCCTCATCTCTCCCAACATCTCGGTCCGGAAGGTCTCCATATCCACCGCGGACGAGACCTTCCCCTTACCCTTCTCACTTACAACCTCTCGTTTCCGCTTCTTCTTCTTCTCCACCACTACCACCTTGTCCGTCGCCTGTAAGCAGCACAAGAATTCGGACATTAACACGCCCCCCCAGTGCTTACATATGTCACAATTAATCAATGGACCACAAGGGCTACATCGATAACACAGATGCGGCCAGAACTTCACATGCATAAAACGTCCACAGGACGCGCAACCCGGTCCCTGAAACAGGGCAAAGGACAAGGAGTATGAGCAACTAGTTAAGCTTAGAAACTCAATCCAACTCAAGGAGAAGGAAAAACGATCATAAAGATCAATATACATCAAAAACCAGCCTAGCGCTTGAATTGCTAATAAATACATAGCCAGCTGATTATGACGTCATTAATCCCGTGACAGGAAAAATTCGATCCCAACAAAACATCCAAGTGCAAAGACGAATTGTATGCTGAATGGATAAGTTGACTACACAACCATCAGATACATATAGATAACTCTTTACTGGCAAAAATGTTAATTATCTCCCTTTGATTGTTTACAATAATTAACATCACCACATTACCAATGACTAGATACCTGACACTTTGTATAGACAAACCATCCAACGTGACGAACCGGAAACTCCACCATCTGCACGCCTCTTAACTCTCTCCACCTCATGGGGAAGGAATTGGAACAAGAGGGCAAAGTGAGAAGACCTTTATACCAGGCCTCCAACTCACTGGGCATAATTTTTCATTTGGTTAGATAACCTGACAGTGTTAGTAGGAAATGGAACCATGGTGGAGAGAATACTAATTCTCTGGTACTGTGACGTCACAACCTAGCGTCATACAGACCTGTGGACAGAAACAGAAAGAGAAATTAGTCCTAGGTAGCACCGAGTTGACCTAAACCAACTAACTAAGGCGCTTATCACGGTAAACGCGAGTCCCGGAAACACAATACACCGGGAAGAAAACTCGCTAATTTTACTAGAAGTCACCTGATTTAAAGGTCCAACGTCCTCCGGTGGCGAAGTGTATCCTCCCGCCATCCAAATCAGGTCTTATCACTTCCAAAATAACACCAATAACAACGTTAATGAGCAAGAAAAGCTTATGACTGAAAAACATGTGTGTTCTCTTTGCCAATAATCTAGCAAAGAGGAAGTGCTAGTCTGCGCATGCGCGGTGGTGGGGCTGGCATCCGCCGGACTACGCTCTGACTCCCTGCCCAGTAGGGGCACCTAACTGTTTTAAATCTGAGTGTTTATTGAGTGAAAGCCAATATTTAGCAATATCAAAAGTATTAGGGAGGTAAGTATACTCTTGAAGTGAAAACCACTATTTCCTCTTGCCGTATTGCAATAACCAATATTGTGGGCTATATTGTCTGTAATAATTCTATGTAATATTTGTAAATCTTACATGTATCATTCTTAAATGATGAAATAAAACTCAAATTGACAAGTTATTGTACACGTATTGTCATAAACCAACATAAAATGACCCAAAGCAATGTTAGAAATAAAATGAGGTTAGATCCCTTGTTAAGTTGGACGACCAAATTAAAGCTCTTTTGTGATTGGAGGCATTCCACTGAACTTTATCTGGACTAGAAGGAGACCTTCCAAATAAAAACAGATTTTGCAATGTCATAAATGCCAATATCGCAAATTAACAATAAATATATACAGATGTTTTTCAAACAATTTGAGCAATAAATTCACTATTACCTAATCAGTAAATGTATTCGGCAGTATATTTACTGGCGAGATTTTTGTTCACTCGGGCGATTTCATCCCGGCCGACTTGGTTACATTACATTCTACTGAGTAATAATCACCGTATTAATCAGCTATAGGACAAGTTTATGCCACCACTCTTGTAGCTACTTGAAGCTTCCCTCGTATTTGTGGATTGTGCAAGTCTTTCACCAGGTAATAATATTAGTGTCTTGGCGCTACTCGGGTAACAACCTAAACTCGTCCACGTGATTTCTATCACGACACCATTTTATGTCAAACTTTGGGTTAATTTTGATGAAATAAACAATGTTTATTAAAATATACGCAATATTTAGGCGGGTCCCAATTAATAATTTCACTCTCGCAATGATATAAGGTATACATTAAGCATAGGCGTAAGATGTTAAGAATTTCTAGTGCGAAAAATTGAAAGTGTTCTAATTTCATGTTATTGTTTTGTATCATTTTTTTCAATTTTTCTTTTATGACGAATTTTCAAGTAATAAACAACAATTTATTTATTAATGTCGCTATTTGGAAAAAGTTTATCGAACCAAGATGGCGAGTTTGGGGGGTAGGCTTGTACTATGGGGATTTCCCATTTTCAAAGTGTTAAGAAAATCTAGAGATTGACATTGCTGAGTTTGGGGGTTAGGCTTCTATTAAGGCATATGCCTCAAATAGGAGAAATACGGTAATCAGAATATTACTGATCTACACGTAGCAAGAAAACAAGAGGCCCAAGGGGTCTGTATCGCTCACCTAGACCATAGGCATTTTAACTAGAATGCTCATTATCAACAAGATGGCCACCAAACCATTTATCCGACAGTTTCGAAAATTCCAAATTTGAGACCAGAATACCCAAAACACATATAAAACCAATTTCGGCCTCAAAATCCATCAAATAAAAAAATCCAATATGGATGCCAACATGCTATATTTTGATTGGCCCATGGTGTCCAGGTTTTTTGACGGATCAACTTCCCTTGAATAAACTTCAATGGCCCTTGGTCGCTAATCATATCTGCCAAATTTTGGCACGATCCCTTCAGTGGTTCTGGAGAAGTTGTTTTCGCTACAACTAGGTCAACCAAGATGGTCGCCAAACCATTTGACAAATCAAGTTCCCTTGAACAAACTTGGTTCAGCTCCTGCCCTAAATCATATTTCATCAGGTTTGCATCAAACCCCATAAGCGGTTTCGGAGAAGATTTTTAAAGACGTTTCTAAAAATCGGCCAAAATTCAAGATGGCCACCGGCCCAATTGGCCGATCGGCTTCATTTGAACAAACTTGAATCTCTACACCCTAAGGATGCTTCCTGCCAAATGTAATTGAAATCGGCCAGGTAGTTCTCGAGAAGAAAACATTAAAAATTTCCCATTGCTTTAGTATGGTAGCTTTTGGCGGGAAAATTATCCAAGATGGTCGACAAACCGTTTAACCGACATTTTCAAAAATTGCAAATTTGTAATCAGAATACCGCAAAACACATACAAAACCAATTTTGGCCTCAAAACCCCTCAAATAAAAAAATCCAATATGGCTGCCAAACATGCTATATTTTGATTGGCCCACGGTGGGCATGTTTTTTGATGTATCAACTTCTCTTGAACAAACTTTAATGGCCCTTAGGCCCTAATAATATCTGCCAAATTTCAGCCCGATCCCTTCAGTGGTTCTGGAGAAGAAGTCATTTTCACTACAACTAGGTCAACCAATATGGCTGCTGAACCATTTGACCAATCAAGTTCCCTTGAACAAACTTGGTTCAGCTCTTGCCATAGATCATATTTCATGAGATTTGCATCAATCCCCTAAGCGGTTTCAGAGAAGATTTTTAAAGACGTTTCCTAAAATCGGCCTAAATCCATGATGGCCCAAATTGGCCGATCGGGTTCATTTGAACAAACTTCGATCCCTATGCCCATAGGATACTTCCTGCCATATATAATTGAAATCCGCCCAGTGGTTCTTGAGAAGAAAACATTTAAAGGAAAAGTTGATGGACGGATGGACGATGGACAGACAAACGACGGACGGTCGCCATGGCATAAGCTCACTTGGCCTTTCAAGCCAGGTGAGCTAATTATATGGTCTAATTTCGAGGCCCATTGGCCTGAAACTCATTCGCTGTGGACACTCTTATTTTCAATTTCTGGCTAACAGCCTGCTTCTCTTAGCATGCAAATGGACACTCACTGACAATGACAGTTTTGGATTTCCTTGACCAATCTTGACAATTAACATGAATGGATTAATACTATAATAGCTTAAAACTTCTGAGCTTGAAATTCTGCATTATTTTTTTTCCCTTCTCCAATCATGTGGAATGGAGATGTAATTTTCGTAAAACGGCACGCTTTGACCCTTTTCTTTCGGTGTTCCCATTTAAGGCAATATTGTATACAGAAAGTGACCCAGTGTACTATATCCGACCCAGTGTACTAGATTACATACAGGTGTACATCTTCACAGTTTTACCTCTCTTACCCTTGAACTTGATCTAGAAAATTTAACTCTTCTCATAGAAAATGTCCCTTTGCCAGCCCAGAGAAGACTATTTTTGAAGATTTATCAGGGGATTGACTGACTCGGTTATTAAGCGAGTCATTGTAACACAAAATTTGTATAAACATACCATTTTAATGACCTGTAAATGGGCATTCCTCAGGACCACTGCAGAGGTGGTTGTCGGCCATTAAAGGGTTGTGACATAAGAGGGGCAACATGTAGGTTGAAATAATGTGGCTTGACAGTGTTTGAAGTGTCAATATATATTTACAATAGCTATCTGTCACTACATGTACTTGGTAATAGTTAAACCCTTTAACTCTTAAATTTGTTCAAGAAAATTTTAATTTTCTCATAGAAAATGTTCATTTACAAACCAAGAGAAGACTATTTTTGAAAATTTACCACTGGAATGACTGGCTCGGTTATCGAGCCAGTCAATCCAGTGTTAAATTTTCAAAAATAGCCTTCTCTTGGTCTGCAAATGGACATTTTTCAAGACCACTGCAGATGCTGTTTTTTGCTGATATAAGTGTTAAAGGCTTAATGGAGGAATCCAGTTTTAGCTTCACCCCGCTCATCTTTAGCTTAGCTCCACCCACACTTTGACCATGTTGGGATCGATCGATCCTTGAGCTCCCTGACTATTAATAGGCAGAAAACTATACAGTTAAGCTGTTGAATATTTTGAAACTAATTTTACTGGGTGCTGTTGCTGCCTATTTTCATGATGGTCACCACTGGCTGGCAGCCATCTGGAGTTTTTTCTCAAGACATGCCAGATATAGCCCAACCACCCTATGAAGTTTCAAAGCGATCCGATAAACGGTAACACAGCTTTTATCCAGAAACCCATTGTTAAGATGGCCGTGCGTGGCTGGCGGCCAGCTTGGATTTCGGATCTTTGAAAATTTCGATAGCTTTCTTCTCCAGAGCTAGTCCAACCATCCTATGATAAGCGGTAACAGAGTTATCATTCGAGAACCATTTTTCAAGATGGCCGACAGAGGCTTGTGGACATCTTGGATAATCGTCACTTTCGATAGCTTTCTTCCTCAGACCTAGTCCGACCAACCTACATTTTGTATGACGTTTCAAAGCGACCTATTAAACGATAACATAGTTACATGTTTCATCTGGAAACCAATTTTCAAGATGGCCACCGCTGGTTGGCAGCCATCTTGGATTTCTTCTTCAGACCTACAGTACTCCAACCACCTTATGAAGTTTCAGTGATCCGATAAATGGTAACAGATTTATCATCTGGAAACCACTCTGCCACCTGCCTAGCTATCCGCCCGCGCGGCCAACACCATCACATACCACGCCCATTTTTAGCGGGTTATAAAAATTAAATAATCGAATAATCATGAATAATTTCTTTTAATTGCTTTTTAATGAGATCAAATACGAAAATTGACATTTTGCTCAGTGAATCAAAAAAGCATCCGCTTTTGTTTCTACGAGAATTCTTAATACTTACCAGATGTACTATTATGATAATGTCTATTATCTAGTCTAGCTCAAAATAAACAATTAAAACTCCGCACTCTCCTGGTCCTGCCCATACTGTGTCCGGGAATACCATAGCCGCAGGTACCGAGTCAATTCCCAATCACAGTCAGATTCGTCTTATATTTGCCTTGGCAAACTGCGAAAGCAGCTCAGCCTCACCTCAGCGGGGCGGCTGAGGCAGGGCCATAGTACATCTGGTAAGTATTAAGAATTCTCGTAGAAACAAAAGCGGATGCTTTTTTGATTCTACTTCGAATAATACTTACCAGATGTACTATTATGATAAACTCCGGATTTCGACAGCCAGGAAATGCTGGTGGGAGGAGGTGAGGCTCGAACCAGCACTCACCAGCCATCCAACAGAGAAGGTTGTGAAGAGACTAAAACCCTGGCATACGCTTGGGTTCTGCTATCTGACTCATAGAGTGCTAAACTTCCATGGTCTAGACCGCGCTCCCCCCCCCTCTTTTGTCCGCACAAAACCAGAGGGATGTCCATGGGGATGCAACACCCACCAGACCCGTGTCAGCCCCAAGTCTCAGCTAGGGCAGCCCAGTAGAGTGCAAAGAAGCTACTACAACTTCAATCTGTGAAAAAAACTATCAGTATATCGATTAGATTTTCAAATTGGAATGAGTCTCATGTCTGTATGAGAGGATAAATATATTCTTGTACCAGACTATTCACTTACTCAGTCTGGTATTTCGACTGGAAGTAAACATATTTATAGTCACTTAATTAATGTAAACACTCACCATTTTTGAGTGGTCGATCTGTTCTTGATCATCACAGGAGCTAGGCCCAATCCACGGTCGTACTCAGTCATGTGCATAGCGCTTGGTCAGTGTAGGCGGAAGACTTTTGTGATGTGTGCGAAGTAGTGGTCGGACGTGGCTTAGTTTAGGTTCGACAGATTGGCGACGGCTACTGGATTAAGTGTGCTGGAGATGTCGCGAAGGTAGAAATCAGTGAATGACGACTCGGCATGCCATTGTGCTACAGACATCACCTGCTCTAATGAGACACCCTTATAAAGGGCCGATGATGCTGCTAGTGCTCGGACCTCATGGGCATTCGCACGATCAATCTGCTTTCCTGTAGCGATCTTGTGCGACATCTGAATAGCGTCAACTATCCAACGAGAAATAGTATCTTTCGAAGCACGTAAATGGGGAGCTTTGAGACATAACCACAGAGATTTCGGGTCGTCTCTCCACTCAGAAGTACGTTTCTTATACATCTTCAGACATCTGACAGGACACCAAGCACAAGAATTTGGGTCATGTCTAGTTAAACTTGGCAAATTGATCGGCTGTCCTGGATATTTAAGTGACTGATTCTTTGCCAGGAAACAAAGACGTGGAAGTAATCTTAAACCTTCACCCGTGACGACAAAACGGTCTTGTTCGGCAGAAAGCGCATGAATCTCGCTTCTCCTTCTCGCCGACGCTGCTGCAACCAAGAAAACTGATTTAATAGTTAACAGTTTAATGTCAATAGATCTAATCGGTTCAAAGGGAGCATGCCCTAAAACCTGTAGAACAAGAGATAGATTCCATGATGGGATAGGAATTGGCTGTCTGGGTCGCAGATTGCTCATTCCTTTGATAACTTCATTCAAGGTGTCATTCTCCACTCCCTCAATGGTGAGACTAGGAATGACCGAAGCTAATGCAGACTTATATGCTGCTAGGGTAGTTGGTACAAGTTTGTCAACTTCGTATAAATGGCAGGTAAAATCTGCTACGTGTTGAACAGATGCAGAAAAGGGATCAATATCTCTTCTCTCACACCACTGTGCAAATTTGTTGATTCTATAATTATATGTCTTTGTGGTTGAAACTCTTCTGGCTGAAGCAACAAACTTCGCTGCTTGCTCAGAAAAGCCATCCTCAATTGCACGCTGCTTGACAACATCCATGCAGTCAATTTGAACATTTCTGGTCTGTCGTGAAGGTACAGACCCTTGTTCTGAGAGATTACATCTCTTGTGTCTGGAAGAGGGATTGGACTGCAGACCAGAAGGTCCAGCAGATCCGTAAACCATGATCGGCCTGGCCAATAAGGGGCGATCAGTAGTACTTGGCACATCCCCTCTCTTATCTTTGCCAGAACTTTCTGGATGAGAATTGTTGGAGGATACGCATACGCGTACATTCCCTTCCAACTTATCGCCAGTGCGTCTACTGCTAGAGCTAACGGGTCCGGGATCGGTGACACGTAAGTGACCATCTCTGCGTTTTGATTCATCGCAAATAGGTCGACATTTGGCTTGCCCCATTGTTTGAATAGAACCTCCGCTACCACTTGGTTGAGCTGCCATTCCGTCGGACGACAAACCGTCCTTCGACTGAGAGCATCCGCTAAGATGTTCAATCTTCCTGGAATGTGTGCTGCCCGAAGAATAATATCCCTCTCTTGGCACCACAGCAGAAGGTTCCAAACCATCATACACAACTCTGGTGATCTCGTCCCGCCTTGGCGGTTCAAATAAGACACCACTGTTGAGTTGTCTGTCCTTACTAGGACAATCTTGTCTTGAATTAGACTCTCGAACTTCTGCAGTGCAAATACCACCGCTAATAGCTCGAGCACATTGATATGTTTCTGCGCATTGGTCCGATCCCATTCCCCTGACACTGACTGATTGTCCAATACCGCTCCCCAACCTGTCAATGATGCATCCATGAATATGGACATCTGAGGTTGAGGAGGTTGTAGAGGAACACCTCGCAGGAGATTCTGTTCCGATAACCACCACTGAAGGTGGAATATCAATGGTTCTTTTACTGGTATTCTCAGAGATAACGGATCTGTTCTCTGTGACCAGAACGACATCAAATACATCTGAATCGGCCTGCGCCTGAGTGCCGCATATGGCACCACCTTCTCCAGAGATACTAGCAAACCCAGTATTCTGAGAAATTGACGCGCCGTCAGATAGGCTCCTAGAGAAACCGACTCCAACACTGCAATCAGGCTTCTGACTCTGCTCTCCGCCGGAAAAGCTACGCCGTCCCTGAGATTGAAAAAAATTCCCAGATAAACAAACTCCTGGGATGGAATCAGTTCTGATTTCTCTAGATTCACAATCCATCCTAGCTTCTTTAACAAGTCTAGGACTACTATCAGATTGCTGCGCAGAGTGACTGGATTCCCCGCCTTTAGCAGCCAGTCGTCTATGTAAGTGTGAACAGCTCTGTTTCTCCTGCGAAGTAAAGAAGTCATGGCGAGAACCACCTTGGTGAAGACCCTCGGAGACGTGGTCAGGCCGAAGGGAAGAGCATTGAATTCCCAAACATTGTCTTGGAATGCAAATCGCAAGTACTTCTGAAAAGGAATTGACATTGGAATATGAAAATAAGCATCCTTCAGATCTATCGATACCGCCCACATGCCTTTCCTCAGCCCTGTCATTACCGCTGCTACCGTCTCCATCTGAAATCTGGGAGAAAGAATAAATTTGTTCAACGGTTTGAGATTGAGAATTGGTCTCCACCCTCCGGTACGCTTCGGAACTAGGAACATGATCGAATAGAAGCCCAGCGATGACTGATCGGTGACTAGGTGAATCGCATTCTTCTGACGAAGCGATTCTATCTCTGACTGAATGGCGACTAGACGGTCTAATTCCCTTGGAATAGGAGTCCATATTGGAGTCGAGGTTAACGGAACTAACGATTGATGGATGAGCCAGTCCGGATCGTAGCCATTTCTTATCCACTGACAGACTAAACAGTCGCACACGACCTGTTCCCATTGGTTTAGGAATAGCTGAAGTCTGCCTCCGACGGAAGGAATCTGCACACAGTTGTCGGTCGAGATTAGCCGACAAGACGCTAAATCGCTTGGGTGAAGATTCTCGACTCCATTTGTTTCCAAAGCCGCCGGTATTGGTTCCGCCGGAAACCCGTCAGGAACGAGCCCCACGGCCGCCCCGCGGCTTCTTGTGGTATGACGGTCCGGAACCGCCGCCACGGCTATCCTTACGGTAGCCGCCTCAGCCCGAACCGCCACCCTTCCTGTCGTCCTCATACGGCCTCTTACTAGAGGGCTTGTATGCGGATGAACGGCCAGGCCCTTGTGCTCCGGATGGCCTATGGGCATCACGGGCAGAAGGACGGAAGGGCGATCTAGGACGCTGTCTCTGCTGCTCCTGCCTATGCTGACGGTAGGACTGTTGCGGCTGAGTCCTCTTGGTCGACTTCCACGACTTGCCGACCACTTCTTGCTCCGCCACCATTGACGCAACCTTAGAGAGCGCTTGTCGTGCCGAGCCGCCGAACAAGCCTGGACCTATGAAAGGCGCAGAAGATAACGCAGCCCTCATCTCTGGTCCTGGTTCCACACAATCGAGAACCATTCTCCGTCGCTCTGCCAAAGTTCTCGTGATTACCCTGGCCAGGCAATCCTGAGACAGGCGCATGGTGTCCCGAACAACTCCGGGAGCAGCCTCTGGCACCTGTCCGCCTTCCGCCGTGCAGTCCAGCATACCCTGCAAGACGGTACACCCTTGCGACAGCGCAGCCATGGCTGCCCTAGCCGCATCCTCAATGAGCGTGAGCTCATTGAACGGGTCTTTATTGGTCTGAGAAACCAAAGGACGTGACCGCCCCTTGGCCTTCCCAGCCAACGGCCTATTCAGCGCCTCACGTTCTGCAATGGAAAGCCGTGGAACCCTGGCGTACTGATGATAAGCCTGCTCCGGAAAACGGACCCTACTCCGTATCCCCTTCGGGGCCTTGGGCAACGCATAGTCTGGCTGAACCAGACGGTATGCCGCAACTTCCAACGTGTCAGAAGTCTGCGTGTCCAGCGGGAGTGTAGGCATGGCAGAAGAGCCACTGGACAGAGTGCTAGCCGCACGCTCTGACATCCGTTCCATCGCCGGATCGCGCTGAGATCCTAGATCAGATGCCAACCCGAGACGATTGGTCATCCATCCAAGAACCTGCACCCATTCAGCTTCGGTGCAGAAAGCGGAATCGTCCATTAAAGAACTCCCGTTTTCATCCTCCCTCTCTCCCTTAGATGAGAGGGCCACCGACGATCCTTGCTGAACGCTACGATATACGTCTCTGCCAGGACAGAGCGCATCCATAGCGCGACTACCAGCGGCACCAGTATCCAACGAATCGCCAGATACGGATTCGCCGCAGTCCATCGGCTCCAACACGGGATCCGGGACTCCGACGGCCTTTTCAATTACGGCTGGCACTGTCACTCCGATAGGAGCCGCACCTAACGCCGCCGGGATAGCCGCAGGAACCGCAAACCACGGCTCCGCCGGCATATCCGGTTGCACAAATCGCGGATGAAAAATGCCCGACGGAACGTCGACATCACCATCCGCCTGGCAAACCCGTACAAATCCCGAGGGCGACCCCTGGGACGTACTAGGCATCGCCGTCATTGAAAGATCCGGCATGCCGGAATCTTCCCTCAGCAGCAAATCTTCCTCTATCGTCGGCTCTTGAGCGAAGGACAGAGAAGGGGCAGGTGCATGACCCTCAGCAGAACTAGCCAGACCACCTAATGGTTGTCCTGCACCAGCTTGCTTCACCGGGACCGTGGACTGCAACGAGTCAAACATAGCCTTGAACTGGGCCGCCCATACGCCCAGTGCTGAATCCATCCTCTCATTCAGCCGACCTTCCAGTCCCAGCAACGAAACCTGCTGCAGCTTCACTGCCTTATCCTTCTCGATACGCTCCAGCCTCGCCCGTCGATCCTTGTCAAACTCCGCCACCAATGCCGACGACCACTTGACGCACACATCACAAGGGCTCCCGACCTTACACTTAGCGCACGCCACACAGTGATGACCCAGGTACTTCCGTTTCATGAACCTGTTGCACTTTCGGCACAACGAGTCCGAGTTCTTCGGTTTCTGCGAACACAGAGAAGAATTAAAACGCTGCACATGACAACCAATGACGAGCAATACGCACAATAGACTTGCTAGTTAAGATTTCTTAAACACATTAACTTTCTCTCAATTTAATGATAACAAGTCTTAGGCAGGAAATATTGAAACTTTTTTGAGTGAAAATTTTAAAAAACACAACTCAGCCTTTAACTAACGTTAAATAACCAAGAATAACTCGCCGATCACTACAAACACCCTCGACAACTAAGCGAGAGCTAAAATCGGCGACAACAGAGTGCCTGGATACACCAAGCCAAGAACGACATAAATCAATGGGCGCCGCCATCTTGGCCAAGGACGCATCCATCTTAGAGGAACCGAGTCGCAAGAGAAAATTAACCGAGTACCCGAATTAAAACTAAAAGTCAACGGGTACAGAAGCGACTCCAACAATGGCTATCATTATAAAAAATGTGCCAATTTAAGGAAATTTCACAGTCATTATGGCACGAATGTATAAATTCTAGATTGATACAACCTGCCCCTGTGATGATTTCCCCAGTTCCTCCATGAATCCAACGATGGTTTTCCGAAAAAACACGCTAAAACTGCTTATTCAATTAATAAGAGAGCACTAAATACACGCGACTTTTCAACAGCGCAAAATAGACGAATCTGACTGTGATTGGGAATTGACTCGGTACCTGCGGCTATGGTATTCCCGGACACAGTATGGGCAGGACCAGGAGAGTGCGGAGTTTTAATTGTTTATTTTGAGCTAGACTAGATAATAGACATTATCATAATAGTACATCTGGTAAGTATTATTCGAAGTAGAATGCATGTTCATTTGCAGGGGAATCGAGCCAGGCATTTCAGTGATGCGTTTTCAAAAATAAACCTCCCTTGGCCTGCAAATTGGACTTTTCTACACACCATTGCAGCTTTCATCATCCATAAGGCTCAAGTAATCACGATTATTCTTAAATAATTGCTCGTGATCACTTAAATCAAAACTCGCATAAACTTAGATACAACATGTAATTTCAATCCCTGCCATGGATATGATCATAATATTAGTCAGACCCACAATCTTTCACTCAAAACTGTTTGCTTTTGGCCATACCTGCTTGTTGTATTTCACTGAGTATAGTTTTTGACAACTCTCCACTATAGAACTCCTCCGCTCCTTTCTCAGCTATCGTTCTCATCGTCTTTGCGAGTAGCGGATGTGTCATAATCTCATTTGCCTTATAATAATCACCGGTCTCTGAGTTTGTCAACACCTTACTGCCAAACGAAGATGAGAAAGTGATAACCTTTTAGACCACATGTACATGTAAACTTGTCTTGAATTAACAATATTAAGAAGCATCTAATATTGGCGGTTATCATTGGCAAAAATTAAAACTGTCGCCGCTATATCGATGGATTCCATTACGCTGTCTGTCTGTCTGTTTGCCGGCATCTAATCTTAGTTAAGCTTTTGGTCTAGCTTTTGTATTACAATTTCCTTCATTGTGTTAAAATCTGAGCCAAATCAGTTCAGTAGATACATGTATGAAAGGTGCGAGCAGATACATGTACACACACACACACACACACACACACACACACACACACACACACACACACATACATACGTACGCACGCACGCACGCTCACACCTACGCACACAGACTCATTTGTAATAACCCTGTAAGGGGCGGGTGATTGTAATAAAACATACCGTTATATATTTGGGAACATAATTGGCTTGGAAGACATTGCAGACAATTATGTTCAAAATATTCACCAAAACATTTCTTACTAAGGCTAGACCAATTTAATGTTTCGTTTTACGAAAATTCCCACCCAAACACAAGATTGGAGATGGAGAAAACATTAGAAATAATGCACAATATCAAGCTCAGAAGTTTTAAACTATTACAGTATTAATTCTTTCATCATGTTTAAATTGTCAAGATTGATCAAGAAAATCCAAAACATTGTCTTAGTGAGTGTCCATTTGCAGGCCAAGGGAAGACTATTTTTTTAATTTCACCACTGGCATGGCTGGCTCGTTAACGAGCCAGCCATGCCAGTGGTGAAATTTAAAAAATAGTCTTCGCTTGGCCAGCAAATGAACTTTTCTCATGACCAGTGCACGGCCATTTTGAGCGGCTTGATCATTAAACGGTTAACAAAGCTACTGAGATTGTAAAGCGTTACATAAAATTCTCAGGAATTCCGAGTAATAAGGATTTGGCTGCAATAAATTGCCACATAGAAAGAATGTTGAAAAAATAATGCCATAAAATTCCAGCATTATTTTTGGGAGATTTGGAAAAATTAAGTTTGGCGGGTTTCGCAAAACAAAAAAATAAATTGGTATGACCTAACTAACAATGTATCTGTATCCTGTTTTGCACAACAACAGAGATATTAATCTATGGTAATTACTTCAAATCTGGATACAATTGTATCCAAGCTTTCTCCTCCTCAATGTGCTTTGCTAATATAGGCGGGACAGGGAATCCATCTTCTAACATTGCAATGATGGGCTCAAACAGATCAGCCCAGGGAAGTTTGCCGAATCGTTGATAAGCCTCTGCATAACCACGAATCTCTCCCGGGACACCGATGGCAAGACCACCTAGAATATAAGAAATAAACAGTCAGAATTTTCTGTACAGTTATGTCAAAAAGTTAGCTCGACAACAACTAAACCAGGGGTCGATCTTAACTTTTTATGTCACTAGTCCGTCGGACCAGTGATTTTGAAAATAGACTAGTCCGCAGATAAAAGCCCTAGTCCTGTTAAAGGGGGTTCTTACATACCACACAATACATATCCTATGGTACTCACATTTCCCGCCAAAGTTTTTAGTACCCTTATCGCTTGATTTGATATTGCATAATTAGTTTGGAACTGATTTAAATTCTTTTAGCGCTATAAAATTATATTGTACAGGGAACCAGGCATGACATATAATTTGTTGTGTAGTTCCAGTAATCGGCAAATCACGCGTATGAATATATATGCGCAGTCATGTTAAATAAGATTTTTTCCTTAAATTTCTGAGTGAAATACAGGATTAACGCAGTGCACATCTTAAATAATACGCACCATGATCATAAACTTTGGTGCATCTAAGAAGAATTAGCATATTACGTGTCCAAATTGCGTTACTATTTTACAAGTCATGGCAATATCTTGACACGCGTGCACATATTTTTATAGCACACTAACCAGGAAGTTAATGCATTCAGAACTGACATACACCTTACCCGTTGCGGTAGCTTGGTTCCCTGGTGCATTTATTTGGGAACCAGTCTACATGGTGTCATACGCCGTGTAGCTACTATGTGCTGTGATATTTTATCTAAAACACACTCTTAGACGGTCAGTCACTGAATTGGAGTATGTGTAACGGCATAATTTTTTCAGTTCTGACTATCACTATTTTACAGCCATTTTGTCTTTAAAAAGTCGTCAATTCAAGCCGTGAAATGATTAAATATCGAATTGTATTGTCTAGAAAGCATGCTCACAATGTTCTAATAGTAGCTTAATGATAATTTAATACATTTTATCATACCATTTGTCCAAAAATCGGTTGATATAGACATTACTAAATTCGACACGACAATGTTCCTGGATAATAGCAATTCTCATATCCCCCTCTAGGACAAAATGAAACGGAAGTTTCAATTCGTCGGGAATGTTGGGAGTGTATATATTTCTCGGCAAAATCTGTCATCAGTAGTATACTTGTTTAATTATTAAATTTAAAGTGTACCGATATTCGCGTTCGTTTAATCGTTATACTGTATTATATGTAGTTTCAAAGCCATATACATATGCCAGATATGTCAGTATCGGTCAAAATCAATTTTATGAATTTTACATAATTACTGATCAATTCATAAGCCATGCAACTCACCTACGAGGCAATGAGCAATTCTTGTATCCCTCTAGGCTGAATTGACCAAGTAATTCATTTTACGATGTCAGAACTTTTGCACACATTAAGAAATTTTGCAATTCGGTTGTTTTCGGATCTCTTATGTCTTATCATATAGAAACCAAAAAAGCCAAGCGTGAATTAAATGCAAACGCTCCAGAATGGTTGCTGACTATGAACAGGCACTGCTAGCATAGATTTTAATATATATATATATATATATATATATATATATATACACCTGTGCAAAAGCTAAGCACCAGAAAAAACAATAGAACGTAGAAACATGATGGTACAACTAGGCTGCCATACTTTTTGTCCCCGCGTTAGCTGACATAATTCCAAGTACGAAATGCACATGCATGCATGACTTCACGCCGCTTGATGTCCGTGCGTGGCGGGAAACAGCACACGTGTTCAGTTATGTAAAAGTCCAGTTTGAGGTGTAGAACATTACATACAGATTTAGGCGACAAGATTAGGAATTTTGTGTTCATGACAGTGGTTTATTTGTACAGAGAGAATTAGCTCTTGATTGTGAACCGCTATGGCAAGACGAAGGTTAAGTGATCGTGTGAAATGGCAAATCATAGGCATGCATACCACTGGTATGTCATGCAGAGAGATTGGCAGACAGCTGACCATTAACCATACTGTAATCAGTCGTTTGATTGCAAAACATGGGCAAACTAACGAGGTGAAGGACAGGCCTAGATCTGGAAGACCGAAGAAGACTACTGCCCGTGATGATCGAGCCCTAGTACGCCTTGTTAGGAGATCTCCATTCACCAACAGCAGAGTGCTCAGCCAGCAATGGGAAACGCGCAATAGAGTGTCAATGTCTACCGTCAAAAGGAGACTGTATGCTGCTGGCATGAAAGCTAGGAGACCTGTCAGACGTCCTCTCCTCACTGCACACCACAAAGAGGAGCGTCTGAGGTGGTGCAACGAAAGAAGACACTGGAACATGAGATCCTGGAGACGGGTACACTGGTCCGATGAAAGTCGGTTCCTGCTTCATGCCACAGATGGTCGAACTCGTGTATGGAGGTCCAGACGCACGGCGTACGACCAACGTAACATCATGGAAGAAGTTCCATTTGGTGGAGGTTCCATTATGATATGGGGGTGCATCTCATTTGATTGTAAGCTGGATCTGTTGACTGTACCTGGAACACTAAATGGACAAAGATATCAAGATTCCATACTGGATAGAGTTGTGGTCCCTCATTTTGTAAATCATGCACCTGGAACCCACCCTATATTCATGGATGACAACGCCCGACCACATCGTGCTAGAGCTGTGCATGAATACCTCCGCCAGAATGCCATCGAAACCCTACCATGGCCAGCAAGGAGCCCTGACATGAACCCTATTGAGCATATCTGGGACATTCTGGGAAACATGGTGAGGAGGAGGGATCCTCCTGTGCAGAACCTACAGGAATTAACAGACGCACTCCATCTTGAATGGCAACGAATACCACAATGGCGTATCAGTCGGTTGGTGACCAGCATGAGACGTCGTGTCCAGGCCGTCATCCAGGCACCAGGTGGATATACCCGGTATTAATAATGACAGTATCAAACTCGTGCACAGATGTTAAACTTCGTTTTCAGACACCATTAATGACAATTTAGCCACGTGTGTCAACTGTAGGGCAATAGTTGTCAGTTGTGTCAACGTAACCATATTCAGGCCTCGTTTTCAAGTTCAAACAAAAACATACAGTGTTTCCCCACCATCATAATCAGCATTCCTCTAGTTGCATTATTACCTCTTGCACTAAGATGGATGGGTACATAAATGTTTATGCTATTGCTTTCTTCATAGCACATGAATATACCCTCGCATGTGCGTAAAAACAGGGTGGTGCTTAACTTTTGCACAGGTGTATATATATATATAGCTTCTGCAGTAATTTTAAGCGGGTAACCTTGCGTGTTTGCAAGAAACTTATGCATTAGTTTTCTCAACGTCATGGAATATTTCGTTTTTGCGTGTCTAACGGATAATTTTGACAGAAATTTTATACTAGTCCACCGGACTTGTGACCAACAGACTATAAGTAGTCCATATGAGAATCAGGTAGTCTCGGACTATCGGACATAACTAGAGATCGAACCCTGTAAACATGTCCGAGATAAGTTGAGTTGTAATTAATTTAAATTATTAAAAAAAATATACAGTATTATATATACAATGTACATCTACATTTAGAATACTAATTTAATTATTTTAAATTTTAATTGATATTCTTGACCAATCTTGACTGCTAACTGTCTGACTGCTGTAAGACAAAAGACAATAATTTCAATGGGCAATAACTCTGGAACGTGTGAATATTTTGAAAACAATTTGACTGAAAGTTGTTGGTGGCTTAGTCACCAACAACTTTCATTCAAATTGTTTTCAAAATAACAGCATATACAGTCGAACCCCATGGAAAATGTAGTCCGTAGAAATACAGCAGCCAGACAGTTAACCATTTATCACATTTATTATTTTAATTGTCAAGAATTGTTCAGAAAATTTGCAGAATGAATGTCCATTTGCAGGCTGAGAAAAGACTATTTTTGAAAATTTACCACAGGAACGACTGACCACCACAGAATTAAAACATATACTCATCAAATAACACATACCTCTAAGAGATTTTAATGGCTCATCATAAAACATGTCTGCCGTCGCCTCTTGCGGGGCGACCTCACGGGCATCAATAATAACAGTCTTCTGAGTGGACCTAAACGACACACGTATATAATACATATTAGTTTGCTGTACCATACATATCAATGTTCATGGCAATAAAGCTGATGTGATTTTGTCATTGATACAGATTTTTTGTGTCTTACATATTCAGTAAATAGCAATACAAAATTATAAAAGTGGCCCGAGGGACCTATATCGTTCAGCAGGAAGGCCATGCTCTACCTGTAGAGCCATACACATCATTAGACAGAAATTCAAGTTCTGGCAGACTTTTTTGCTTTGTTGAAAGATAAGACATGGGCGGGGGAAAAGGTCCCTTTACCAGAATTGGTTGATACATGTACCTATGGGGTCCTTGGTGGATCTAGGTGGTGGATGCAGTAGAGCTCTTTTCCTCTTCTAATGGGGTGCTGGCTTCCGTATCTGGTTCCCACACACCCCTATAGGACTTGATTGATACGATATTAGACATGGGTTTGGAGTGGTTGGCCAAATTAAAGGGTCTAGCCACAGGCATATCTTTTTTATTTGTCAGGTCTCTGAAGTGCTTAGAGACTTCTGTCCTGAAACAGGGACCAGCGTCAGGATTAAACCGTCACCTCTAACCGTAGATCCTCACGTTTTAATATCATTTTATTGCTTTGTTAGCTGGCTTACAAATGCACTTGTGGTTTGTGTCCCTATATACAACCCATACGCTTTTAACGGTATGAATACACGTGAATTAAATCAAGATATGTTGAAAAAATTGTGCACAGACCCTCTCGTGGAGAGGAGTTTTAACAAGGGATTGTCACCAAATACATGTATGCACATGACTGGCAGGTGACCGACCAACAGGGCTAGAAATTAACGCCACAATGTATTAATGGAATTCTATACTGATCGGTACTGTCAAAACTGTAGTACTTCACAGAATATAAATCAATAATTTACACCATATTATTAAAAAGAATATTTTTGAAAATTTACCATTGGAATGCAGGAAATGTCAATTTCCCTTTCTCCGAGATCTAACAATACTCACCATTCTGTTACTTCTGATATACAGCTGGCTCTGACAGCGGCTCTAGGACTATAGACTTAGAAAGCTTTACCGACTCCTGGGAACCGGGCACTCGGCTCCCAACTGCCGAGTACCCGTTTACCATAGAGCTCATATTGTTTGCATAGCCACCAAACAAGAGAAAACTATGGCTTGCCTCCGTGGGGCTGGGAGGCTGGGTCCGTAACAGAATGGTGAGTATTGTTAGATCTCGGAGAAAGGGAAATTGACATTTCCTGCATTCTCCTTCGATCAATACTCACCATTCTGTTACTTCTGATATACACCAGATTTGATCAGTAACCTGGTGGGAAGGGGCAAGCCATACATGCTAATTTTGCCCCTTGGAGAAAGATTTTAGACTTCAAACTTGACTAACGGAGACCTAAAAAGGACCGTCAAGTTTACGGAACCGAATCACATTCGCGTCACAGCTCCCCCCCCTTTTTCCTCCTAAGAAAAGGGAGAGAACTAACGAACATGTATCTCGCCTGAAAACACCAATATGCCAAGAGGGTTAACTACTCCCTGCATATCGCTTGTATTAGCCTGGGAATGAGCATGAATATATACGATGAATGAACATGATACATATACATAATACAAAAAACTCTCACTTGTTGAATTACCTTATGATAACAGGACTTCAGACGTACCGCCTACAACCATTCACCGGTTCGGCCATCAGTGACACAATCTGGTTGACATCCTCTCGCCTGACCATGCCTGCTTTAGGTTCTTTTCTTACCGAAGTGAGAAAAGGGGAAAAGCAGTGTGGTCACTAACTATCGTTTCAAAACAGCTAAAGCGAGTGGATTGGCTGAGTCTGACACATCCCTCATATAGTAATCCGTGAATGAGGACTCACAGTGCCATTGTGCAACGGCCATGATGTCCTATAACGGAACACCATTGTAAAGGGCGGTCGAGGCGGCTATTCCTCTGACATTGTCTGCCCTTACGCCTTGCACCTGGTGCCCAGTCGCCATCTCGTGAGTAGTCTGAATGCATTCGACCACCCAACGAGAGATAGTATCCATGGATGCGGCGCCATAAGACTTTTTATGGCAGATCCACAGATGTCTATCGTTCGACCGTAACGAGTCAGTCCGTTTCTTGTACTTAGTCAAAGCACGGACCGGGCACCAGACACTGGCATCACGATCAAACCTAGTTAACTTCGGTATAATGATCGGTTTGCCGGGATATCTCAAAGATTGGTTCTTTGACATAACCTCTGCTCTTGGCAGAAGACGCAGACCTTCTCCAGAAACAATAAATCGGTTCCTCTCTGCCGAAAGCGCATGGATCTCACTGCGCCTTTTAGCTGAGGAAGCTGCCAATAGAAAAACCGCCTTTAGAGTCAAATGCTTTAGACTAGCCGAACGCAACGGTTCGAAAGGGTGCTTGGCCAGTACATTAAGCACTAAAGATAGACTCCAGGCTGGAATGACTACCGGTTGTCTCGGTCGGAGATTGCTCATTCCCTCAACATCACATTTAACTGGGCCACCTCTGGACTATCCCTGTTGGCTAGACAAGGGATAAATGATGCCAAAGCTGACTTGTATCCAGCAACTGTGACGGGAGCTAGTCCTCAAAAGAACAGCTCACAGAGAAAGTCTGCTATTTGCTGATAGTGGATTGAAAGGTATCAATACCCTTTTCTTCACACCAGTCTGCAAATCTGTTAACCTTGTTGTTATATGACTTGAAGGTTGACCTACTTCTCGCAGCCGCGATGAAATCAGCAGCCTGTCGAGAAAAGCCTTCCGACGTGGAACGTTGTTTGATAACATCCACGCAGTCATTGAACATCTCGGGACGCTCGTGTAGGAAGCGTCCCTTGGCCTGGGAGATTATGTTCGGAATCTCGGGCAACTGCACAGGATTTTCCACCAGCAGATCTAGAAGATCCGTGAACCACGCCCTGCTCGGCCAATACGGCGCTATTAGCAGGACCAGACACGGTTCCTCCCTGACCTTCACCAAAACCTTCGGTAGAAGAATGGTGGGTGGGTACGCGTAAGCGTGCATCCCTCTCCAGCTTATCGCCAGAGCGTCTGTATCGACGGCATTTGGATCTGTAATCGGCGAGACATATGTCATGATTTGAGCATTTTCCTTTGTGGCGAACAAGTCCACGTTGGGTTTGCCCCAATGCTCGAAGATCCGTCGCAGAACTGGAGGGTTGAGGGACCATTCTGTTGGCAGGATTCTCTGTCTGCGAGACAAAGCATCCGCCAGAATGTTCAATCGGCCAGGAATACGAGCTGCTTTCAAAACAACCGAGTAATTCCTGCACCATTGAATCAAGTGCCACACCCTGATACACAGAGTGGGCGACCTGGTCCCGCCTTGGCGATTTATATATGATACTACTGTCGAATTGACCGACCGTATCAATATCACCTTGCCCCTGATCATCGGAAGGAACTCTTCCAACGCCAGTTCCACTGCCATCATTTCCAACAGATTGATATGCAGCTGACTCTCCGGGAGAGTCCATGTGCCCGAGACCTGGTTCTCCCAGGCAGGCACCCCACCCTTCCAGCGATGCATCCGTGTAAACGGACAGCTGGGGTTGGGGTAGGTGCAGCGAAAACCCCTATTAGGAGATTCTGACGCTGTTTCCACCATAGCAGATGCGATATTATCGGCTCCAAAACTGGCACCAGTTTTGACAGGGGTTCTGTTCTCTGTTTCCACAGAGACATCAGATACAACTGGATAGGTCTTCGCATTAGAGCATCGTACGGGATAACCTGCTCCATGGAGACCATTATGCCCAGCATCTGAAGGAACCGCCTCGCCTTGAATGTGGTTTCCCACTCGAAAACTCTTGAGGATGGCTAACAGAGACACCACTCTGGGCTCTGATGGGTAAACCCTGCCCTCCTCAAGGTCGAATCGCATCCCCAAATAAACGAAACGTTGAGTGGGCGTCAACTCGGATTTCTCCTCGTTGACTATGCAGCTTAGATCTGAAAGTAACTTCAGAGTCAGAGCAGTATCCACGTTCAACCTGGCTGCCGAGTCTGCCTTAAGCAGCCAGTCGTCTATGTAGGTGTGTAGCGCCACGTTCTCTTTTCTGAGAAACGCTGTCACCGCAAGGACCACTCTTGTGAAAACCCTCGGAGCTGTCGACAGGCCAAACGGGAGACTGTAAACTCCCATAGTTGACTCTGAAACGCAAATCTCAGAAACCTGTGCCAACTCCGATTCATAGGAATGTGGAAATATGCATTTTTCAGATCGATCGATACACACCACATTCCTTTCCTCAATCCCGCATTACCGACCTCGGCATTTCCATCTGGAACCGAGGCGTATGGCTAAACCAATTTAATGGCCTGAGATTGAGTATGGGTCTCCATCCCCCTGTGCTCTTGGGGACAAGGAACATGTTTGAATAGAAGCCTGGAGTGTTTCGATTTGCTGGATTTATTGCTCCCTTCAGAAGCAAACCCGACACTTCCTTTTGAATGGCTTCTAACTTGTCTGGCTCCCTTGGTACGGGTGTCCAGACAGGTGCCAAAGACAGATTTTGTGGTGGAAAGTCCCACCACTCCGGCATGTAACCCTGGGATAACCATCCCAGGACCAGACTGTCTGACGTCACACCTTGCCAGGCCTCGACGAAACGCATGAGCCTTCCACCCACCATAGACGCCTCGACGTCTAACGGGGTTGTCCGGCTCGCAGTCCGCCCCCCCACTCTTTCTTAACGAGAGAGAGAGAGAACCATTTCGTTCTAGGCACGACGGGTATAACTGGCACCGCTGTTCCTGTCACACAGGCGCGGTCCAGGCGGATATGAAGGGAGCTTTCGTACCCTCAGGTACGCTTCGGCCCCTTCTGTCCGCCCTTTGAGGCCTTACCCTTACCCTTCCCCTTGCCCTTCCCACCTCTAGGGCGGTCAGGAGCAACATTGGGGAGGGTAGGCGCCTCTACAACCTTCCTGGGCTTCTTCGCCGGCGGCGGCTCTGAAATCCCAGCTGAAGCAGAAGTCGCAACAGGCCTAGCTTTCGCCTTGCCCTTATGCTTCTTCTGCTCCTTTGAAGGTTGTCCCGTTAGCGGTTTCCCCACAGGCCCTAGTGCATGCGCTTGTCGCACTAGCTCTAGCTGTAGGTTTACCGCTAACCGATTCTGCGCGATACTGGCGGTATCCTCTAAGATGGCCCACGCTTGGCCACCGAAGATGCTAGGCCCTGTCAGGGGTGCCCCAAGGAGACGCTCCCTGACTGCCGTAGCCGGACGCATATGGTCAATGACCATTTGCCTCCTGGATTTCGTCACACGCGCTTGCACCCTTGCCAATGCGTCCATCGACAGCACCAGGCCGTCATTGACACATGAAAGCGCCACAGGTGGCACAGGGTGGCCTGCCCCGCTTCAGCCCACACCGACTGAAGGAGACGATAAGAGTGGTTGACAGCGCTCATCGCTGCCCTCACACCCTCATCGCTAGGGACAGGACTTCTTCCTGGTGTACCTGAGACTTGTCCACAAGTGCCGGACCGGGGTGACCCGGCACGGCACTCTGGACGCCCAGTACCCATTGGTCACTCCGTGACCGACGGGACTACACCATACCTGTCGTATTCCCCCCGCGGAATACGACATCTTGCCCGCACCTCCCTGGAGGCCGCAGGGAGCTGACCCTTGGTCATCAGTTGTTTGCTATAAATAGCATCCAACCATTCTATGAACCGTGGATCCAGTCCCACTGACTGGATCCGGGCCGCGGGCAAAATCCCCGTCCTGATCGACGCAACCGACGGACGGGGCGCATCTTCATCGGCCGTGGCCGAAACCACAGACGGGTCAACCCTGGCCAGCCACGCCAGAGCATCTGACCAATCTACCTCCGATGAAGACACCCCCGCAAACACGTCACCCGTTGACGTGCTCACGGGTCTGCCAGCCACGGCCTCCCAGCAAGGAGCCACGGCTGACACGCCAGGCACTCCGGTACCACACGGTTCCGCCGCCACCCCATGAAACACTCCGGTCCATGGGGTAGGTCCACACGGAAAACCGTACGGACCCGTAGCAGTCGCGGAACCATAGCCGGACACGGGCGCCCACGGCACCCCACGTCCGACTGCCGGACCAGGCGAGATAGGTGAGTACCACGCCCGGCTCGGCACACCCGTTCCCGTGACGGCTGGTGCCAAACCAAGCCGCACGGAACCGGTGCACGGTAACGGATTTGCCTCAGCCACAGGCGGAGCCGCTGACCTGGCTTGCGCCAAACCAGACAAATGGAGGCCGGATCCGTCTAGGACGGAATCAACCTCCATATTCTCCACCTGCGGCTTCACGGGCCGCAGCAACCTCTCCTCCTCGGCCTCCTCGTCTTCAGACTCCGAAGAGTCGTCACTAGACGAGTCAACCGTGGAACCGTCCTGGCGGACGGCTCCCACACCTGACGGACCGGCCACCGCTACTGGACCACCCGGAGGTGGCCGCAGAGAAACAGAAACCCGTCTGGCCGAAGCCAGACGGGACTGCCAGGGGGCCGTACGAGACGGCCCCCTCGGTAACCAGTCCAGAATCCTGTCCGAGGACAGGATCCGTACCAGGCATGGGGAGAAACTGCCCCCCAACCTTTGGTAGCAGGGACGACACCAGCGTGGTCAGAACGCTATGCAGAAAAACCCTGCAGAGCCGGACCAAACCACGCCGGCGGTGCCATCTCCGCCACCTCCAGCTGGGGACGTGGAGCACCCGCACCGGCCGAACCGGGCGCTCCACGATTTACTCTCGGACCGCCTGACCCCGCGTCAGACCCAGCCAAGTCCTTCTGGGAAAGGAACTTAACCATCGTTTCGACGGACCACACTGCACAAACATTACACCTATGATCTATATTACACAGGGCACACATAAAACAGACATGGTCCTTGAACATTACACGGACAAACTTATGGCAGTCGTCACATGATGGCGGGGCTGGCTTGGCCTATAAAATAAGCACAAACCTACAATAAACAAGCGGAACGAGACCCGGATGGAAGGCAGACAATTAATTTTCAAATAATTTGACTCATAAATTAACCGTAACCTCCCCGCACCCCACCCCGCCACGTTACAACAACGATCGCATTGATTATGACGACAAGTACGCGGCGGGCACAACACACCCATAATAGATCCTCCAGGATGTGTAACGGCTCCAGGAATCATATCGCATAGCATTCAGGGTATATTTACTAATCAATATAAATTATACTCCTAACGAACGCAGCACGATATGTGAAGAAAACAACAAAATGTATAACAAAACTGCTGTCTCACACGGTAAAACCGCAGACCACACATCTACTCAAGAATTTTGAAACCACCGATCATTGCAAACCGATCGTGATCACACGTAAACTTGATCATTCTAAAGTTTCCGGTACCATTTTTAGTACGCAGCACCCAGAATAAGATGCGCGAATTAATGAAAAATTTTTCTTCACATAAACATCCGAGCGACCGGGTGTGACGTCACCCGCTCGGATTCTACGGAGAACGACGTCAGCCGATATTCGTGTTAGAAATACCGTAGCAAACACCTATTTTCATATCTGCCGATCGCCTGTTGGGGTTTAAAGAAGGCGATCGTCTGGCATATATCGTTGTTAGCACACGTCCCAGATTCTATGGGGACAGAAATTGGAACATGCGATACAACGAAATTTAGAGACCTAAGTCTTTTAACTATGGATAATAAAGAACAATACAACCTGGTTTTCTTGGGCGGTATTCTCCATAGTCCTTAGTTAATCCTTTCAGAACACACAAACTATCACTGATTAAAGACTTAGATTATTTTAAAACACTAAAATCCTTAATGCAAAAAGCATGTATTGCTCTTGTCGCTATGCAAACAAGAATGAGCTCTATGGTAAACGGGTACTCGGCAGTTGGGAGCCGAGTGCCCGGTTCCCAGGAGTCGGTAAAGCTTTCTAAGTCTATAGTCCTAGAGCCGCTGTCAGAGCCAGCTGTATATCAGAAGTAACAGAATGGTGAGTATTGATCGAAGGAGAATGACTGGCTCGTTTATCGCCTCAAGACCACTGTAAAGGCTATTTTGGTCGGCTTGACCACTAAAGAGTTAAAACACCACAGATTATAAGACAAACTGGTTGATGAAGTAAGGTGTTAAATTTAATCCTATTTGAATTGTGTCATAAAACGACTCCTGAAACACAGTGATCCAGCTGGATCAGTTAATGTCCTAACGCAGTTATCCGTTATTGATCCGTATATGAAAAAGTCCTATTGATTATGGTATCAGTTATTAACCCCTTTAACACTCATATCAGCCAAAAACGGTGTCTGCAGTGGTCTTGAGAAATGTCCATTTGCAGACCAAAAGAAAACTATTTAAAAAATTTACCACTGGAATGACTGGCTCGATAACCGAGCCTGAGTAATTCCACTGGTAAATTTTCAAAAATAGTCTTCTCTTGGTCTGCAAATGGACATTTTCTGGGAAAATTTAGATTTCCTTGAATAAATTTGAGGGTTTAAGGGTCATGTTCTATCATTCCTGACAATGCCTGATGTATTTTGGCAGAATGCTTTTGCCTATTCTCAGCACACTCATTGTTACCTCTCATAGACGACCATGAAGAATCCACCTCCAATACCCGTTGACATCATACTGGCTGCGCCGACACACAGCAGTGAAGCAATTGCGGCATCCACCGCGGAACCATTCTTCTCTTCAAGAATTTGCCTGAAACATAAAATATATCAATGGAGTTATCTGCCATCATTAAGCAAAATAAGTTATTGCTAGGCCATACCAATTTATTTTTTTAATCTTCCTAACTTAATTTTAATACAAAAAAATAATGCTGGAATTTTAAGTCATTAACTTCAACACTCTTTCCATGTACATGTAGCACTTTTTCGCAGCCATTTAATTCATCCCTCAGAATTTCTCGGATATTTTCTGCAACTCTTTTTGTTCTCTGCTGAGCTTTGTTGCAATGGTCATGAGAAAAGTCAATTTGCTCGTCAAGAAAAGACTACTTTTGAACATTTACCACTATTAAAGAGCCAGCCATTTCAGTGGTAAATTTTCAAATATAGTCTTCTCTTGGCCTGAAAATGGACAATCACTGAGAAAATGTTTTGGATTTTTTTTTTTATCAATCATGGCAATTTAAACATGATGAAATGAATAAGTACTGTTTTAGGTTAAAACTTCTGCGCTTGAAATTTATGAATTATACTAGTGGCTCAAATAAATGCTGTGAAACAAAGGTGTCACGAAATCTGATTCTAACGCTTTAAACCTTAAATTTTTCAAGGAAATTTAAATTTTCTCACAGAAAATGTCAATTTTCAGACCAAGGAAGACCATTTCTGAAAATTTATGATTCCAGTGGTAAATCTTCAAAAATACTTTTCTCTTGGTCTGCAAATGGACATTTCTCAAGACAACTGCAGAAGCCGTTTTTGGCTGATATGAGTGTTAGAGGGTTAAGGAAACAATTTAGTTCAAAATAAAATACATATATATATGTATCTCAACAGGCTAACACTTCAAATTCAATGATAATATACCTCAGTCTGATGCATCGCAAAATGGAGAGAAAAACAAGCAAATGCAATAAAAGAAATCCAATAAATTTGTGAAAGGACAAAACTCATTCATCATTAAAATACTAAATTTGAATCTGATCAATTAGACCTCCCATAGAAAGGAATCAACTACCATTCGACTCAGTCGTCAGTTGATTCTAGTCATTTTACTGAAATTATGGAACCTGCATCCACGATTAAAACCAAATTACAGTCTGTTAAATCTAAGCTAAAACAGGCAAAATCTGAGGACAAATGTCAATCTAAACCTGAATCTAATGACATGAATGAAGCTACAGTGTCAGCAATGAGTAAATTACCAATTTCCAAGATTAAAACTGAATACGGAGAATGCCAAATTGATGATGTCATAACAGAAACTACAGTAATTTGACTGGGCGCTGTTGCCTGGCAGTACTGGGGAAATAACATAATCAGCGTCATCATAATAATTTTATTTTATAAATTTCCTAATTTAAGGGACTGACATTAATTCGAAAGCTGGCAAATTATGGTACTTGAATTATTGTGCTGAAATTTTTTGAAAATTAGATTAATAAATTTCGACATTCAATCTATCAATTAAACGTATTATGTATGTCTCATCTACTGCTTGTGTCTATCTTAAAGGTGTTGCTAAAACAGGTGCCTAACAACAACAGCTCATGCAACAGTTTTAAAATTAATATCAGCTAGCCAACAAACAAGACATTGAATATTGTAGACTGATCATTCCGCATTAAAAGGTCTAATGCATACAAGCAGCGCTAGATTTGTGCCACAATGGATCTTTCCAGTTTTGGCTATGCCCCGCCCATCTCTAGCTAAGGTCCACCCACACCTCGCTCGTGTTGGGATCGATCGACCTCTGAACACCCTGACTATCAATTTAAAAGAAAACTACATAGGTAAGCTGTTGAATATTTTGAAACTAATTTGACTGGGTGGTGTTGCTGCCTAAGGCAGCAACAGCCACCCAGTCAAATTAGTTTCAAAATATTAAACAACATGTTTATTAAATAGCAAAGAATTACAAAGACATACTGTACAATTCATACAACATGTTGGACTCTTTGAGATTTAATGATGGTCTATATGGAACCCTTTGTGACGTAGTGCTTGTGACATCATCATACACGTGATGAGCTGATTATGACATCATACGAGGTCAGATGATGGATGAATACTCTAGAAAGGTGAATTATGCCTACATACATGTACCCAATGTATTATCCAGTAATCTGCCCAATCATCATAAATGGAATACAATGAGCAAGACAGGGGTACAGTATAATCAAGGACATTACAAATTTATGGCTGGACACAAAAACCACTAAAAGAATTACACGTACATGTAGGATGAAACAAGTTGCATATGGAAGCTTCCTGTATGAATGACCACGGGTATAAACTCTTTCATTCTCTATCACTCAACCATACAAAAATGTATATATACACGTACTGACCATATTGGTATCATGTCATTGTAGACTCTGATGATTAATTTCTCAAGTAATTTGACTCAGGAATTTTAACCCTTGAAATTCCAGTATTTCAATTTCAGGAAATCTGGTAAATATTTTGAAATCAATTTGACCGAGTGCTGTTGCTGCCATATGCCGCAACACCTTCCAGTCAAATTAGTTTCAAAATATTCAACAGAATATGTTTTACACCAGGAGGAATTTGTCGCTTATGCTGTGTGAGGCTTAATACGTTTAACCAATTACTCCTAAAATTTGGTCAAGAAAATTTCAATTTTCTCATAGAAAAGGTCTTTTTGCAGACGAAAACATTTTTTTTTTTAATTTCTCACTGGAATGACTGTCCCGATCATCAAGCCAGTCATTCTCATGACAGTTTTTCAAAATAATCTTCTCATGTGTGGAAATTGATATTTCATAAGAGCAATGCAGAAACCGCTTTTGACCTGCATGACCCGTAACCCTTTAACCCTCGAATTTATTCAAGAAATTTCAATTTTCTCATGGAAAATATCCATTTGCAGACCGAGAGAAGACCATTTTTTTTAATTTATCACTGGAATGACTGGCTCGGTTATCGAGCCAGTCATTCCAGTGGTAAATTATTTTAATTAGGCTTCTCGCAGTCTGCAAATGGACATTTCTCAAGAACAAGATATGGGAAAATTAAGTTAGGCCGGTTTGCAAAAAAAAAAAAATTGGTACATGGCCTAACGAACAATGTATCTGTATCCTGTTTTGTACAACAAAAGCGTTTATTAACCCTTTAACAAAATGTCCATTTGCAAACCAAGAGAAGACCATTTTTCAAAATATATCACTGGAATGACTGGTTCGATAACGAGTCAGTCATTTCAGTGGTAAATTTTCAGAAAGTCTTTTCTTGTTCTGCAAATGGACATTTCTCAAGACCATTGCAGAAGCCGTTTTGGGCTGATATGAGTGCTAAAGGGTTAATACTCACGCCGGCCAAAAACCGGTCTCTGTTATAGTCTAGTGGAATGTCCATTTACAGACCAAGAGAACACAATTTTTGAAAATTCACCACTCGAATGACTGGCTCGATAACCGAGCCAGTCATTCCAGCGATAAGTTTTCAAAAATTGTATTCACTCGGCCTGTAAATGGACATTCAATAGGCAGATATTTAGATTTCTTGACCAAATTTTACTATTAAATTGTTAAAGGTTTAAGTGCTGATAAGGTTCAGATAACGTTATCTCCTTCAACGTTTCATTTCTGAAAATTACAGGTGAGCTACATGTATAAACCGATCTTCAGTATCAAGGTTAGTAGGGTTATAGCTCTCATATCCAATCAGACTCTAAAGCAGTAGAAAGGTCTCCGCAACAGGAGCGAAAGCGAAGTCTCGCCTGGTACATGTTTGTGTACGAAAAGTCGTGAGAGTGATGAAAGTGAGAGTGACCACACGAATTCTGCAGAAGTAAATGTTGCACCGGTTCTCATCATTACCACTCCAGTAATAACAATGTGGAAATTATCTCGAATAGCGCTTGAGATATTCGAAGGGAAGTCTCCTAAGACTCTAGGTTGATTCCTATCGGCTCCATTGTGTGGAGTTGGTGGATCCAGTGGCACTCTTTTTGCCTCCTCCAAATGGTGGAATTTGGATCATTTGGATGTGGATCTGATGATATGACCTGAATTATTCTATACTGAATGTCATTTCTAAATTGTCAGGATCTCATGATGCATGGACAGACCTATACCCATTCGCCAATTAACTTTTGAGAATAATTTTCATGGTTGGCTAAATAAAATGTCAAAATAGGCTAATTCACTGGCTAATGATTTTACATGTATGTTGGTAGGTCAGTTCCTCTTAAACCATGATGAGACGTCTAATTCTATCCAATATTTTATTTCTTACATGACCTGCTGGTCATCTCTTACTTGGTTATTAGCTTTAAGATCTAGCGGGATCATAAAGGATTAGATTGATAGGTTAGGCTAAGGCTGTGTTCTCACTAGACACTTAACCAGTGTAGCGCAATACTGCGGTATGGCGTTATTCCTGATTAACTCTCCAGAGAGAACATGGCTTTACAAAGTCCAGATTTGGCTAAATCCCAAAATAGGCTGATTCACTGGCTAATGATTTCAAATGAGTAAGTCAGTCCCTGTGATATGATACTGTTGTGTCGTTTCTCCTTCACCTCGCCCCTTTTTCTATCTTATACCTGAGCCTACAGAGTTTCTTATGGTGCCACAATGATGTCAAATATGTGTACACCGGTTCCACTGATGTTATAAAGGATGAAGTCATTCTTTTGCCACCCAATGGACCTTTCCAGTTTTAGCTATTACCTGCCATCTCTAGCCAAGTTCCACCCACACATAGTTCGTGAAGGGATCGATTGATCCCTAAACTCCATTTAACAATTTCCAGAAAAGTATACAGGTTTAATATATTTGAAACAAATTTGACTGGGTGCTGTTGCTGCTTATGCCAGCAACAGCGCCCGCCCAGTTAAAGTAGAACTCAAAATATACAACAGAATGTTTATTAAATGGTAGCTATACAATTCGTATAACGTGTCAGACTATTAAGCGTCAAAGACGGACCAAATCAAGTCATTCACGCCATAATTAACTAGGGTATCATCCTACATGTCACTTACATGTACACATGTAGTTGATTATGATGCCATATAATGGATGGATAAACTGGAAAGCTCAATGATCATTAGCAATTAAAAGTACAATCAACAACAAAGCACCAGTGCAAGGTCTGTGCCAAAATTTACAAAAATAAGTCATCACTGAATAGACACACCGAGACATAACAACAGATTGCCCCAATGCCATCACCTGATTCCCACAACCAAGCATTCATCAGAAATGGCTAACCTGAAAAAAAAATCTAAGAGGCCAGGATTGTCCGAGGAGACGGTTTCCAGGCTAACACAGAATCCATCAAAGATTATAGGAGTCAAGACTGTTGAACCGACCTCTGTGTACCAGAAAAGGTAGAGGCAGAGAATAATACAATCAGAAGTAAACCAGAGAACATGGTTCAAATTTCACACTAGTCCGCTAGTCAGAGACTATACTTAAATAATTGTACTCCTACAGACTTGCGCTTAACATGACTAAACCAGTCCGACGGACTAATGGAATTTGTGTACAACTGTACAATGTATAGTACTTCTTTTCTTATCTCTAAGTCACATAAACAAAACAAATCTCTGAAAAGGAGTAGATGAGAAGCCATTTCTGTCCAGCTGATTACTATTCAAGCAATGACACCCAACTTGGAGCTATTTGATCCGCAAAATATACTTGCCTGCCATTATAAGGAACAGTTAATGTTGACTATAATTGATAACGGACTTGTAATATTATTTGGGGACTAGTACTTTCATACGGTTGCCAGTCCTATGGACTAGTATAAGATTTTTAAATTTTTTAACCCTGCAGAAAGAAGAGTACTAAAGTAACTCTGTCCATTCCATCGCACTTATCCAATGTGATTCAAAATCCTGAAAAGTGGTGACACCGGGACAATGTTTCCAATTCCAAAATCCAGTGACAATTCATGTACCATCATCAACCTACCTCTGGATAACCACACAGATCTGGAATGGTCGGCACAAATTTCTAACTATTGTTAGATCTATTTGGCAGTGCTAGCGATACAGACCTCTCCGCAACAAATTCCAAAATCCATACCGCCAAGCCGTCGTCATCATTCCAAACCTGTCTAACCCAGCGAAATCAGACTAGACTTGTTCCGTCCAAATATCCCCAATTTCAAAGTTCAGGACACCCATGAAGATTATTTTTGAATATTTATGATTAACGAGCCAGTTATCCCAGAAATTTGTAAATTTTCAAAAATCCTCTTCTCTTAGCCTGCTAATGGATATTTAAACGCAGTACCGCCGCAAATGGCTAAAGGTCATGTATCTAAATTGTAAGACGTACTTACTTTCCAATGTGTGAACACTGCGGTGCATCCGTGGCGACGGCTGCATTCTGATATGTCCCAAGATTCGACTGTGAAACAGGAACAACAAAACCACGCTCAGCCTTGAGCGGTTGTTTACTTTTACTGCGGTTTAGAGTCAGCACTAGCGGCACTGCGATGATTATGGCTAGGATTAAGACCGCACCCAAGACAGCTATGACAACCTTTACTCTGAAAATACATCATGTTTCATGCTACATGTACATCCAATGGACCTTTCTAATTTTATCTATGTTCCGCCCATCTTTATCTAAGATCCCACCCACACCTCACTCGTGCTGGGATCGATCGATCCCTGAACTCCCTGACTATCAAATCTATACAAGTAGGCTGTTGAATAGTTTGAAACTAATTTGACTGGGCGCAGTTGCTGCCATAGGCAGCAACAGCGCCCAGTCAAATTAGTTTCAAAATATTCAACAGTATGTTTATTAAATAGCAAAACCATATAAATCATACAGCGTGTCAGACTATTAAATGTTTAACACAGACTATGTCGTCTTAATTCATAATGTCATCCTGTTGACCTAGTATAATACCTAGTTGGTTATGACCTCATATGATCGATGTATAAACTTGGAAAAGTCCGTTAATTTTTCGTGTCTTACATACAAAGTATACACACACAACTTACCTCTATACGATTTCAGGCCAAATTGATTAACCCTTTACCCCTCAAATTAGTTTTAAAAACTTTCTCAAAGAAAACGTCCATGATTTGCGAACCAAGAGATTTATTTTTGAAACTTTATCAGTGGAATTACTGGCTCGGTTATTGAGCCAGTCATTCGAGTGGTAAAATTTCAGAAATTGTCCTCTTGTTGTAAATGGACATTTAGCAAGACCACTACAGAAGCTGTTTTGGCTGGTCTGATTGTTAGAGTTAAAATCATTTTCCTGGGTTTCAATATAGGATTGAGGTATAGTAACACTTTAACCCTCATATCACACAAAAAACGCTTCAACAGTGGTCTTGAGAAACATATATTTGCAGACGGGAAAATTTACCACTGCATGGAATGACTGGTCAGTGGTAAATTTTCAAAAACAGTCTTCTTTTGGTCTGCAAATGGACATTTTCTACATGATTGTATGAGAAAGTTGAAATTTTCTTCCAAGAAATTTTTTTTTAGTGTTAAAGGGTGGGGGGGGGGGGAGGGGGGGGGGGGGAAGAAAGTACATATCCCGAGCTTACAAAACATGAGGACACTGGAAAAAGATATGATGATTGGTTTAAAAAAAAAATTTTAATGTGTTCTTTTGCAAATCAAGAATGTTTTTTAAAATTTTATCACTGGAATGACTGGCTCGGTCACCGACTGACCGAGCCAGCCATTCCAGTGGTGAATTTTTTTTAAATACTCTTCGCTTAGCATGCAAATGGATATTCCCAAAGACCAGTGCAGAAGAGTTTTGGCTGGCTAAGTGGCCAGTCAAGCGGGTCAAGGGTTAAAGTGGCTACCAAGACACCCTTACCCCCAATTCCTTTAACCCATTGAACACAAAATGCAGAATTCAAAAACTCACAACAAATTTTCTGTTGAATATTTGAAAACTAATTTGACTTGGAGCTGTTGCTATATGTAGGTTAATCCTGTCAAACATGTTTGCAGCAGCAATTAGATTCCAGTCAAATTACTTTCAAAATAGTAAACATAATTCCAGTATAATTGTCTTGAAATTGAGATACTGGAATGTTAAGGATCAAACAAATTTATGCTAAACAGATGGTCAATGGACACATGATGCATAGTTACATTGTACAACAGAGGGATGCATTTCTAGCTATTCCCCACCCATTTCTAGCTAAGCTCCACTCATGTTTTGCTCACGCTGGGATCAATAAAATATAAATATATTGAACCTGACTTCAAAGAATCCAAATTTCAAGGTAACTATACACATACACACATGTAAGCTGTTGAATATTTTGAAACTAATTTGACTGGGGGGCTGTTGTTGCCTACGGCAGCAACAGTTCACAGTCAAATTAGTTTCAAAATATTCAACAGAATATTTAGTAAATTTAAATTCATCAAAGACATACAATTCATTTACTCGATAGACTTTTTCCACTTTCATGAGAGGTTAATACGCCATCCCGATTGTGACGTCAGCCTCCATAAATGATGTAATTGATTATAATGTCATATAATTGAGTAACAGGTCAGTCCTCGCCATTCACCCGTAAACAAAACTATACCTGGATCGGTTTTTTCTACTAAGCTGCTTTTGCCGTATTTCCTCCCGAAGCCGTTCTTCGCGTGGAATCAACAGGCGATCATCTTCTTGCAAATCATCGTATTCCATATCTAACGTTGCTTGATCGTCACTGAGCCGATTCTCTGATTCCGATGCGCTAATTAACGACTCTCTCTCGTCTAAGCAATCGTCATCACTCTGTTCAGAACGTCTATTAAACTCAACATTACCGAATTTATTATTTGAGTTCTTGTTGCTTTGCTTGCTACAAGTAGTACATGTATAACACTCAGTATTAGGCTTATCACATAGGCTCGTATTAGTACAATCAGGCACAAAACTTGTCCCTATATTTGAACCTGCTCTATCTAAGTTAGCTATATCAAATAACACCAATCTACAGCTATTACATGTATTTACAGCGTCGTTACGCGATCGTTCTAGGTCAATCTTTACTCTCTGACTCTCGAGAACATTATCCATACATGACTGACCTGTGGAGAATATATTTTGCCTTGCCTCATGACTTGCACAAATTAAAAGATTTTCATTATAGAAACTAGAACTATCTGGAGCATGTGTAGCCGTCGACTCTATAGGACCGTCTGATTCATGAGAATGACTGTGTATAAGAATAGAATTATTGACACTGCGTTGTTGTTGTTGTTGTTGTTCTACCAAGGAGATAACAGGATCACAATAGCTTGAGTATTGTTCGAAAGGAGTATTATTTTTAACAGGGTCATGAGTCTCAGGATTGCTCTGTATAAAATCAGGTTTGCTGTTTGATCTGAATCGTAACTCTGATTCGTGGAGGTGAGGTCTGAGCTCCCCCGACTGCACATAGCCACCATTCCCAGTCGGTGTATACATATGGCTCGCTTTGTTCAAATTAGTATTCGTCACCTGCAAGCAAATACAATACTTATATGCATACATGTTTCATGGTGTTATTAGACCAGGTATAGGAAGTTCTGTGTGATAAATTACAGTATTCCAAGACATGTATATGCTGAACTTTTATATATAATAACATACTTATGGAAATACATGCTTATAATCAGATAACCAGTTTCATTCTGACACCCAACAAACATGATTTCAAAACATTGGCAAAAGAAACCTGCATATCATTTTGGAAATAATTGGACTGAAAGTTGTTGCTACCTCAAGCAGAAACAACTTTCACTTTGATTGTTTTCAAAATAGTCATCAGGATTTTCTGATTTGTCAGAGTAAAATACTGTCAGCACGTCTACAGAATGAAAGTGGTTAAATATATTTATTTCATTGAATTGCATAAATCTGACCAGTATTCACAAAAGTACTATTAGTAAAAACTAAATTCTTTAAACAAATTATTAATGATTTTAGACATGTTCTGAATTTATTTCGAACATGTCTCTTGATCAACTGTCTGTTTACTTTAATGATCACTGGCCATAAAATGTAAATAAATTTGTATATTTGGCAGATAGAATGAGTGAGAGACAGAGCTAGAGATAGAATTAGCTATAGAGATATATATTTATAGTCAGATTGATTGAGAGATAGAATTATACAGTCAGACAGATAGATATATATATAGAGATTCATAGAGTTAGAGATAGTTTTCTACAGATATATAATTAGTGTTTGTAACGAAGAACAATCTTGCTTATTGTTTATTAAAGTGTCTTCACCTATCGTCTCATCCTGAAGTGTAACAGAGCTATTTCCACCCAGCTAATCCCCCCCACCCACCCCCTCGTATTCAGCAATAGGTGGAAAATAGCCCTGTAACACATGCACATGTATATACATATGTTGCATACACATAGGCGACAGTAAACCTGCATTAATCCGTGGCTGCATTAGTGGAACACACATGTAATCAATTTATTTTATAAAAGTTCGCTAAAATTCAATTGTATATTTCTAGAGGCTTAAACGTTTAACCCTCGAAAGTTTTTTAAAATTTTGATTTTGTCAAAGAAATTGTCAATTTGCAGACCTAGAAGACTATTTTTTTTTTAATTTTACGACTGGAATGACTGGCTCGGTTATCGAACCAGTCATTCCTGTGGTAAATTTTCAAAAATAGCCTTATCTAAGTCTGCATATGGACATTTCTCAAGACTACTGTAGAAGCCATTTTTGGTTGATATGAGTGTTAAAGTGCTAAGACAATAAATATTAACATCTAATGAATTCATTCTGAATAAATTAATATAATTGTTTTAGTTGTAAGGTTAAATTTAGGGATATGAATACCTATAAATATGTTGCACCAAGAGTGATCCCGGGGGACATTTCTCCACCTAGGAATGCAAATGTCCCCTTACATTTAGCAGTTCCCTATTTTACTTATAATGGAAAGAGGGCTTAAGGTACATGTAGGCTTGAACGATTATGTGATTAAATCGAAAATCATGATTATTTTTTAAATCGTTAATTCATGATTAAAAATTGAATAATCATATAATCGTGAATAATTTCTACAGCATATAATATTTCAAAACCAACCTTTTAAACTTTACTCTTAACTTTCATGCGATCGGTCACGAAAACTGACATTTTGATCAGTGAAAACATGTCCATTTGCAGGCAAAGAGATGACTATTTTTGAAAATGCATGACTTGAATGACTGGCTCGAGAGGCATTCCAGACATACATGTACATTTTCAAAAATAGACTTCTGGCCTGCAAATGGATATTTCTAAACACCATTGCAGCTTTCGCAATTGATATATCTATCTATGCCTTTGTTGTTACATGTACACTGTATGTCTGGGTACGTTGCATCCAGGATTGGTCATGATCACTGGACAAAGCAATAATCGCACAAGCCTAACTTAAGTGTTAAGACATGTTCGTGGTCAACAACACCACCAAAGCGCTTGAAACGCTCCTTATATTAATTAATGCTTTAACTAAAGTCCAGATTTTTCAAGAAAACTTCAATATTTGCTCAGTGAATGTTCATTTACAGGCAATTACGTATATTTTTGTAAGTACGTGTACATTTGTATACCACTGGAAATTTGTTTTAAAAACAAATTTCTGTTGTCCTGCAAATGATTTTTTTTGTGACCGCTGCAAAATTCGATTACGGCAGTCTCTCTCATTAACCCTTTAACTCTTGAATTTGTTAAAAAATTTTAATTTTCTCATTTAAAATGTAAATATTTCGACCAAGACTCCAAGAAAACTACTTTTTGAAAATTTACCACCGGAATGACTAGCTCGGTTATCGAGCCAGTCATTCCAGTGATAAATTTTCAAAAATAGTCTTCTCTTAGTCTGCAGATTGAAGGAAATGTCAATTTCCCTTTCTCCGAGATCTAACAATACTCACCAATCTGTTACTTCAGATATACAGCTGGCCTTGACAGCGGCTCTAGGATTATAGACTTAGAAAGCTTTACCGACTCCTGGGAACCGGGTACTCGGCTCCCAACTGCCGAGTACCCGTTTACCATAGAGCTCATATTGTTTGCATAGCCACCAAAGAAGAGAAAACTATGGCTTGCCTCCGTGGGGCTGGGAGGCTGGGTCCGTAACAGAATGGTGAGTATTGTTAGATCTCGGAGAAAGGGAAATTGACATTTCCTTCATTCTCCTTCGATCAATACTCACCATTCTGTTACTTCTGATATACACCAGATTTGATCAGTAACCTGGTGGGAAGGGGCAAGCCATAAATGCTAATTTTGCCCCTTGGAGAAAGATTTTAGACTTCAAACTTGACTAACGGAGACCTAAAAGGACCGTCAAGTTCACGGAACCGAATCACATTCGCATCACCACCCCCCCCCCCCTTTTTCCTCCTAAGAAAAGGGAGAGAACTCACGAACATGTATCTCGCCTGAAACACAAATATACCAAGAGGGTTAACTGCTCCCTGCATATTCCATGTATTAGCCTGGGAATGAGCATGAATATATAAGATGAATGAACATGATACACATCCATAATACAAAAAACTCTCACTATTGAATTACCGTATGATAATTGGACTCCCGACGTACCGCTTCCAACCATTCACTGGTTCAGCCATCAGTGACACAATCTGGTTGTCATCCTCTCGCTCGACCATGCCTGCTTTAGGTTCTTTTCTTACCAAAGTGAAAAAAGGGTGAAGAGCAGTGTGGTCACTAACTATCGTTTCAAAACAGCTAAAGCGAGTGGATTGGCTGAGTCTGACACATCCCTCATATAGTAATCCGTAAATGAGGACACACAGTGCCATTGTGCAACGGCCATGATGTCCTGTAACGGAACACCATTGTAAAGGGCGGTCGAGGCGGCTATTCCTCTGACATCGTGTGCCCTTACGCCTTACACCTGGTGCCCAGTCGCCATCTCGTGAGTATTCTGAATGCATTCGACCACCCAACGAGAGATACTATCCATGGTAGCGGCGCCATAAGGCTTTTTATGGCAGATCCACAGATGTCTATCGTTAGACCGTAACGAGTCAGTCCCACTGACTGGATCCGGGCCGCGGGCAAAATCCCCGTCCTAATCGACGCAACTGACGGACGGGGCGCATCTTCATCGGCCGTGGCCGAAACCACAGACGGGTCAACCATGGCTAGCCACGCCAGAGCATCTGACCAATCTACCTCCGATGAAGACACCCCCGCAAACACGTCACCCGTTGACGTGCTCACGGGTCTGCCAGCCACGGCCTCCCGGCAAGGAGCCACGGCTGACACGCCAGGCACTCCACTACCACACAGTTCCGCCGCCACCCAATGAAACACTCCGGTCCATGGGGTAGGTCCGCATGGAAAAACCGTACGGACCCGTAGCAGTCACGGAACCATAGCCGGACACGGGCGCCAACGGCACCCCACGTCCGACTGCCGGACCAGGCGAGATAGGTGAGTACCACGCCCGGCCCGGCACACCCGGTCCCGTGACGGCTGGTGCCAAACCAAGCCGCACGGAACCGGTGCACGGTAACGGATTTGCCTCAGCCACAGGCGGAGCCGCTGACCTGGCTTGCGCCAAACCAGACAAATGGAGGCCGGTTCCGTCCAGGACGGAATCAACCTCCATATTCTCCACCTGCAGCTTCACGGGCCGCAGCAACCTCTCCTCCTCGTCTTCAGACTCCGAAGAGTCGTCACTAGACGAGTCAACCGTGGAACCGTCCTGGCGGACGGCTCCCACACCTGACGGACCGGCCACCGCTACTGGACCACCCGGAGGTGGACGCAGAGAAACAGAAACCCGTCTGGCCGAAGCCAGACGGGACTGCCAGGGGGCCGTACGAGACGGCCCCCTCGGTAACCAGTCCAGAATCCTGTCCGAGGACAGGATCCGTACCAGGCATGGGGAGAAACTGCCCCCCCAACCTTTGGTAGCAGGGACGACACCAGCGTGGGCAGAACGCTATGCAGAAAAACCCTGCACAGCCGGACCAAACCACGCCGGCGGTGCCATCTCCGCCACCTCCAGCTGGGGACGTGGAGCACCCCCACCGGCCGAACCGGGCGCTCCACGATTTACTCTCGGACCGCCTGACCCCGCGTCAGACCCAGCCAAGTCCTTCTGGCAAGGAACTTAACCATCATCTCAACGGACCACACTGCACAAACATTACACCTATGATCAATATTACACAGGGAACACCTAAAACAGACATGGTCCTTGAACACGACACGGACAAACTTATGGCATTCGTCACATGATGGCGGGGCTGGCTTGGCCTATAACATAAGCACAAACCTACAATAAACAAGCGGAACGAGACCCGGATGGAAGGCAGACAATTAATTTTCAAATAATTTGACTCATAAATTAACTGTAACCCTCCCGCACCCCGCCACGTTACAACAACGATCGCATTGATTATGACGACAAGAACGAGGCGGACATTAAACACACCCATAATAGATCCTCCAGGATGTGTAACGGCTCCAGGAATCATATCGCATAGCATTCGGGGTATATTTACTAATCAATATAAATTATACTCCTAACGAAAGCAGCACGATATGTGAAGAAAACAACAAAATGTATAACAAACTGCTGTATCACGCGGTAAAACCGCAGACCACGCATCTACTCAAGAATTTTGAAACCACCGATCATTGCAAACCGATCGTGATCGCACGTAAACTTGATCATTCTAAAGTTTCCGGTACCATTTTTAGTACGCAGCACCCAGAACAAGATGCGCGAATTAATGAAAAATTTTTCTTCACATAAACATCCGAGCGACCGGGTGTGATGTCACCCGCTCGGATCCTACGGAGAACGACGTCAGCCGATATTCGTGTTAGAAATACTGTAGCATAACACCTATTTTCATATCTGCCGATCGCCTGTTGGGAGTTAAAGAAGGCGATCGTCTGGCATATATCGTTGTTAGCACACGTCCCAGATTCTATGGGGTCAGAAATTGGAACATGCGACACAGCGAAATTTAGAGACCTAAGTCTTTTAACTATGGATAATAAGGAATTATACAACCTGGTCTTCATTGGCGGTATTCTCCATTTTATCCAGTTAGATCCTTTCAAGAACGCACAACTATCAATTCACAGATAAGACTGAGATTTCTTTTCACAAAAACTTTAAATCTTTCCCTGCAAAAAGCGTGGACAGCTCTTGTCGCTATGCAAACAAGAATGAGCTCTATGGTAGACGGGTACTCGGCAGTTGGGAGCCGACTACCCGGTTCCAAGGAGTCGGTAAAGCTTTCTAAGTCTATAGTCCTAGAGCCAGCTGTCAAGGCCGGCTGTGTATCAGAAAGTAACAGAATGGTGAGTATTGATCGAAGGAGAATGATTGAAATCTGCCAAACGGTTAATGAGGTGTAGGCGTTTAACTGATTTACCAAAACTTGGAAAATCGAAGATGGCCACCCAAAAATTGACCAATCAAAATTCTGCATACTTTAGACCTGAAGCCTGCCGCCATAGGTTCCTTCCATCCAAGTCTGGTTGAAATCGCCCAAGCAGTTAATGAGGAGTAGCGTTTTAAGCGATATTTGGTAAATTTTCATAAAATTTTCACACAAAAATTTGCCAATGAAAACTCTGTACACAAGTTCTGAAACCTATACCCATAGGGTTCTTCCAGCCAAACAAGGTTGAAATCTGCCAAGCGGTTAATGAGGAGTAGCATTTTGACAAGATTTTCACCCACAAAATCAATCATCAAAATTCTGAATAGATATTCTAGATCCTACCACCATAGAATCCATCTAGTCAAATTTGGTTGAAATATGTCAGGAAGCTAAGGAGTAGTAGCAGTTTGACCATTTCCAGTAAATTTTTCCAAAAATCTAAGATATTCACTCGAAAATTTCATCAATCAAAATTCAGAATAGAGGTTCTAGATCCTACCACCATAGACTGCATCTATTCAAATTTGGTTGAAATATGTCAAGCAGCTACGGAAAAGTAGCATTTTGACGATTTCCGGGTGATTTTTCATAAAATCTAAGATTTTCACCCAAAAAATTAATCGATCAAAATTCTGAAAAGACATTCTAGAGCCTACCCCCATAGAATGCATCTAGTCAAATTTGGTTAAAATATGTCAAGCCGATAAGGAGTAGCATTTTGACCATTTCCGCTAGATTTTTCATAAAATCTCAGGCTTTCACCCAAAAAATTTAGCAATCAAAATTCTGAATGGTTAATCTAGTAAAGTTAAGTAAATCAGTGACAAATTTTCACACATAGCGTTCGCTTGGCCTGCGAAATGGACAACAATTTAAGCTAGTATCATCCAAGATCAGCTTCTACGGTAGTCTTGAGAAATGTCCATTTGCAGGCGAAGAGAAGACTATTTTAGAAATGCTACCACTAAAATGACTGGCTCGCTAACCAAGCCAGTCATCAGTGGTAAATTTTCAAAAATAGTCTTCTCTTCGTCTGCAAATATGGGAAATTCGTCGGTGAAACGGTTAAGCTTATTAGTGTAATAAGTGTTTGTGGCTAAATGTGTATTATTTTGTAAACATTGAAAACTCCAGTACAGTTAACAGTGCAGTCGCGATATGTTGCTGTATTTCGAGCTGCTGATTATTTTGAAAACAATTTGACTGAAAGCTAGTATTGCCATAGATATATCAACTTTGGCAGACAAGAATTAATACCAACCATCCAATCAATCAATCAATCAAACTTTATTCGCAAATCCGACATATGCCCAGATAAAAACATTGCAGATAGCATTAACATCAAATATATCCTGCATTTATATAACAATATATATATATATATATATATATACAAACAATGTACAGGATAACTATATAACTATTGATTAAACACACACATGTACGCACTCACATGCATACATATATCACCGTTCGGTTTGTGGATCTGGGGGACGATCCACCCTCAAGCGGATGATAATCTCTCAAAACACAATGATGTCCGTTAAGTTTCAATATTCAGTGGTTCTTATTCTCTGAACAAATTAAGCTAAATCACAACTTTGAGACAATGTAGGGTCACTTATCTAATCTTTATTAATCATTGTTGCACGAGATCTTCATTCCACAGTTTATAATTTAAGATGAATTATTCTCTTTTATCAAATATTTATTATCTAACATTTAAACTTTCCTTCTCAATTAATTAATTTCCTAAGCAAATGTCTTATAACACTTTTTCTTAATTCTTGTCAATATTATCTTTATATTTCAGTACAATTCATTATCCAACACGAGACCTTATGAAAGACTTATATTTCTTTTAAACAAATGATTCTGAATCTTATTGTTTCTAAGTCCAAAACTTATAACGAGAATGACAAGTGATTCCAAGAATGATCAAAAACGGAATGCCCAAAGTGGGCGCTTTTCCCTTTATAAAGGTTTCTGGACCTTCACGTGACCATTATTGACTTCTGGACACGTGTTCAATGAATTTCACCTACGTCATAATCAGATCCAGCCTAGGTCATAATTTATTCCTGTATGTCATAGTGTCTCAGCCTGGATAACAAATTGGAACTGTCAAACCGAATAGTATGCATGGATTCTTGTAATTGCAAATCTGATAGAATCGAAGCCAGTAATGGACTTTTATACCGTATAGCATCCATGCATCAAGCTTCAGTTCTATTCCAGTACCCAATCTGACAGTTTTCTCATTATTTTAGACCAACTTCTCCCATTACTGAGAGTTTTATGTGATCCCTGTATTATCTAGTACACTGTAGGACCCTGTCTTTTACCCAAACTAATTACTATAGATAACAGTTAACACGCACTGGCACTATGTATAATTCGTCTGCTCTGTATAATCTCTTCTTCCCCTTTTCTCTCTATTTTATTCTTAATTTCATTATTTATTGGAACAAAGCAATTTGCCTTGAATGAACTATTGAAGGCCCAGCATATGATACATACACTTGTATGTACATACAGACATATGCACATATACATGCCTCCTAATTCCCGCCCATCCACCCCACCACACACACACACTATATATCTATATATCTATATATCTATATACACATATAATACACCAAAGGCATGAAAGCCCACCCATGGGCACCACTCCCAGATCCGACTGGCTGATCTGGTGTCAGTAATCATGGCGATGGTAAGGAAACTAATTTGATTGGGAGCTATTGCCATCGCTGCCTATAAATAGTATAATGACTATGGGCTGTGGCAGAAACAGAGTTACATATGCCTGTCAAAATTGTTTCAAAATATTCAAAAGTTTACGCGTAGGTGTCTGCCGTGAGCTTTAGAAATATCCATTTTCAGAGGAGGACTATTTTTGGCAATTGTCCATTGAACGTTGGAACGACTGGCTTAATAAGCTGGCTTATGTTATTCCACTGCCAAATTGTCAAAAATAAGCTCTAGCTTGCTCTCCAGATGGACCGAAGATTAGGGTTGGGCGATATTGCTCAAGGCATGACGATATCGGTATCTCATTAAAATACTGTGGTATCACGATATATCATCATTTGGGTGGGGTGTGGAGTTAGGGTGTAAACATAGAATAACATGTATTTCAAATTGGTGGTATCTACATGTTATTTTCATTAAATTTGTTGCATTGAAACCATAAATTGAGATCGCCATGATTGCCATTTCCGCATATTTAATACACAAAATTCCACACTTTGACACCCTTTGATAATATCGAAAAATCGCCCAACCCTACCGAAGATAGACATTTTCTATGAGATAATTAATGGAAATTTGCTTAAATAAATTTGAACATTAACCCTTTACACTCGTCGTCCAAAAGTGGCTTCTAGACTGGTCTTAAAAATTGTTGTTATAACCATATAACCCTTAAATTTGTTCAAAATTTAATTAAATTGAAAATGATTATTTGCAAACCACGAGAAATCAATTTTCGGAAATTTATCACTGGAATGACTGGCTCAATAACCGAGCCTGTACACTGTAATGGCCAGTGAAAAATTATCAAAAAATTATCCCTTGAATGGAAATTATGGTCATTTTCAACTTAAATTTAGAACAAATTTGAGGGTTCAATGGTTAATAACAACAGTTGCTAGAAAAGAGTGTTATTTGATCGTTTAGAGTTTTAGACAGAATTATCTGTTTGACTGTTATATAAATAATAAATCACAAACTTGCTCTAAAGCCCACTCTATATTGTGGCTCACAAGATTGAAGATATTGATCTTTGTGGCAAGTGGTCACTACCTGTGGTTACTGATTGTAGAATTATTCTCTTCTTATCAGCAGTCTTATCTTGAAAGTCTGTTTACAGCCGAGTGCTGGAAAATTATACGCTAATTAGATGCGCGCTAGTAACACATCATCGCTAACAGCAATCAGCTGTTTCCGCCAGATGACGAAATCTGATAAAATCTCAGATCTCATATTTCATCATCCGTCTTTGTTACTTAAACTTTAAAGTGCACGGAATAAACACATTTCATAGATCACTTAAAGCTGAGTCACGCGCCGATACAACTATTACTTTCCAAACGAATGTTCCAATTATTTGATAGCGCGTTTTAAATGTAAACACTGAGGCGATAGCGGTTAGTGTGTCAACGGTCAAAGGTCAGTGGACGAGTTTCTGGCTTATCAGATAGCTTCAACGTTGTTGTTGTTGTTGGATTGTTATAATTAAAGTTCTTGTAAACCAATTAAATCAAGGTCGGTATAAAATGTGGAGACTTTTTAAGATAACGGATAGGGTACAATAGATCGCCGACACTGTCGCTCCGATTTCATTAATCTATTTAATAGCGTACCAGAGAGATGCACTGTCCTGGTATTATACCATGCATCTTGAAACAAACAAACAAATTAGATAAAACAAATTTGAACTACATATATAAGTCAGACATTGACAACATGAAAAGCGGTTGCTGTTGTTGTTGTTGTTGTTGTTGTTGTTGTTGTTGCTGCAGCTGCTGCTGATACTGTTGTTGAGTAGGCCTAAGGATAATCCTCCAATGATTTGGAGCACCCACAGACAGCAGTACTGATAACAAATTTTACCTCGATCGTGTCAATCGACACACCAGAATATATGAATTCCACAGCGTATAGTTCGTTCCTCCCTGAGAACAAGGCAAATCAGATTTATCCAACCACCACGCCCCCCCCCCCCAGTCCCTACACCTCCCCCACCCAATCACGGTAAAATCAAAATTTGGAACACCTATGCCTGTCTGACACTGCATGAATATTGCTCACTAGAAAATTATCCCGCTTGTCTATAGGTTAAAGGACAAGGAATTCAGATTTTAGTTGTTTCTTTCCGAACTCTTTATTAAAGATTCTTCCACCGTAGTGGTATAGCTATGAAAGGAGAAATCCATTATCATGCAGCCTCTCTGGACAACACAAAATATCAAGTTATATTCCGATTATAATTATGGGTAAAGTACACATTTGCGCCACTTGTGAAAAGAAATTCGCTCGATCTAATGATGTACATGCCCACCAAGAGCATGCCGATCTTGGACTGTGGCCTGTCTGTCAAACACATACCTCAGTATTGATCCATCTGGGCAATGGTCAGCGTCATGCTGCTGTAGCTCCAGCATTACGCAGCCCCCACATGAGCTCCTCCTCCTCGGAGGCCGACGATTGCTCGTCAGCCCGACGAAGTGGCTGGTTAGCTCGCCTTGGTGAGAGAGGCTCACATGATACCAGCGACCACAAATACCGACCTCTAGGGTTGGTGGAATGACATCATTCCAGTGAGGCCGGGTGACCATTGCCACCTGTGACGAATGCCATCTTGTCATCACAGCTATTTGTGTACCCGCTGTGTCTCTACATTTTTAGTTCATTACTTGCCTAAATTTTAGGTGTAATAGCTCGCTGTGTCATAAGCCGGCTTGTTAAAGATAAGCTATATTAACAATTGGCGGTTGTTAAGTGCTAATGTGAAGAAAGTGGCGTAATGGCTGTCTGTGTGATATCTCGCCAAAGATACCTATCCATATATATCTGAAAGGTACCCCTGTAAAGGAGGAGTCCTGAGCATGGCCTAATTAATTTAATATTAACTACCGCCTCAAGTGGGAAAATAAATTGGTTTTGCACGAGTAAAGTGCCTCATGCGAGGCCTCCGTCTCAGGAAAATGCCTACAACACCAAAGCGGAAAGAGGAGTTATGGCCGAAGTCGCACTCCCATTAAGATGCTGATGTGGGCTAAATGATATGTGTATATATTTATTTAGGTGTGGCCTGCAAGGTGGATTGTGTGGAGGCGGGGCGCCGGTTTCAACAGAATCTGACACAGTCGTCTCAAACTTCTGGCTGGTTTAGTCGACGCCACGTTATTTTAGTGGCCATTCCTGAGGAACTATAGGCTAACATCTAGTTATTAGGTCCAGAAACATATGAGTTAGGTCGCAGATGGCTTATGCCAACGTTCACCTAGGTAATTGTGTCCTCCTGGCGCATGAGGCCGGGTAGCCTTTCTTTGCACATACCTATTGGACTACTCCCTCAGGCTGATGGCGTGTACATCTTGCCGGTCGACGGGTCTCAGAGTTGATGAGCGACTCCTTAGCCATGTGCCAGCACAACCAAATAAAACAAGACATTGACAGATAACACACAAAAGCATTGAGTAAGCAACATATCTAGTTATGCAAAGGCTGAAGAGGCGGGTAGCAGACATTGGCGACCTTCCTTAGAAGGAGTGGAGAGCTGATTGACTTCTCCCAGTAAGCATCTAATTCATCTGCGAACCACATTCTCAGCCCAGGCCAGACATGGTGGGATCGAACCATATGAGATTCGCACCCAGGAGGTAATATTTAGCTGCATTTAGGGTTACATAATTGTCGATGAGGTCCACTCTTAGGACGCCTAGTATAATTAATGTTGGCGCAGTGAATCCTACTTATGGCTTAAAGACTATGGCTAAGAGTGATGGTGAGGGTACAGGGAGCGTGTGTGTGAACATTACTGTTTTGCTTCCCACTGTCGTGAAACCCCTGTGATTTCCCTGGTCGGCGCTAACCAAACCAGCGGAGGGGACCACCAGGCAATTAGGTTGCCAAATGCCAGAGAGGCGTAAAAAAAAGACAGCTGCTCTAGGAATTTAGACGGCTGTAAAGTTGGTGGCCAATTATGGAAATGCCAGTCGGCTTGTGTAGCGTAGCAGCAGGGCTGGTACGGCGGCTTTACAATAAACTCTAGAGAAAAAATATTGCCGTAATTTAAGAGAGCACATGTTGTAATAGTGTAGCTATTTAGTATATGGTTTATTGACTGTGCATTTAAAGAATATAACTATTTAACCTAACACAAACAATAATGAGGAAAAACTACCCTGATAGCAAGCAAACATTGGCCCAATGTTGGCCCAACAATTAACACTATGTTGGGCCAATGTAGTTTTGCTCATCGCCCCAATGTTGGCCCAATGCTGGCAATATGTTATTGGGCCAACGTTGAGCGAAATGGGCATAAATCTATGAAGATATTTAAAATAGCACACCAGAGAGCATAATTTAACAATTTAAAAATTGAAAGGTGAATATTATGTTGATTTTGTTTGATTTACTGTGAAATTTCCAATGCTGGCAAACAAGTGATACAGCCAATGTTGTAATGCCAACTGCGATCTGCTAAGCTGTTGCCAATGTTGGCCCAACGTCTACATGTTATCTTGGTAAGAACTTTCTAAAAACAGTGGCTACCATACTACGATGTTAAACAATATAATAAAGTCAGACGGACCTATTACGCCTACTTGTAATCAGCGCATATTAAAACTAAAATAACTATTCTATACAACAATGGCGCCTATTAGTCATCAGAGCAATGTTCATTTTCACATCACAGAAACAGTCCTTGGTGGCGCCTGTTAGTCATCAGCGCATTCAGGCCACATCGGGCCACTTGGTGTCTGGCCACATCACAAGGTTTGTGAATGACTGAATAGGTGAACTGGCGATTGGTGAAGCGTTGAATCGCTGAATTGGCGAGTCTCGATGCTGGCGTCTGTTGGCAGACCTCTAGAATTGAGTGAATATATATAATGGTTGGTGCTGGCACCAACTAAGCACAAAGTTATTTGTTAGTTTTACAGCACAAGACGATCTGGGTCACCTAGCTCACTGGTGATGCCAGAAAGCAATGTTCACAATGGCTGAACGTAAGCTAAAACAGGATGTACTAGGTATGTGCTTTCTAGTCTCCACTTGTCGGCGTGGTATGACAGGTTCGGCGAGACATCAGTACAGGCCACTCGTCTCACATAATGTTTTGGATGTTAGTGGCCAAAATGGTGCATAGGCTTCTAGAAGTTCCCAACGGTTGGCGGGTGGGAGTCTTCCTTTTTGTTTATTAAGCCCCAGTTGTCGGAGGGAGGGGCTTATAAAAATTGAACCGTACACTGTGGCAGGAGTCGTCCTCAAAACAAGTACAGGAACTGAAATGAGCTACGTTGATGTAGATTGGCAGAACGCCAAGCTCTACGAAGTAAACACGGATAATATACCTTGCTCCGAGCAACCCTCAGTCCGACTAAAACATATCGTCTGCAGAACACATGGCCACATACCAGCCCACTTCCTGGAGGGATCCACGAACACTTGAAGTCAGATGGTGCGTGGACCGGCTCGTGATCATAAGTGTCCGAGAGGCGTCATGCCTCTGATGTCACGAATAGTATAAAAGGAGTGAAAAATCAAGAATCGGGAGCACTTCAGTGAGGAACCGCCGACAGCAAGGTTGCTGGACCAGCACAGTGCTAGACATGCACTAACTGCTTACTGACTGTTGTATCCTACACCTCAGCAGTGCCTATCGGAATTCAGATTTCCTGCGCCCATGAGCAACCGTATGCCTGCAACAACAAGTTTTTGTAAGCCCTCGGATGGCTATCCGAGCGCAACTAAATAAATAAGAATGACTCCCTTTCTGGAACAACTTACAGAGGAGCTTCCCTGCAAATAGGCCTTGTTGCCCCGATGTAAATTCTACAGGATGTAGAGCCACGGTGATTCTTGGTGGATAACTCGCCAGATCTTCCGGATCACGCTGAAATGTGGTATCAAACTTCCATGCAGCATGTCGTGTGTTTAATTAACTTTTAGGCCACAGTCTGGTGGGACTCTCCCTGGTAAACCGCAAGAGCTATGCGATGTATCCAGCACGGTGTACCCAGTTATGTACATGCAACATTTAATTACCACTGTAGTCCTCTTTGTTATGGGCAACTTTCAAACTACCATCGCCGGACGGACACTTTATAATTTGCTGTGTAAATTCATGTATTAGGTATTCTGACTATCTAATGGACATCTCTCTACAGCTGTTCCTCTTCAACTACAGTGACTTAAGAACTCTTACCATACCGATGACCAATAGGTACTCAAGTAACTACTATTGTGTTATTTAATAATTCCGTAATAGGTACTGATGACTAATAGGTACCTTCCTGGTCATGAGTCCGCATTTTTATATTTTCTGTTTCATACTGTATATATTATCTTTATTTCTGTTTGCTTACAACTAACAAGCACCACAAGGTCCTATGACCTGATATACTGTTAGCACTGTACTAGTTAGTTATGTATATGGCAAGAAGTCATCCTAGTTATTTTGTTTTGTTTAAATAAAAACTCTAGGACGCAGTACTCTAGGCTATACTATACAGCAACCTTATATCTGCATCACTATTTCCCCCAGCATCAATTTTACACTGAGGTCACTGATCATGCTCACATTGCTCGAGCCTGACATGTGACCGACTAAACCTGGCTATTCTAGCTCGATAGGATAGGTTTAAAGTAGTTAGGGGCAATCTCTCCGTATGAGACATATTGTGTATGCCTCCTTTCCGGCTGTTGCGGATATGTAACACCGCAGACCGGCTAGATGATATAAATTGGCCAATTACCTTAGGGCCTCTTAGTAATGATGAGGGATTGCCTCTTTCTATGCTCATCCAGCCGCACAGCTTTATAATAGTTGTCTGGACTCCCAATTGACACGTTGGCAGGATCCGACTCTGGGAAACTATTGGTGTTTCCGAGCGGTGAAAACTAAAGTGTCAATTTCGCATACACTCCCTCTGTATCTTCGGATACCATTTTAGTTTAGATTACCCCCACCAAGGTAGGAAGCACTGCGAAAAGAAATTATATTATGTAACCCCGGCCTACAGTGCATCTCTGGGCATTCTGGAACATAATCCTAATGACAGGTAAAATGTTAGTTCCGTAACACATGGGTGACGGATGAGACGCAGATCTCCATCTAACTCGGTATGGTGACTGGGTGCGGGCTTGGAGTCCAGCACGCCCTTACAGGACGGTCACTTGGGATGGATATCTGCCTCTTACTCCCGCCATATAAATACTATTGTGCTTTCTAAATTGCTTATGTGTACTGTGAAATGTCCTAGTGATGTTATATGTGGTCGGTGCGATACGTGACCGCGCCGTCATATGATTCGGGAGCTGTCACTTTGTAACATGTCCACATGCTGTCTTTCTGAGGAAGATGCTATGCAGGCGACCTTCGGGAAGCTGGGCATCTTCGCCAGTTAGACTTATGTGTCAAAAGATAGGTAGGAATCCCTGCCACTTGCGGAAAAAGCTTGAAAGCATATCTAACAACTAAATGGTAGGTTAAAATTTAGCAGAAGGCCAGCATAAATAAAAGCGGCAACTACCAATGCAGTATCTATGGACCTACATAAGACGGTGACCTATGAATTCTTCGGAAGTCATCCGACCTGTCTTCACGTAAACCAGCGTGCATCACATTAATTATAATCGCACTAGGATTGACCTACTGCACATAACTTTTTGGTTGAACAAAAGAGTGGCCCTTTTTGCCAGCTCTTTTCCTCCGCTTCAGCGTTGAAGGCATTTTCCTGTGATGGAGGCCCGCGTGAGGCACTTTCCTCTCGCAACAATAATATTTTGTGTGTGTTAGGGGTATAATTGGTTTATATTAAACTATTTAAGTAGCCTCGTTAGGATGCTTCCTTATGGGGATACCTCACAGGATTTACGAATCTGTGAGGTACCTCCAGCGGGCCCAAGGAGACAAGACACCGGTTTGGTTCTATGTACTGTATAATTTTGCTCATTTACTAGCAAACGAGTACCATTGTTTGTGTAGTTTTTTTTAATTATTACTATGTCCGGACTTTTAAATTAGTTTATGGACCATCATACTTGTGACACCAACAGTTGGGATGAGACCGTGGTGTTCAATCTTGGTGGCAATGGTCACATGGCCCCACTGGAATGTTATCATTCCACCGGCTCCAGAAGCCATCTTTGTACCTTCCGGAGATTCACGATACAGGATCTACAACCCGAGAACCACAGCTAACCAGCCCTCCTGCACATTTTGTACATGTGGTGCAACGGAGGGGAGCAACATGGCGGACCAGTGCATACCCTGTGAGCTACAAGTGGTGCCCGATGTGGGGCCCGAACGAGAAGCGAACTCACACCAACACTCAACACACACAGGTTTCAGTCTCCTTCATCAGAAAGTCAGCAGTCCTTAGATATGGAAGTACCGTCATATGACAGAGGGACTGCATGCGTGCTCACCGACTATGCTAGAAATTTCCCCGGTGCGGAACAACCAACACCGTTTTTACACGAGTATTCGCTGATCAGCGAGGGGACATTCTGCGATGCTTTGCAGGCGGGTACTCAATACATCACCTTGTCGGATATCTGCGATAGGCACCCAACATCTACGCCGGATCATGGTTGACAATGACACAGACCCCTACAGGGGCACACTATTCCTTCACAGCCATTATGTTCGCCAGCGTCATCACGGGGTGACCAATGGCCGGCAACTCATGCACCATGTCCCGCATCTCTGTCAATACAGATGTCATCACCGTAGTACCCATCGGTACCATGATACAAGCCGGGAGATGCGGCACCTCCCTTTCAACAATATTCCAGAAGAACAACATCACACAGTATGCACCACTCAGCCAGTAGAATGTCCGTGTCGTCTACATAGCACGCCTCCACCAGTCTATAGAACAACACCCATCTATGGACCCACATCAGCGCGGTATTCAGCGGAACCTACCTATCATGATCAACACTATCGTCGGGAATCACTATCATGGACACAGCATCAGTGAGAATATCATCGGAAATTACCACCAACACCACTACCAACATGCAGACCAGCATCCACGTTCACACCATTCTCCCCAGCACCACCACCTGGATTCGCGCCTATAACTCCATATCATGGCCATGGCCGGATCATTCTCCCTCCCGAATTTAGCGGCGAGAATTATTGGGCTAATTCTAAGTGCCAAATTCGAAATAATTAGTCATACAAATCGGTGGACAGATCAACAAATGGGAGAGTATCTGGCCGCAAAACTGTCAGGAAAAGCACTCCAAGTCCTGGGAGATTTGGGATCAGACCACACACGCTCAAGGAAAAGTTATTCCTTATCGAACACGATAGTCTTCAATCACTAATGGCAACCACAGTTCGGATTAAGAATTTCTTGGAGTGGGAAAAAACAAATCGCTGTCAATTGCATCCAATAAATGAAGTGAATGATGCCAACCTCCTAATTACCGCCGACAACCCAACTGCATCAGCATCCACGTCAGCATCTGACCCGCACGCACATTCAGAACAAACCACCAGTCAAAATCACGTGCCTAAAGGTAGATGGCGTGGCCAAACACAATGCGGAGGCCACAACAATGCCCCAGGACACGGGAACCACCACAATAGCAACAATCATAAAAAGCATGCATGATAGGTTAGAAGAGATAACGAAACAGATCTCAGCACTCACTGACTTAGTCACCACACTTAGCACCACCGTCGCAACACAATCGACAACATGACCAGAAGCAAATATGGGAACGCCTACACAGCCACCAAACACATGTTTTGGATGTGTTCAGCTGGGCCACTGGAAGGAGCGATGTCCAAATCGCCCTCCATCTACAACTCCTACTGCTGACCAACATACACCGCAGCCTGAAACCCCAGTAAACTAGAATGGGCACTGATTGCAGAGTCACTTCAGTGCCTACTCTCACAACCCGGCTCAACTGCAGCCTCCAGACAACACCATCAGGTGGCCAACACGACAAATCACTCTTCCACGACAATGCGCATTCACACACACCCGGCTTCATATATGTCGGTACCAATGATGCATACTGCATCCATGACACTAACATCTCCCTCTGCCGGTGGTTGGGACCCCGCAATCTCCGTATCTAACAAACTTTCTTTCTTATGTAAAACAGCAGTGGTTGGTTGTAGCACCCCACTGAAACAACGTTTATACAAGCACCATGGCCCAGCGCCAAAGCACTTAACACCCGATGCCCCTTGGTTGTTTGCAATTCACATGTCCTGACGTCACCTACTACATCCAACAGCAGCAATAGTGACACGGACTGCAGTCAGCATTCGGCATCATGGATCTACAAGAAGAAGCATCGCTCAAGGAATCGCAAACCACAACGCCGTCACTGCTTCTTTTGTGCATCAACCAAACATCCCATGATGTATTGCAAAAAGTGGCTCACACAGGTAGCATGCCAGCACTAGCCCTGTCCAGACTGCTGTATACACGAATTCACAGTACATTGAAACAGCATCAACAACACCACCATTGCTACACCCCCAGCTATGTCATCGCCGAAGCAATTTCTGCAGCAGCGATGACGGGTTGGCCTCTTCCTCATCCAGCCACCAACTGCACTCATGGAAGCTATCTGGAAACAGACAGGCTACATACAGGATAATACAGCACCCAAAAAAATCCCGGAGGCAGTATCATTGGAAACTCTTCCACAGGCACACCGCAAAGTAATATATAAGTGTGCTTGTCTGTTTAGTGGCGTTTCCACCAGTGCCACCGTTGACACTGGAGCTTCCATCACTGTTTTCAACAAGCACTTGTATGAGAGCATCCCACCTCATAAGAAGCCACTGCTTAGGCCTACAAACATATTTTTTGCAAACAGCTACCGGAACCAATGTTCCTGTGGCTGGTACAGTAAACCTTGCATTATAGATAGAGGAAATGCAATTCATACAGCGAGTTGTCATTGCCTCTATTCAAGACGATGCCCTGCATGGTTCTGATTTCCTCAGTACCAGCGAAGCCATTATACACTGCAGATAACAGGAACTAGACATACACGGCAAACGTATACCCCTTGGACCAGAATCATCACTGTACGATACTTGTGCAGTGATTTTGGCATCTACAGCCACAGTTGAGCCGGGACAGGAGAAAATCTTATGGGCCACCGCACCACAGTTAAGAAACAACACACACATAGCTATGCTTGAACCCGACCCTGAATATATAATTGCCTCACAATGTGCCAGTCCCCGAATGATCGTGGACACCACCAATAAGGATCATATACTGTTCAGAGTATTCAATGGCACAACGGACCCAATAACTCTTGTACCGGGAGTTCGTTATGGCCATCTGGTGGATGTGATATCACTGGAGACAACCCCTACATAACCTACACCAGCAACAACATCTGATGATTTATCGGACCATCTGCATGACATATATTTGCGTGCCACAGTTGGTTTAACTCAATCTCACAAATGTGACGTGCGACAAATATTACATAAGTATCGCAACAGTTTTTCGGCCAGAGACATGGATCTCGGAGAAACTCATCTCGTGCAACACTCCATCGACACTGGAAATAATCGACCCGTTCGACAACCAGTCTTCCCATTCACAAGGAGGCGGAGGCACATCAACAGGTAAATGACATGTTGCGGATAGGCATTATAGAGCTCTTAGCATCCCCATGGATGCTGTGCCACACCAGCCGATTGAAAACATTTCCTGTCTTTGAAAATTATTATTATTATAATAGTTATAGGCTCGTAATTGGATAATTCATGCGTTAAATATGTGTATTTTGAATGTTGATATATAGTAATCGTATATAGGTTCTTTTAGCTGGCGGCAAAGAAAATGTTAAGCTGTTTCACTAATGTGTAACATGTTCCCGTGAGAAATGTTTACCGGTTGCTAGACAGTTAAAGGTCACCTATCAGCACAAAGTACACACAGAAATATAATAAGATAAACGCTTTTTCCGATAGATTATTGTCGTTTAACAAATAAAAACAAATAATAATAAAAATAAAGGAGTATAATTAAAATATAAAAAACACTAAAAATATATAAAACAATTAAAATAATAAAAAATTATTTTTAAATGTGTGAAAAAATACCCACATCAAAACGTACATCATCACAAGCCACACTTCACTACTAGGCAAAAAACTTGCACTTCCCCCCCCCCCCCCCAAACCAATCTTGCTTACTTACTAAAATCCTTGAAATTGTTCTGTTTCATGTCTGTCTCTCCTACGGCTGTCCCCTGTCTAATCTTTTCCCGAGTTGCCGCGGGACAGAGAAATAACACTACATACACTATACAAACAATTAGGTTTGTGTTTTTATCCTGTTTGTGATGTTTGTCTAAGTACAATATTAGAAAAATCGAATAATATACTATACGCATTATTAAACTGCCATACCAACCACATAAAATATTTTGTACAAGTAAGCAACATGGTATGCCAGGACTGTACGGACCCTGCAAAGCCTACATAATTTAGATCATCAAACTATTGGCCATGCAAAGAGTGCGACAGAATACGAGAAGAGGAAGTATATAGGAAATATCTATCAACACAATCCTCAAATCAAGCCAGAGTAATTACTAGCATGACACTCCAGACAATCAAACCCATCAATTAACATCTCCGCCACTGAAGCAGTTGTTCAGCCAACTCCGCCAGTTAGTGTGTCAAAGTCTCCTATGGGTGTGTATACAACCCCAAATGAGCATTTTTCCACACCAGACATTATGACATCGAGCTTGTCAACAAATACTTCTCCGACTGGCTCTCACGCACAGCAAACATGTGTTTTTGAGCCTCCTATCACAACATATTACCAGATATGACTGATCCTGGTAACCAAGAAGAAAATGAAAATACCCATACTTTACAGATTTTATGCCCCTGCCATAAACCAAATAATGGGTATATGATAATGTGTTTTAATTGTAAGAACTGGCAGCACTACCACTGTACTAATCTGCCAACTTATATGTTGTCCACCCTTACTGCATCCCGGCGCAGATACAGCTGCAGCACTTGTATGACTATCTCAGACCATATTGCCGAATACATCGAATGGCGTAAAACACCAGAAGGCTGCCATGTTGAACCAGCACCCAACAGTACATGTCAAGATGGGCCAGCTCATATAAGTACGTCCCAAGACAATAACACAGTAACTGCTGGGCCTGTATCACCGTTCCAGCAACCTCTAATGGAGACATCCCCTAAAGTTGCAAACCTGCCAACTGCACAAATCCAACAAACGGTAACACATACTAATGATGTAAGCCTAACAAACATGGAAATGCAACACACTCTAACTGCTACATCAAATAATGATGTAAAACTAGCAAATGCTAAAAGATTCTCACAGAGCACAACAGTACCTACATCTAATCCTACTATAGTTGATCTTGCTGGACAAATAAAAGAAATCCAAAATAGTCTTGAATCACTGAGTTGTCAAGTAAAGAATCTTCAATCCAACCGTCACCATGTAATGTTAGTAATAATACATTCATAACTCCAGTTATCAAAGATGTTTCTCCACCAACATACAGACCGATACCAGTTTTAACCAGACAAATGCGACAGTTAAATTCAATATCCAGCAGTGCAGCAACTTCACAATCCTATCAAACATTAAGGGAAATTCAATCCACTGGTTGGCAGACAAATCTGAATATAAATACAAACCAGCAAACCTATCAACCAACCACAGGACATTCTCAAATCAGACAGAAATACAATGGTGATAATATGAACTCACAAGCCTATCATCATCCGGAAAATGTCCAAAATAAGCAGAAATATAATAACCAGAATAGGAACATCACAAAGGCAACAGGTGATATACCTTACCAGAATGGGACTGCTACAGCACAGTATCATTCCGATGTTACTCCAACAAGGGACCAAAGGAAACACATCCTAATTATAGGGAGCTCAACGTTGAGGAAGTTTAGTGGATGCTATATGTCCCATGACACCATGAACATCAGCATTATAACTCTAAGAGGTTCTCGTATTATCGATATACACGACCACATAGACAGTTATCTTTCTGCAAGCAGTCACGATGCAATCGTTATCCACGTCGGAAGTAATGACATCGTGAAGAGTAATTCACATGAAATGGTAAAAGACTACACAGTTTTGCTGCATAGGATCCATGCTATATCACCGCACATACAAATATTTGTATCCTCACTACTACCTAGACCTCTGAATGCACATGAAAATAATCTAACATTGGAATTTAACAGCATGCTGCTTAAACTGTCAGAAGCACAAAATGCAATATTCATAAACAATTCCCAGCTCTTCAATGACCCTAGTGGAACAGTTTACACAGAGCTATTCCATGACCGCATTCATCCAAACGTCAATGGAATGCGAGTTTTGTCAGAAAACATTGCAAACTATTTAAGCTCGATTCTTATAACGTCACAAACTGCGTACATGACACCTATGCTACAGAATGTAGACAATCATTTCGTGAATCCATATTTTCACAATGGTAGGACGCATGTGAGAAGTCACCAGAACCACAAAGCAAAGAGCTCCTGGGCCAATCGGGCTCCCACCTACCACCAATCACAGTACAGACCAACCCAGTACTATCACAATTTTCAAACCGTACAGTAACTAATGATCCAGCAACTGTAAATAGATTTAATGGCATACATAGTAATTTGCATGACACTGTACATACATCAGAACATCTCAATTGTTCTAACCTTTGCTTTGATAAGTCACATTGTGCGAATGTAGATTCTCTATTTAAATGGAATATTTTAAATACTGGTAATGTACCCGATGATTGTGTCCTTAAGGAACGTTGTTTCCCTATATCCACTAGAAACCATTTCACTTTACTTTCAGGCGAATGTGTAAATAATGAACATGGCCAAAGTCTGACACAATCTCTGGTTGGCTCCAAAATCAGAGGAAATAAACCAAATAATGCAAATACGAAATGTACAAAATCAATTAATGAGATTACGATCCTCTATACAAATGCTGACGTCTTTACACGTGAGAAGAAAACCGAACATCTGCACCTAATACAAGATGACCCACCAGATATCATAGCTATAGCTGAAGCCAAGCCAAAGAACTACAGAACTCAACCTAGTATAGCAGACTACAATCTAGATGGCTACAGCATTGAAGATAAAAATATTACTACTACAATAGGAAGAGTTATCCTACTATACATAAAAAACACTTTATCTTCTAAACTATTAAACATTAACCAAAATATGTTCGAAGAATACATCCTCTGCGACATACGATGTAAACATGAAACACTGCATTTGGGAGTGTTTTATAGAAGCCCAAACTCTAATAACCAAAACAATAATGAACTCTGTCATAGTTAAAAGGAAACACACACCAATAACCTGCACTCACTTATCCTAGGAGACTTTAATATGCCACATATTAATTGGCTTACAAACACATACAACACCTGTAGCTCTAGCCTAGACTTTACGTTTAAGTTTATTGAATCTGTAAGAGACTGCGTCTTACAAGAGCTAATTTCAATGCCTACTAGAGAGCGTGGGTCCGACAATCCAACAATATTGGATTTAGTATCTACTAATTACCCTGACCTGGTGGATAATATTCATACAAATGCGCCACTTGGAAAAAGTGACCATTCCACTATACAGATGAAGATTCGCTGAAATGGCAAATTTACTACTACAAGTAAAAGAAGGGTCTGTTATGATAAAGCAGATTATAAAGCTATAATCAATTTGTTAAATATAGACTGGAACACGCACCTAAAAGAAATAAACGATATTAATGATATGTGGCAGACCATATTTGGAATGTGTCAAGAAGCTGAAAATAAATTTATTCCTAAAAGAACAATAAAAAACAAAAGGCACAAATATCCTCTTGACCAAACTACAAGAACCAAAATAAACAGGAAGAAGCAACTATGGAAAAAACATATTGATACAGGCGGTAGCCTTAATATATATGATGAATATTGTAAAACAAGAAACCAGGTTCAAAGAGAAACGAGAAAAGCACAGAAACAATATGAGAAAAATATTTCTATATCAGCCAAAAATAACCCCAAAAAGTTTTGGAACTATGTGCAATCCAAGACTAAAGTCAGATCAGGTATTCCAGATCTGCAAATACCTAGTGGCATTGAGCATGATATGGAAGTGTCATTTACAAAAAATGGTAAAGAGAAGGCAGACATCCTAGCCAGCTACTTCAGATCAGTATTTACAACAGAACCTGACGATGATTCCCCAACTATTCCTTGTAGAGCTCACGTGCCAATGGGTACATTAAAGATAACACCTGAAATTGTAAGAAAAAAACTTGCGAATCTCAACACTTCTAAGTCACCCAGGCCTGATAAACTCCATCTAAGATTCCTTTATAAATTAAGCTATGAACTAAACCTGCCACTATCAATTCTTTTTAATAAATCACTAAGCCTGGGAACATTACCACAATGCTGGTTAAATGCAAACATCACACCAATTTTCAAAAAAGGAGATAAAACCAAACCAGACAATTACCGTCCAATTAGCTTAACATCTGTTGTTTGTAAAATAATGGAATCTGTTATTAAAGACACGATTATGGAACATCTTAGGATTAATAATATGCTATCAGAAAAACAGTATGGTTTTATAAGCGGCCGGTCAACAGTTCTCCAACTTTTGACTGTTCTTGAAAAATGGCTACAGACTCTGGACAAGGGGGGGGGGGGGCCCCGGGGGTATGATTGATGTGATTTACTGCGACTTCATGAAAGCATTTGATAAGGTTCCACATAAAGGTCTAATTAAAAAACTAACTGCATACGGCATAGAAGGTAATTTGTTAAACTGGATCCAATCCTTTCTAACCGGAAGGCAGCAACAAATAGTTATAAATGGAATCATATCTAAACCAACAGACGTAACAAGCGGTATACCACAGGGCTCAGTTTTAGGGCATTACTGTTTATAATTTTCATTAATGATCTTCCCGATGTAATCAGTAGTGGGTCTGAGATCTTTTTATTTGCAGATGACACTAAACTCTTTAGATCAATCTTCAACCCAAGGTTAGGTAAACGCGCTGTATAGACTTATATTTTTAGGTCACCAAATCAAATCTTGTAAGTCCATAGATCACGAAATTGCCATGGACAGGCATACTGTTGACACAAACTCTTGGGACGAGACCGTTGTTTTTAATGTTCGCGACAATGGTCGGACAGCCCCACCGGAACGATTGAGTTCCACCCGCCTTGGGAGCCGGTTTTTGTTTCCCACAGGGCAGTCTCGTTCAAGGTCCATCACCCCGAGTCCGGATGCTAACCAGCGTCATCACTCGTCATGCACTTATGGCACGGCGAGTTTACATGAGACATGAGAACGGCCCGACACCGCCCGGCAAGCTACAAGTGGCGCCCGGTGTGGAGCCTGAAGAACAACAGTAAATACGCACAGCGAACTCACGCCCACACCATATAGTGAGCTCAGTTCAATACCATCTCCATTCAGCGAGGACTCCCTCGATCAAGAGGTAGCCCCATACGATGGATTTCCAGCACACATACTCACCGACTATGCCAGAAATTCTGCGGGAACAGAGAGGGATAGGCTCCTCGAATGTTTCCTGTTAACAGGCGGCAGTGGGCCAGCAAGGGTCCAGAGGCACGTAAAATCATTTCTCTAGGGCTGAGGAGATACTGAAGGCCTCCGTGTCTAATGAAGGATGAATTAACATCCTACTGTGGTACCGTCTAGTCGGCGTAATGTTCGGGCTGCTGAGCTTTTGGGTTTATCCAATCTCAGTAAGTGGGCATGCGTGGTACATGGAAGACAGTCCACACCCAGGAAGTGTGTCTCGGCAAACTAGTGATGGTTCGGTTTGTCAGGGATATCCTGGCCGGTCGTCTTGATCATGTCAGTTCATCAACCCATTTCTGGTTATGAGTGGTCAAGATGGCTCAATGTACAGTCAGGCCATGGCAAGTGTTCGTATTGTGAGTCATGTCTCCTGTGATCAGAGGTCATGAAAAGTGATTCTTTGGGAAGCAGGAGGGTATGAGTGTGAGACGGTGTAACCTGTCACTTGCCGGATGGGTGAAGCAGTTTGACGCCCAGGTACCCGTGGGGTGGATGATCTGACTAAGTACGATCTGCACAGGGCCTCTCAGCTAAAATGATGTCAAAGTACGATCTACGCAAAGGCCTTAGTTGCGATACGTCTAGCGGACATCACCTCCGTGGTACGGTCTATGCGGGGCTACAGCCCCTTGCCAAGATGACCCTATTGGCACCCAGTACTCTGTTCGCTCGGGTCGGGAGTCGTCAGTGTGCATCTTGACTCTGTCCCAGATTATGGCCCCATAACTTGGACAGTTCTTTATCTCAGGCATATACGGAAAGGTACCTAGCCTAGGCTGCATCCTTTGCGGGGAACTGGGCATCCGTCTGGCGTGGCTGGGACAAGGAACCACACCGGGAAGGCCAAAGGGTGCAAGTGATCAACAACTCCGCACTAGAACCTGTTTTCGCCTGTTAGCGATGGCACCTTTCGAGATGCCTCACAGGCGGGAACATAATTTAGAACCATCTCGGACATCCGCGACAGGCCAACTCCATCAGGGCCGAATCGTGGACGACTCCGACAAAGACCCAACTACGGGCATATCTACAGCCCTTCAGACTGCTATCATTCACCCGTGTCATCTATGGAGACAGTATGGCCGGTGATAATCCACCACATAGACACCCTCCCGCACTGCCCCCTTCTAGTGAAATGCTATGTCCAAGGGGAACACCGCGGAGTCATCGGGAGGAATCGGCACTACCATTTCGCCGGTACATTGGTCATGCCACATATCATAACCGTCAGCCACTTGCACCAGCGCCATATGAGGAGCGACAATCCTCACCATGGGAGGAACGACCATGCACACTTCACAACAATCCACCTCCCGTTCATAGACCCATGCCAGTCTATGGCTCAACAAACGGGGTGGACTCAGTAAATTGGAGTATGCATGTCCTAGCTCCTCGACATTGGCATCGACAGGAGACACCAACACTACCAACACCGGCACCACGACCGACTACAGTACAATCCTCACTTTCTCAGATACCTGCACCACCGGGATTTCAACCACTTCACTCTTCGCACAGTTTTGGCCAATTCATCATCCCTCCCGAATTTAGCGGGGAGAATGACTGGACCAACTATAAGATCCAGTTCGAAATAATAAGTCGGAATAACCGCTGGGAGTATATGTATAATATATGTTTAATTAAGTCAGTAAATATATATGTGTGTATGTAAATATTAATGCCATAAATATGTGTTTAAATGTCGTGTGTTTTATGTTTGTGCAGATAGTGGCATATATCTATGTAAACATCAAAGAAGGGACAGCCCTACCCACCCACCGCTTAATGGAAGACATATGTATTAAATACTTGTATATATGACTATATATGACATATATATATCAACGTTTATGTCTGGACTCCACAAAACATACCAAAATAGTCCTGGACTTCCTATTATTGGCCCTGATATCTCTAAAAACAATGATTTTAACCAAAATATATGTATTTGAACCATTTTAGACCTTCATGTTTCTAGCTTAGACTCCCAATAGCATTACCCAAAAAGTCCCAGACTTCCTGTATTTAGAAGTTTGTTGAAACCCTGGTATGTGTGTATGTATGTGTATGTTTGTATGTGTGTATGTATTGTACATTATAAGTCTGAGGCGAGACTCATATCCTTTCTAACCGAAAATCTGTATGGCTAATAAAATCCCCAAATAGGTTAATTTACTGGCTAATAATCCCAGAAAGGTAGTCAAGTCCCTGTATAAGTTTTCATATCAAGGTAGCTTTTCAGCATTCGGTCACTGTGCCACTGTCTTGTGCGTAATATATATATATATGTTAATGTACAAATGTTTTGTAATGTGTGTAAGGAGTCCATCACTCAATAGGCCATGCCTTTGATGGACTGCCTGTTTAGATTATATTTACATGTATAGAAAAACCATGAAATAAAGCAACTTTGAACTTGAACTTGAACTTGGCGGTGAAGACAACTACTGAGGGTATGCACATGAGTTATCTAGCCAATATATTCTACATCTATGGTTAATCGTGTCAAATAACGAATCTCCGAAATCCGCTGAATTCGCGTTTCACACAAATGATCTAGAACCAAAAAAGTTATCGAAAACTAAAAAGATTTTTATAAATACACAAACGGTTGTTTTCGCATATTCATCTATTCTCTATTGTTCAGACGAAACATCACTGTGTAACAAAAAATGGCGAATCTTGACGTGGAAGACGAAAGTATCCTAGCTAATATCTTCAAGGACTCATTTCCAGGTATCTCGCTTTGGAAAGACATTCAGCCAATTATACACCGTTGTGTGTAACAAATATGTACGCACAAAAAGCGGACAGAAACGTATTTAGCAAGACAAGGAAAGGAACCAGTTTTCGCTAAAAACATGAATTAGATCTGAGCATCATATATCATAAATACTGATTTTAGATCATACACATGATTGATTTTTAGACTATATCGTCTTTCTCCACCCACCCACCCTAATGTAACAGAAGCCAAGGAGTCCCAACATGTCCAGACATTGCATAGTTAAGGGAAAATAAAAGAACGGGCCAGAGGGGTCAAAAGTGTTAAACCTAATCCTTTTTCTAACCTAGCAGCCATGTCTCATATTTACTCTGTACCTGCAGTGGGCGATTTCTGCCAGTATGAGTCGGTCCCACCTTACCTATTCCAATTCTGCGTCATGCTTTTTACTATTTCAAGCATTTTATCAATCTATATTTACCATATAAATGGGGGGGGGGGGCCGGTATGGGGATCTCAGTCCATAATGACCGCGAGCTAAAATGACCGCGGTAGGGACGAAAATGACCGCTATAGTATTCCTATGGTATTCCTAATAAGCCTAACAATAACTACTATCCGCTACGAATATTCTATATGCTTATATAAGTTACAATATATATTATATATATTATATGTTTCCTACTACGAGTTCCTATCTAATTTAACTTATATAAAATTTGTGTGGGTTTTTTTTAGGTACCGTCGCGTAGACAGTGCCTAAAGAAGCGAACGAAAATTCCGGAAGTAGCAATTTAAAAAGTAAACACTGTATGTCTGCTAGATAATGCTAGAGTGCTCAAAGATATTTAGAAGAAGTTTAGTGCTACAAAAAGCAGTAATAAACGGAGATTCTATGACCACCTTACATCTAAAACATAAATAAAATAGTATAAAAATCTTGTCCCGGGCGCGGTCATTTTAGCTGGCGGTCATTTTCGTCATACACCGGTATGGGTTGGGAGGGTGCTGGGTGTGTGGGAAGGGGTGGTCTCCTCTTGACCCGCGAATTGACATAATTTTTCTTTGAAATTTAACTCTTTATGTGGATCAAGGGCCAAAGGGTTAATAAGGAAGTAGTAAATGTAATGTCTGAATTTATAATTGTTTGTGTAAGTACTGTCTTGTCTAATTTATATATACCTGTATATATGTGTGTAAGGTGTCCGCCATAACAATAGGCACTGCCTTGGGCGGACAACCTGGTATGATTTGTGAATTCGTTTACCTTGGAATTATTGAATAAATAATCTTGAATCTTGAATCTCATAAGAAACTCGGCTAAAATAAAAATACTAGCTGCCTTGTTACTGTTGTCAACAATTCTGCGTCAACTTTTTACAGTTTCAAGCATTTTATCAATCTATATTTACCATAAGAAAGTCGGCTCAAATACTAGCTAACTTGTTACTGTTGTTATTAATATTATTATTAGCTCACCTGGCCTTTTTTAATTTGATGGATTTTGGGGCCGAAATTCGTTTTATTTAGGTTTTTGGGTATTCTGATCTCAAATTTGCAATTTTCAAAACTGTCGGATAAACGGTTTGGCAGCCATTGTGGATCATTTTCACGCCAAAAGTTCCCATACTAAAGCAATGGGAAATTTAAAATGTCTTCTTGAGAACTACTGGCCCGATTTGAATTATATTTGCCAGGAAGCATCGTTATGAGATAGAGATGTCATTTTGATCAAACGAAGCCGATCAGCCAATTTGGCCAGTAGCCACCTTGGATTTCGGCCGATTTTTAGAAATGTCTAAAAATCTCGTTCTCCGAAACGGCTTGGCGAAATCAATTCAAAACTAGGCAAAGAGGTAAGCCAAGTCTGTTCAAGACAACTTGATTGACCGAATGGTTTGGCAGCCATCTTGGATGACCTGGTTTTCCCGAAAACAACTTATCCAGAACCGCTGAATGGATCAGGCCAGAATTTGGGAGATATGATTAGGGACTAAGGGCCATTAAAATTTCTTCAAGGGAATTTGCTCCGTCAAAAAACATGGTCACTGTGGGTCAATCAAAATGTAACGTGTTTGGCGGACATATTGGATTTTTTTATTTGATGGATTTTGAGGCCAAAATTGGTTCTATATATGTTTTTGCAATTTTCGAAACTGTCGGATAAACGGTTTGGCGGCCATCTTGCATACTTTTCTCATCAAAAGCTCCCATGCTAAAGCAATGGGAAATTTAAAATGTCTTCTCGAGAACTACCAGGCCGATTTCAATTATATTTGGCAGGAAGCATCCTTAGGGCATAAGGATCCAAGCCTAGCGCTAGATAAGCAGGGTTTTTGCGTTTTCACCCTATAAAAATGGCCAATCGCCCAATTAATTTTTAACATCATGAGAACCGAAATAGCCAATCACCCAATTAATTTCAGTTCTATGCTAATAATGTATACTAACTTATTTTAAAAACCCCAATTAATTTACAAAAAACTCAATTTACAAAATTTCTAAGAGTAAATAACCCAATTATTGAAAAGCTTATCTAGAGCACTGGATCCAAGTTTGTCCAAATGAACCCGATTGGCCAATTTGCCCAACAGCTTTTTGGATTTCGGCCAATTTCAGGAAATGTCTTTAAAAATCTTCTCCGAAACCATTTGGGGAATCTTCATCGAGGCCAAGAGGTAAGCCAATTTTGTTCAAGAGGACTTGATTGACCAAATGGTCTGCCGGCCACGCCTAAAAGTGGTATTTCAACCGTCACCGCACTAATATCGTGTAGGTTCTTGTAACTTTTGACCGCAGCAAGTACACACTGCCCGGTGCATCTTCAGAGCTGACTGACGTACCCAGCACCGTGAAGCTTTGTTTTGTATCTTCGTTTGCCTCTGACAACCCCCGCTTGTGATCGGGTTGTTTACACTTCCATCCATGCCATCGGTGTACGGGAACCTTCTTCACCACAGTAGTACTATCGTATCTGTTGCTGACTGCTCGTTAGACATCCTATGCAACACTTATATATGCAGCACTTTCTCCCGCCCCCAACAATTTTTCACTGAGGTCGCTGTCCGTGCTATAACTCTGTTTAACCCGGTATGCTACCGACTAAACCTTTTCTATTCAGCTCAATAGGATAGGTTCAAAATGATTAGAGACACTTTCTTCATTACGTACTATGTAATATACTCTTCTCTTCCAGTAGAGTAGTGTTGTTCCGATTCGTCGATTTCGTCGACGATTGGTCGCTTTACGTGTTCGATCACGAGATCGATCATGTTTTACAAGATCGACTTGGAGTCGGTCAGGTAACAGTAAATAAATATTTTTCAACGAGAAAATCTATGTAGCCAATGAAATCAAGTTATCTTGTTTAAATAGCCAATGAAATCACCCTTTTGCAACTACGTAATCCCAACTTCCTTACATTAAACTAAACAATTCTTATCAAGTCAAACGGGTATCATGTGGGTCAGGATCTGTGGTAACATACTCGGCGAGTATCACCCAATAATAATAATAAATTGTATTTTCCAAGTTCCGATTCCCAAACAACATGCCATAACGGCCGTGAGTTATAGTCGACTCTATCGAGTACCAACGTTTTCTGCGTAGAGGGGGGTCTGACAATTGGTAATTACCTACGATTACATACGAATATGTATTTTAGTATCAAACATACCGATGCAGCGACAACGCCCAATTTAGGCCAATCCTCATTCCAACACTATGTCATATGCGATCTAAGATGCAAAACTAGAATATTTCCAGACGATAGCTAAAAAATACTATCAATATTAGTCATCTCACGGCTCTGAAAACGATCGATACGACGTAAATTTCAACAAAATGGCGTATGTAGGTAGACTGTTACACAGACTCCACATCGTAGACCGGTCTGGTGAGAGGCTGTGTTAGAGACTAGAATGTAGCTGGTTCCCAGAGTCACAATCTAGTTACCGATATGACGCTCTGCTACATGTACTAGGCAGATTGGTTCACGGTACGAGTCAGTGTTCCAGTCTATCGGTGGAATGACGTGATGAATACGTGAATGGAATTGGGACAATATATTCCCAGATAACTACGAGAAAATCTAAATAAATCTGACAATTAAATCAAAATTTGTAAGACATGTAGACCACTATTCACTAGCTTAAATGCAAATGATACAGCAGCATATATTTCCGCGATAACTATATCTACCTATAAATACGTCTGGGAACTATTTTTATATCAAAATCAAAGTCAATACAAAAATGTGTAGTGTGTACTGTATTGCGCACGTGTAATGGATACAGAGATGACGGAATCGTTGCCAGTCCTGTATAATTATCCAGGAAAACATGCTAGATCTATTGTGTGGACCCATTTTGGGTTTGTTAAACTGAAAGACGGACCACCCAGCAAAGAGAACCTTGATATGAAAAAGGCTATTTGCCGTATATGCCGTAAGGTATATGCTTATAATGGTAAGTACAAATAGTTCAAGAGCCTATCATGTGAATGAGCAGATTCACCCACCAGAGCTAAAAATATTTGTTGGCACTTGGATGTAATTTGCCAAGACTAGCAAGAAATGACTACTTAGGAAATTATGCAATTTTCAAACTCTCTAAAAATGCTTCTGTAAAGCTAAATAAGGGGTTAATTTGTCACTTTTCCCACTGAAAAATCTTGAATATATGCGTCTAAATATATGCCTTATATGGTGATGAACCAGGAGATATTTGATAGTAGTACCAGTGGTGGACTAGGCTGTTAGTGCTGGTGGACTATGGTGGTGGTGGTGGAGGTACATGTAGCAGCAGCAGCAGTAGTAGCAGCAACAGTCTGGTTATATTTTATTGTGTCTGCAAGAAGCTAAGACAAATTTGACATGTACACGTATGGAAAGCAACAACTGCCCCATCCAGTGATAAGAATTTAACACTCAAGCTAGCCAAAATGGCTTCATCTGTGATCTTGAAAATGTCAATTTGCAGATTAAGAGAGAATTTTCTTTGAATATTTACCACTGGAATGACTGGCTCAACAATCTAGCCAGTCATTCCAGTGGTAACTGTTAAAAGATAATCATCTCTTAATCTGCAAAGTAACATTTTATGAGATAATTTAACTGGTCTTGAACAAATTTACTTATTAAACCTTTGTCAAACCAGAAAAGCTAAAACACCAAAATAATTTCTGACGTAATAACTCTTCTGTCGTGTGTTGACTATTTTGAAAATAATTTGACTGGGAGCTGTTGCTGCCTGTGGCAACAACGGGTTACTGTCAAATTAGTTTCAAAATACTCAACAGCTTACCTGTACACCTACCTTGAAATTAAGATTCTGGGGATTCAAAGGGTTAAAGATGTAAATCAGGTTTTTCACATCCCAGTTTGCATACCTTGTTACTATTTTGCAGGTAACACAACAGGCATGATGTTTCATATGGATCACGAGCATAAAGAACTAGCAACCCCCGGTGTGGCTACAAAGGACAACAAGCCAATGACCCAACTAAAGATTTCCAAATGGAATAAAACCACTGACTGCGTCAGACCTTTAACCAATGCTAAGAAACTAAGAATAGATGAGGCACTTACAAACTTTGTTGTAGAAAAACTAGTTCCATTTAGTATGATTGAACACCCATCTTTCGTGAATTTTGTTTATCAGTTAGATGACCGTTATGAGGCACCAGGCCGGAAGCTTCTAGTGAATAGGATACATAGCTTATATGATCGTGTGAGATCAAATTTAGAAAGTGAACTTGCTGATCTATCAGATATTGCCATAACGCACGATGCATGGACATCTATCAATACTGAAAGTTATGATACAGTGACTGCATTATATTTCAAGCGAGTGGGAACTAAAGTCAGCTGTTCTCAGGACACAGCAATTTGAAGGGTCACACACTGGTGAAAATATTGCTCAGAATTTGAAAACTACAGTCAGTGAATGGAAGCTGCCGAAAACGCCAATCGCTGTTACAGACAATGCCGCAAATGAAAAGCGTGCATTTACAATCTTGGGGTGGACCAGGACCGGGTGTTATGGTCACCGAATAAACTTAGTGGTCAAAAATGCATTAAAGATCAATGAAATTTCAAGAATAATTGCTAAGGGAAGGGCTGTTGTGACATATTTTCATCAGAGTCCATTAGCTATGGGAATTTTGTTCAGCAAGCAAAAATTACTGTTAGAATCAGAGACATGGGGGCACAAATTGATACAGGATGTCGCAACCCGTTGGAACAACACTCTTGCCATGTTAGAGCGCTTGAGCGAGCAACTTCCGGCTCTACAGGCAACAGTTCTGGATGGAGCTCTCGGCAAAAAGGGACAGGAGATGAGAGCAAAGTTGTTCACGTATGAAGAACAGGCAACAGTGGATGATCTCATAACCGTGTTGCAGCCATTTAAAATTGCTACAGAACTGTTGTCAGCAGATCGCCATCCAACACAGCATTTAATTATTCCAACTATACTAAAATTACAGAAAGCCCTTGAGATTGCAGATGATGAGAGGCCTGTATTGGTTAAGGTAAAGCGGGAAATGAGACAACAACTGGACCAGAGAACAGAGGATAGAGACATAGCTCTAATCGCCTGTTTACTAGAACCATCAACGAAACAGCTCCGTTTTTTAGAGGACTCGGATCGTGAAACGGCTAGATCATTACTGTATGATGAGATTCGATCATATTCTGGATTAGATGGGAATAGCTCAAAGACTGTTTACTTACCTGAAATACATGTAGCTGGTCCTTCAAATTTAATATCCCAGGGTGTGCCGCTGCCAACTCTTCCGGATGTCCCTTTACTTGTTTGCGAATCGGACAAAACCATTTCCTCAAATACCACAGGGTCCATTTTGGATCCAGTGGTATCTGATGAAATAGTTTTACCATCTACTAGTAAGAGGGCTAAGGTGGTCGAAGAAGAGTCTCGGGGTTGGTTGATGGATATTATTGAATGCGAGTCGACACAGGCACCATTATCTGATGATATTCTTGCTACACAAGAACTTGATAGGTACTTGGCAGAACCAGCTGGTATTTATTTAAAGTCGTTAGACTGGTGGAAAAGGAAAGGTATGTATTTTCCCAAGTTAAACAGAGCGGCTAAAAAGTATTTAGCAATTCCAGCCTCAAGTGTATCAGCGGAGCGAATTTTCAGTCTTGCAGGAAATCTGGTTAGTAAAAAGAGGTCCCAACTCAAGCCAGAAAATGTTGATAGATTAATTTTTTTAAACAAGAATAAAGATGGATATCCGAAAGTAAACTAATATGTGTGAAAGTAAAATGTTCTGAGCTTATGAATTGTGTTCTACTCGCCTTGTACTCGGTATTCTATACTCATTATTTACTAATTAGATTGTAATTTATTTTCAAACAGCTAACAATCTAACATGCTAATTGCCAAATATTTTGAAAATAATTTGCCTGGAAGCTATTGTTGTGTTGGACAACAACAACCTTTTGCCAAATTATTTTCAGAACATTTTGCATTGTAATTTGTAGCTATGAAGGGTTAATTATTTCCACATGCCAGAAGTGTAGTGAATACATTTTAAGTATAACCAGGATGAGTAATCTGTAATATCGCATTGAGGAACCAACACTACTGACTACTGAGTTTGAATATTTTATTTTTTATTTAGCACAATAATGAATAAATACAGTAATATATAAAATTTATTAATTAGTAATCATCATTATAAATTTACAGTTATATACTAGGCCTTTCGCCTTTTAGTGGAATTAAAAGTATGAAAATTGCATGCAGTTATATTTTGGTTTTTCATATGGCATGGTATTATAATATTCCATGAAGTTGTCATGAAGCCATGAATGATTTAACATTGATCTTTGTTGAACTAATTAACCCTTTACTGGACAAGTCAGCCAAACCCACCCCTGCAATGGGCATTAGAAATGTGTTTTCTGTAGGGCAAGAGAAAACCATTTGTTAATTTTACCACTGGAATGACTAGCTTTTTAACCAAGCCAGTCATTCCAGTGCTAAATTTCCAAAAATAGTATTTTGTTGTCCTGCAAATAGACATTAAAAAAGTAATCTGAATAAATGTACATGACAATAGACACAGCAGTGATGCCACATGACAGTTAAAGAGCATTAATTAGTACTTAGTAGTTCATAATTTTGTAGTATACTACTCGAATATTGGAAACTGACACAATTGATCATTGATCGATCATCGGTTTGTTTGTCAAACCAATGATCGATCTCAAAAATCAAACCAATTCCCAACACTACAGTAGAGCGATAATCTAGCCCCACACTCCGGTAAGACTCATAACTCCAAGATTTTGTCTCTCTTCACGTTCCACTCAGCCTTGTGGCTTCTTAATTGTTTGGATGTCCCTATCCGCACTCATCTCATGATGGCATTCATCTCTAAATGTTAAGTTACAACACTGCTGTCCATAAAGGTCCAAAGCCTATTTTATTAATAATAGGATTCTCGGATGAGAGAGGTAAATACAACTACCATTCTCTATAAACCCTCTCAATGACACAGACAAAGTACGACAATTTCTTTACAAATAAGAAATATTCCATAGAATATTTTGAAAATAATTTGGCTGGAAGGTATTGCTGTCAAAGTCAGCAGAAGTTAAGTCAAATCATTTTCAAAAACCGTAACAGATTTTATGGTTCAGTCCATTTAGTATAGAGGAATTCACAGGGGTGAAAGGGTTAGCTGGATTAGTTAAATATACTACCGCCTAATTATAGGCGCATTCATCTGTGAGTGTTAGCATAACATCTACAGAAGTGCCTGCTTGTTACAGTACAGCTCCGAATTAAGTTAACATGTCCTGAGAACAAAAACGCAACAGACAAAAACAAAAATGTGGCAAGAAGAAAACAAAAACGTGCCAGATGCAAAACGAAAAATGTAGGCGAAGAAAACATTAACGCGACACGAAGAAAACAAAAAAACACCACCGCGCCAGGACAAAAACAACAAATAATAGTGACATTTTTTTGGGCACGCCATAAAGTATCAGAAAGCGTTTGGAAACAAAATATGAACACGGCTAGAGAGCATGCCATGTCTTCAAAATACCCGGCGCATTTGTGAAAAACATAGGCGCGTTTCAAACGCTTAGTAAATTGGAATGCCTGTGGACTTTGGCTCGTTACAAGTAGAAGTCGGTGTTACCATTTCGAGTTATCAGTTCTTGCTGTTCACGAACAGATTTAACAAGAACCCTACCATTCAACAACGGCAGTATTTCCCGAACAAAATTTCTACTCGCCATCGGACGAGGAGTGGAAATCTTGTTCATGAATGCTATACATGCTAAATATTACTGTTCTCGCTGTGACATTCTAGAACAGTTTCAGAATGTTGTTCATGAATGACGAGAAAGGACAACACATTTTCACAATGTTCTCTTAAATTATTTTCGTATCTGGAATGAAACAGAATTGTAAAGTTTATTTGTTGAAATGAATGTTTGCGACGAGATTATGCAATGGTTTACAAAATGTACTTATGCACAAATGTATTCCCGTTGTTGGTGATTGTCATTGTATTTGTACGAAACTACGAGACGTATGCTAGCTCCATCTATTAAATCTACAGACCTGTATTGTTATAGACTGCTTATGACCATTCAACGGCGGCATTTCCGAGCAATATTTTATAATATCTAACATATTATTGTGAATAAAACCTTACAATGAAGACAAACGGAAGCTCGAGAAACATCCACAGTTGATCGCGATAGATCTATTTTGTAGTTTTGTCTGACATTTTACCTGAAATATTAGTCCCACGAATCTTCCCAGTGTTCTCATTCAGTTGCTTTCGCATTTACTTTTTAAAAACATCCAGCGCAGCGAAACATGCCGACCTGGTGAGATTTGACATAGTTTATTCTCATCCGGTTGCTTTCACATTTACCTTCTATAAACATCCAGTGCAGCGGAACATGCCGACTTGCGGGATTTGACATACATGTAGATTATTTTTGCGTGATAGACAAATAGTAGGACTGCTGACGATTTTAGCATTTATTTTCATTTTAATCCCTGTCTACGTTATATATCGAGAATAATGTACTATTATTGGCGAGCCAGGGAAAAACACACCACGTTTTAGAAAAGCAATCTTGTCGGGAAGTGTTTTGGAGCGTTTAGGCTTATCCTGTTCATAATTAATTCATGTACATCACGGAAAAAGTCACCTGGCATTTCGACCTCGTCCTGTTTGTGTTTTTCATTTGGCTCGCAGTGGTTTCATTTGGCGCATTTGTGTTTTTCATTTGGCGCAAAATGTTTTGCTTTTTGCGCGCATATGTTTTGCTGTTGTCACGTTTTTTGTTAAAATAATTCTGAGCTGTACTGTATCTGAACTTAGATCTGTTTATGCACAAAGGACCCATCATTAGTCCACTAAGCAGTCGGCTGGGCAGAACCCTGCATTAGGCTTCACCGCCTGGGATGTGTCTATGGTAGGTGTAGGAGAGGGTTATGGGAGAACAGCAAAGTGGGTTTTTGCTATGGTGTGCCTTAGACCGCTCATTCTAATTTTTCTTTCAGATAATTGGAAAGAGAATGCTGAGTTTCTCCAGTATCTTGCTGAACTGAGCTCATTTGGAATAGAAAAGCTTTGTGAGTATATTTGTCATGTATGTATACATTTGTACATGTAGCTAGGATCTCGAACACGCTCCCACTCACAATGCAGTTTTGAAATAAGTTAACATGTTTCCAAAACACAATATAAATAAAGCTGCCCTTTTGAATAGGGTTGCATGGTTATTTAGTTTTCATAATCGCGATCATTTTGAAAAAATAATTGTGAATTTCGATTATATCGTACATCCAGTCAGTGTGTGTTAGGGTTGGGGAACATTAACAAAGTTTTATCAGTGCTGTACCGTAGCACATTCCCTCATGCGAATGCATGCAAAAATTGGCAAGGGCACGAAGATCTCATCAGTCACAAGTCTGCCCTCAAAGGCATGCTACTTTTTCTGTGTATGCACAATAGCATAATAATGTGGGAATCCTAATTTCAATGAGGGAAGTCCTTTCTAGTTATTAGCTCTAATGGCGTTTACATCAAAGTGTTAGGTTACAGCGTTGTTTATTCAACACAAATAACTCTGTAACAGGGAATATTTCAACTTGTTTGACCATTTGTATTGATAATTTCTGGAAAACTACTTCGAACGAGAATTGCTAACATAGCGCTAAAAGAACGAAAATTGGTATCGCTGACCGCTAAAACTGTCACCAGTCTAATTGCCAGATAGTAATAGGCGTTCAAAATGCTATTATAAACAGTTAGAGTACTAATTCCGAACAGAATATTGATACAATCTGGCAAGACCCTGAGGCAGCCCAATGTAAGCGACCAGCATAAAATGATCCAAAGCTGAATCAAACATGCGACGATATTTGCTTGAACTGCCGGGAATTAAAATGCAGTAGATCGCTGCATGCTTATGTTGGCGAGCCAACAACAAGACTTGTGATTTGAGGCGCATGACATGCTAGCGCGAGTTTGATAGAAAGAAAGTAGATTTCATTGATCTATACCCCTTCCTGTTATCAAACGGGTAGCCGAGTACTCGCTCTAGAAATTGTTGATACTTCTTAATTTGATGGATTACTAATATCACATGATTTGTATTTCTTTACGCTTAAATTTTGGATTAATTTTACTGTCTTTATTATGTTTAAGGATACGTAATATTTAGGCCCCCATGTAATAAGTTCACTTCCGCGATAATGTTTGTCTTTACTATTTAATAAGCATGCTGTTTTATATTTTGAAACTAATTTGACTGTCCTCTAGTCTGGGGGGAACTACATGTACATGTAGTCATATTAGTTTCAAAATATTCAACATCTTACATGTACCTATATAGTTTTCTGGAAATTGAGATTCAGAGATTACAGAGATCGATTGATCCAATATGTGGGTGGAGCTTAGCTTGACATGGACGGGGCATAGCTAAAAGTGGAGTCACCCGTTATTATTTTGAGCTGTACTGTAGCTTGGCCATTAACCATTTAACCCTCGAATTTGTTCAAGAAAATTTAAATTTTCTCATAGAAAATGTCATTTGCAGACCAAGAGAGGACTATTTTTAGCTCACCTGGCCCGAAATGTCAAGTGAGCTTATGGTATGGCGACCGTCCGTTAGGGTGCATCAAACGCCCTTACTTTTTCTGATCAATCTGTCCATAGTCAAATTTTTTCACTATGATGGGCAAAAACACACATGCTATTTTTTTGCTTTTTCCAACATCATCTTGAGGTGCCTCCACATGCCTGAAATGCCACCCGAAATGGCATATATGGCATCTTAAGCTTAATCACTCTTATAGGATTAACCATCAATTGTATTGGGTGGAAACTCACCAAAGCACTATCTTATTAGTCCCCTACCGGTAAAACCGGGGGGGGACTATAGGTTTGCATTCTATCTGTCCGTCCGTCCGACTGTCCATCTGTCGCAGTTGGTTTTCCGCACTTTTTTTCGCAGTCGTTCAAGGTATTCAACTGAGAATTGGTGTATTGCTTTGTTATGAGAAGTTACAGACTAAGTTCGAGTTTCAGGCGTATACGTCAACCCCTTTCTAGTTAAGAAATACGAAAAATATCAGCTTTTCTGCACTTTTCTTTTGCACTCCTTCAAGATATTTAAGCGAAAATCGGTGCATCGCTTTAATAATATAAGGAGTTACAGAGCAAGTTCGAGTTTCAGTTTCATGGAGTTATGCCCCCTTTCGTCTTATGCAATACTTAAAATATTAGTTTTCCACACTTTTTTTCGCAGTCTTTCAAGATATTATAGTGAGAACTGCTACATTGCTTTGTTATGAGAAGTTACAGACCAAGTTGGAGTTTCAGGCAAATGCGTAAATATTTGATAGAGTTATGCCCCCCTTTCGTCATAAGAAATACGAAAAATGTCAGCTTCCCGCACTTTTTTCGCACTCCTTCAAGATATTTAAGCGATAATCGGTGCATCGCTTTAGTATAAGGAGTTACAGAGCAAGTTCGAGTTTCAGACATTATTGGCAATTTTTCATGGAGTTATGCCCCCTTTCGACTTATAAAATACAAAAAATATTAGTTTTCCCCCCCGCACCTTTTTTCGCAGTCTTTCAAGATATTATACTGAAAATTGATACATAGCTTTTTTATGAGAAGTTACAGACCAAGTTCGAGTTTCAGGTGTATGCGTAAATCTTTGATGGAGTTATGCCCCCTTTCAACTTAGGAAATATGAAAAATATCAGCTTTCCGTACTTTTTTTTCGCACTCCAAGATGTTTAAGGAAAAATCAGTTCCATCGCTTTAGTATAAGGGATAACAGAGCAAGTTCGAGTTTCAGACATTTTCGTCAATTTTTCATGGAGTTATGCCCCCTTTCGACTTATGAAATACAAAATATATTATTTTTCCGCACTTTTTTTCGCAGTCTTTCAAGATACATTATTATACTGAGAACTGCTACATTGCTTTGTTATGAGAAGTTACAGACCAAGTTGGAGTTTCAGGCATATCATATGCGTAAATCTTTGTTGGAGTTATGCTCCCTTTCGACTTAAGAAATACGAAAAATATCAACTTTCCGCACTTTTTTCGCACTCCAAGATATTTAAGCGAAAATCGGTGCATCGCTTTAGTGTATGGAGTTACAGAGCAAGTTCGAGTGTCAGACATTTTCGTCAATTTTTCATGGAATTATGCCCCCTTTCGACTTATGCAATATGAAAAATATTAGTTTTCCCGCACTTTTTGCAGTCTTTCAAGATATTATACTGAGAATTGCTACTCCTTCAAGATATTGAAGCGAAAATCGGTGCATCGCTTTAGTGTAAGGAGTTACAGAGCAAGTTCGAGTTTCAGGCATATTCGTCAATTTTTCATGGAGTTATGCCCCCTTTCGACATGCAATACGAAAAATATTAGTTTTCCGCACTTTTTTTCGCAGTCTTTCAAGATATTATACTGAGTATTGCTACATTGCTTTGTTATGAGAAGTTACAGACCAAGTTCGCGTTTCAGGCGTATGCATAAATATTTGATGGAGTTATGCCCCCTTTCGACCTATGAAATACGAAAAATATTGGTTTTCCGCCCTTTTTCTCGCAGTCTTTCAAGGTGTTCAACTGAGAATTGGTACATTACTTTATTATGAGAAACTACAGACCAAGTTCAGGTTTCAGGCATTTGCGTCATTTTTTGATGGAGTTATGTCCTCTTTCGACTTATGAAATACAAAAATTATCAGCTTTCAAGACTTTTTCCTTCTCCTTCACCATATATAACTGAGAGTTGGTTTATTGCTATGTTATGAGAAGTTACAGATCAAGTTCGAGCTTCAGCTGCTTTTGACAATTTTTAATGAAATTTTTGACTGTCAATCTCTAAAGATTTATATCACCAGGTAGGGGACATGTATTGCAAAGCAATACTTACAGAATACTTGTTGTTTTGAAAGATTGCTGTGAATTTGAACAAAATTGGATAACTACTTTCTGATTTATTCAGAATTTTTTGATTCATCAGATTTTCGGCTGCCATCTTTGATTTTTCGAGTTTTCCCAAAATTCTTTAAAAATCCTCCTTTTTAACAAGTAGCCCAATTTCAACGAAACTTTGGTTGAAGGATGCTATGGTTGTTGGTCTTGATGACTGCAGCATCACTCACATGGACAGTAAAATACATGTATGCGGATCAGAACTGCCAACGTGGAGACAAGTACTTCGCAGTTTAATGTTCCACATGGAAGATGGGAGATAGAACAAATGATCCAAACGAGATACTTACAAAATAGTGTTGGATCAAGTTAGAACTTTCTATGAGAAAGCATCAATACCTATGACAACTGAAGGCAAAGGTCTACAAGCTATACCATTGAAACAAAGACATCCTGAATGCACACAGAGACTATGAAAAACATTTCAGTTTTGGCCCAGAGAACGTTGAAGAATTAATGAAAAATGAGGAAAACAAGGCTTCCATAATATCCATGAAAATAGATCGCAAGGCTTCATTTGGGCGACACGATCTTGTGCTGTTTGGAAAAGTTAAGAGAAGACTGATAAGGGAGAAAACTGAGGCGAAAAGATATGAGTGATATAGGAGAGCAATCACTAGAGTTAATTATTCTTATGATAGTGACGACTCTGATGAGGATGTGGAACAGTTAGAGGAAGACAAAAATCTAGGTATAACAGAAGGCGTCCGAAGCCATCATCGTACAGCCAAGCTTGGCACAAATATGTTTATACCACATGATGTCTTTAAGAATCGACGCATGGTTGAGATAGCAATTCGTATTAAAATGACACCACCCAGCAATCTGTGTATACAGAGGTGCTCATGGGGGAAACTGGTGGCGACATCACTAAAGTATGCAATCGCAGATAAAGCGTAATGTCAGGTTGCAGCCAGCATTTCAGAATATGCCAAAGAAACTTCACTAGCAACTCTCCATTAGGATTCCAAGTTAATGCCAGTTACAGGTATCTGTAAGCAAAATTTGGAGGAACGCTTGACAGGTGTAGTTGGAAATTTTGAGGTGCGCTTAAATTACAAACCCGGTGACAAATCCAGTGGCGACATTATATCCAACTTGACAGCGAATCTACTTAAGGAGTGGAATTGTGTTGACATTGTAAATTTAACATTTGACACCACAGCCTTGAATACGGGACATATCAGCGCAGCTTGTGTCAAGATACAGCAAACCATTAATCGCATGCTCTTGTGGACAGGTTCTCAACACCACATTGGTGAAGTTATTCTTACACCTGTCTTTAATGATTTAAAGATAGAAGTTTCAAAATCGCCAGATGTTTCACTGTTCATGAGATTGCAATCGAATTTTGAACTTCTTCAATGTCACTGATCCCAACCAGAATTGTTTTTTCTGATAGTGATGTTGAGAAAGACGCTCTTGAACTGATACACCAATGTCAATCTAATGTGATACAAGTACAAGAGGTAGAAGTAGGAAAGCGCGATGACTACAAAGAGTTTATGGAACTGACTGTTCTATTCATTACCAGTCATACTCGTACTAATAACAAGGGGTACATGTTCAATAGGCCTGATATACCCCACAAGGCTTGTTGGATGGCCAAACTTCTTTACATTATCAAAATGTGTCTCTTTGAGGAGCACATTATGTCACTGCCACGGGGAACCATCACAACCAAACAACAGGTGAAGAAAGTTCGGGAATTTGTGATATTCTCCACTCATGTATATAGTTAGTTATAGTAGTTGTAGTAATTGGTGGATGACGTGTCCATGTGCTGTTGATGCTCCTTGGAAACGATCTGTTCTACCAACTACTCAAATATGCGACTGTCAATGCCACAATTTCTGCTAGTGCTGCAAAGGCATTTAAATGACAAACAACAATGTCCCAGCTGACGTCAAACAATCTATAGCAGCTGCACTGGTCAAATGTAAGACCATGTTTAACACCAGAGACCCGATATGGTACAGAATTTAGAAAGCTTTTGTTTCCGGAATTAGTTCATCAACAAAACTGTGTAACTTGGTAGGACAAGATTCGTGGTTCATGTTCTATGCTCTAAGACTGGAAAATTCATTCCTCACAGATGTCATTAATCCGCGAGACATGTCGTCATACATTACATCGATTGAGAATGTCAAAGCAATCAATGTCGTAAATGATTGTGCTGAACGTGGTGTTAAATTAAGTTCAGACTCCATCTGCAGCTAAATCAGAAATGCACTATCAAAATGTGCTGTAAGTAGTTGAAAAAACAGAAATTCGCTGCCCAACTTGCGTAAACGTACAAATTAGCTTCACATTAATAAACACTACTTATAAGTGACTTTATATTATCATTTTCGCATTAACTGAGACATATATGGTAATCCAGTCGTTCATTTTGGCTTGTTCTGTACTATGACACTTAGTAATGTGTCACTATCATGAAATTTTTGAACAAATTCAAATTTTAGAATACTCGAATCTGATTGGTCGAGTGGTAAATTGTTGATAAAATGTTACGGAATTAACCAATTGTGTTCAAATTTAAACTGGTGTATTAGACTAATGAGGTAGTACGCTAGTGCAAATTTCAAGTCAATCATACTAGTAGTTCACAATTTATTGACAATTTTGTTACAAAAAATGCTATATAGGCAATATATGGTAATTCGAGTGTGCGGAGGTACCTCAAGACAATGTCAAATTTTTTTTTTCAATTACATATATGTTTTATACCATGTTTTGAAAAAAATAAGACTGGGTACAGTTCTGAAAGAGTAATTTTTAAAAACTATGGGCCATTTGATGCACCCTACCGGCCGTCATCTGTCCGGTGTCCGTCCGTCGTCCGGCCATCAACTTTTGCTTAAAAACGCTACTCATTAACCGCGTGGCAGATTTCAACATAAGTTGGCTGGAAGGACCCTAATGGGGGTAGGCTTCAGAACTTGTATACAGAATTTTGATTAGTCAATTTTTTCGGTGGTGGGCTTGAATTTTCCGAAAAAAGGCAGGAAATCATTTTAAAATGTTACTCCTCATTAACTGCTTGGGCAATTTCAACCAGGCTTAGCTGGGAGGCCAGTACGCTGGTATGTGTCAGAACTTGTATACAGAATTTTGATTGGTCAATTTTTCAGCTATCATCTTGGATTTTCTGAAAATTTCTGGAAATCACTTAAAAGCCTGCTCGATAACCGCTGGGCTGATTTCAGTCAAACTTGGATGGAAGAACCCCTAGCGTGGTATGCTTCAGAACTTGACTTTTCCAAAAATGGCAGGAAATCGTTTAAAACGCTACTCCTCATTAACTGCTTGAGCAATTTCAACCAGAGTTGGCTGGAAAGATGCTAGGCTGGTAGTTTTCAAAACTTGCGGGGAAGGATCCTATGACAGTAGGCTTCAACATATTAAACGAGAGTCTTGATTGTTCAATTTTTTGTGGCCATCTTGGATTTTCTGAAAATCATCCATATCTATTTAAATGTAAATGGTTTAACCGCCAATGGTCCAGGTGTCAGTTTATCTAATAAAGAGACACGCGCGAGCGTATTCAGCAGGAAAACATGTCCTAGAACCAATTACAAATATAGCGTGTACATGTACTAAAGGTAATTTCAGCGAAAAACTTTCGGTATCTGACTTGTTTACTATTCATTCATACACAGGGCTCTGTTAGCCATGGAGTGATGGACGTATACACAGTTGACTTATCGATTGCCAAAATTGAAACAGCAGAACTCAGAATTCCTGTTCTGCACGTTTTCAAACTTGTATTTCTTGCTTATTTCTTACTGTACAATGTATACTCACACAATTTATATGTGCGAGATGGATATTGATTGTGTTTCAAATATGTTGTATAAATGGCTATTAAAATTGCGTTTGCATACAGTAGGGCATAATTTAGAATTTGATATTTACATAGCATGTATTGCTATGCAAATTATAAATTGTATAGTTGTCGACAAAAATGTATAGAAGTAAACCTTTTACGGATAAATTACCTTTTATATCAATCTCAGAGCAAACAAACAGGAAAGCTGTTGAATATTTTGAAATTAATATGATTGGAAGCCATTGCTGCCTAAGGCCTAAGGCAGCAATGGCTTCCATTCATATTAATTTCAAAATATTCAACAGAATATGCTATACATACATGACATAGTACAGAATTTACTTTTTCAGGGATTTGTTGTTGAAAGTGTTAATAATAGAATTTAAGAAAATCAACTAAATTGCAATCCCGTAAAAATTTTGCATAGCAGATATAGCTATGCATGTTGCAGAATGTATAGCAAATGCCTAAATATGTGTAGCAAATTGAGATGCGATACCAGATAAATTATGCCCTGTAGACTTTAACTACATGTAACGTTTGTCTGGTTTTGTTTTTATTTAAATTTATGAGCTGTACTGAGGAGCTAGCTACATGTACAATGATGGCTTGTAATTTCGGATGACTCGCGTACTGATGGGGTTTGCCTCTGTTTTACAGCCAAGGAACCTGACCGCCTCGCTGAAGAACGACCTTTAACACTCATATCTGCTAAAAATTCCTTCTGCAGTGGTCGTGAGAATATGTTCATTTGCGGACCAAGAGAAGACTATTTTTTTGCTCTGCAAATGGACATTTTCTATGAGAAAATTTAAATTTTCTTAAACAGATTTGAGGGATAAAGGGTTAAGGACTCTGATGTCAAAATTTTCAAATTAAATTAAAAGGTTAACTTGTGTTAATTTTTCAACAGATTTGGTTGAAGATGTTGCTGTCATAAGCAGAAACATCATCCACCAAAATTGTTGAAAAATGTACACCAGTTTTTTGCTATTGACACTGTAAAAGATAGAATATTGACATCAGAGTGGTAAGGGTTAACCATTTAACCCTTGAATTTGTTCAAGAAAGTTTCAACTTTATCATAGAAAATGTTGATTTGCAGACAAAGCATATAATATTCTTGAAAATTTACCACTGGAATGACTGGCTCAGATATCTGAGCCAGTCATTCCAGTGGCAAATTTTCAAAAATAGTGTTCTTTTACTCTGCAAATCGACACTTCTCAATACCACTGCTGAAGCCGTTTTTGGCTGATATGAGGGTTAAAAGGTTAATAGACGAGATAAAAATTTACTTAAATTTATGAGCTGTACTGAGGAGCTACATGTACAATGATGGCTTGTAATTTCTGATGACTCGCGTACTGATGGGGTTTGCTTCTGTTTTACAGCCAAGGAACCTGACCGCCTCGCTGAAGAACGAGCACAGATTTTATCTGAAACGCAGGACCTGGCCTTCCAAAACTATAAGACGTTTATTCAGACTGCGGAATGCTCAAGGGAGATATTTGAAGATGTATGTTTATCTTAACAATAACATGTTAACCTATAACCCTTTGACACTCATATCAGCTTAAAATATCTTCTGCAGTGGTCGTGAGAAATGTCCATTTGCAGACCAAGAGAAGCCATCATCCACCAAAATTGTTTTTTTTGGCTATTCACGCAGTAAAAGATAGAATATTGACGTCAGAGTGGTCAGGTATAATAGTCAAGATTAGTTAAGAAAAACAAAATGTTTGCTTCGTGAATGTTGATATAAAGGCCAATAGAAAAGTATTTTTGACAATTTACCACTGGCATGACTGCAGTCGCTGGCTCGATTATTAAAAAAGTCCTCTTCACCAGCAAATTTCCGAAGATGATTACAGAAGGCAGTATTGTCCTGCTTGTCCATTAAAGTGTTGGTTAATCAGAGATTTTGCATTTGTATGGATGACAGAAGTGAAAACTTTGATTTTGGTAAAAAAAATGTAAATTTTCCTATTGAAAATGTCCGATTTACAGACCAAGGGAAGAGTATTTTAGAAAATTTGCCCCTAGAATAATTGGCTTGGTTATCGAGCCAGTGATTTCAGTGGTAAATTTTCAAAAATGGTCTTCTCTTGGTCTGCAAATGGACATTTGGAATGAAAAAATCGAAATTTTCTTGAACAAATTTAAATGTTAAAGGATTAAAGTGTTGGTTAATCAGAGACTGCATTTGTATGGGTGACGGAAGTGAAAGCTTAACAAATAATGGTGGTCCTTTAAGACAATAGGTCAAAAGACCCTACTACATAGAGAAAGGTATTTTCAGTGATTGCGGACCCCTCGGAGTTGAGCAACATTTTCTAGTTTTAAGCTGTTGTTGCTTGTATGTCAACACCATTCACACATGCACATGTGTACTTGACAATACACACCCTTCATGGTTCTGCTGCAAGCATTTATTTTCTGTTTATTTTTACGAGCTTACTTCGATACAAACGGGCTTGCCCAAATTGGTGTAACATATTTTTTCGTTCACGCAAAGTTTACGCAAGTATTTCTTATGCAACCTATTTTCTTCTCCCACATTTTCTTGAATAGTACATGTATATTTTCTATATAAATGTTTTTTTAAATGGCTGCCCATACAATAAGGTTTACCTAAAACAAATTTGCTTTTAAACACCAAAATGTGTTACACAGATTTCCGATTTGGACAGGCCTGATATGAAAGCCAATTTTCTTAATAGTTTCAGATTATTGAGCGCCATGTGGAGGCGATATTGGACAAGCTACCGGGATTCTCCAGCGAATGTAATGGCTTCCTCAAAAAGGCACAAGACATTACTTGCAGGTACATGTAGGATTAGGCTTGCACAGTTGTGATTAAATTGAAAATTGGGATTATTTAATTTAATTGTGAAGTTATATTATTAAAGACTAAATTAATAAGATTAATAATTTCTGCATAAAATATTTCCAAACCTACCATTTAACAAATATTGAATTTGATTGATCACAAAAATTTACATTTTCTTCAGCGAAACTCGAGCCAGTCATTCCAGGGATACATTAAAAAAAATAGTCTTCTTGGCCCGCAAATGGGCCTTGCTAATCATTGTTGCCGCTTTCGTCGTTCATATGCTTTTATTGTTATGTACATTTGTACATGTATGGGTAATTTGTACACAGGCTGATTAATCGAGTAATCATTATTTAATTCTTAAATAATTTATTCGTGATCGCTCAAACATGTCAAAGCAATAATTGCACAAGCCTAATGCATCAAGGCATCAGCAATACAGATGAGCGAGACATTTAATTCGGTAGAACTGTCGTTGAGTTTAGGCTCAGAGGTCAAGGTAATAAAAATACATGTAGTGTATGCATGCGGTTACATTACGAATCCTTTGAAATCTGAATACATGTTGCTTTCATTGCAGTTGGAAGATGAACTCACTGACATTACAGAAGCACACTCAGCTGTTGGAGATATTGGAGGTACCTCAGTTGATGGACACGTGCGTGAGAAATGGTTACTACGACGAGGCGCTGGAGCTGGCCCATCATGTGCGACGATGGGAGAAGAAACATCAGAATATACCCGTCATTGTGGTACAGTCACAATAACCGTGCGACTGCTGAATTTTTGCAGACACCATATTCGAGGGGTTATACATGTATCGCTTGACCGGCTAGATATTTTGAAAACAATTTGACGGAAAGTTGTTGGTGGCTAAGCCAGCAATGAGCATTACATAATAAAAAATGTAATGCATTGGAACCTATATGTACATGACATCTGACACACACTATCGCTTGCGGAGACAAAATGGTGGCGAACACTGTTCAACATTTACGTGATATTGCAAAGCAGATAATTGTGATAGAGTGACCGGAATGTGACAAAATCTGAATGATATAGAATCTATAAACCATAATCTATCGGTGCGATTAGCATCCCTTTGACAGAGTTTTTTCATGATTTTGAAAAAAATCTCAAATTGGAAAATTCTGAAAATTAATTTAGTCAACACAGAACATTTCATAAACATATTCAGGCATCAATGGGTTAAATATGTCACTGGTTAGCTGACATAAAAATCAAAAAAACATAAGTCCATCAGATCACGACATAGCAATCCAAATGACTTTCGGCGTCCGGTGTGACAAGAATTAGGTAAATGTTAAATTTTTTCAATGGATATTTAATTCATCAAGGATTTATCCAATCTTAATAAAACCGTACGAATTTGATCTATACCAGCATTGCATCTAGTCTCCATCATAACTGAAATAACTAAAAAAAAAATTCTCATACTTTTACGGGGCTTGGACTTCCCTTATACTGCACCAAGAATTAGATAGATTTTAGAGTTTTTCTATAGCGATTTAATTCAATAAGGGCTTAACCGATGCCAATACAACTTTACTGATTTGTTCTATATGCACTACTTTCATCCAGTCTCCATCGTACATGTGTACATGCAATGACTGTGATTTTTAAATTTTTCCATACTCTTACAGGATTTGGACTTAGAATATTTTTTGTGTGATTTATATTATGCTTAAGCCAAGAATTAGAAAAATTTAGGACTTACCTCGGTCTTGCCTGATGCAATTACTATTGATTTAGTATGGTTCCAATTGGTATTAATCACGCAGATTGGTAATCCCCACATGCTTTCTGGCAGTACAGAAGAATTAGAAGAATGTTAAAGTTTTTCAGTTGACATTTAATCTGTCAAGGACTTATCCAATCCCATTAAGACTTTGCAGTTTTGGTCTATACCATCAGTGCATTCAGTCGACATGACAAATGCATGATAATGAATACTATTTATTTAATTTTTTCCATATTTTTACCGGGTTTGGACTTAGTTTATGTTTGTGTGATTTATATCCTGCTTAAGCCAAGAATTACTTGCACATGTCGAACTTGAGAAAGCTTTCCAATGGACCTTTCCATTGTTATCTATGCTCCGCCCATCACTAGCTAAGCTCCACCCACACCTCGCCATTTTGGGATTGATCAATCCCCGAATGCCCTAGCCATCAATTTCCTGAAAACCATGGCAGCAACAGCACCCAGGCAAATTAGTTTCAAAATATTCAACAGCATATTTATTAAATAGTAAAAGCAAACAGTTTGTACAACAACGCATAGACCGTCTTCAAATACGCGTTCGTGACGTACTTATCGACATCTTTCATGAAGTCATTCATTATGATGTCATTCTACACATAACGCAGTTCATTATGACGTCATATGATGGGTGGGTACTCTGGAAAGGTGAATTGTCTTAATTTATCAAGGGCATGTCTGATCCCAACGAAACTACAGATTTGTTCTATATCATCATTGCGTTCAGTTTGCAGCAAAATTAAAACGATTTTAAGTTTTTTCCATACTTTTATGTGCTTTGGACTTAATTTAATTAACCCTCGAAGTTATTCAAAAAATTTCAATTTCTCAGAAAATGTCCATTTGCAGACCATGAGAAGAGTATTTTTGAAATTTTCTCACTAGAATGGCTGTCTCCGTTATCGAGCCAGTCATTCCAGTGATAAATTTTCAAAAATTGTCCTCCTTTGATCTGCAAATGGACATTTTTCAAGACCAGTGCCGAGCCTGTTTTTGGCTGATATGAGTGTTAAAGGGTTAATATAATAATCTATGAAATATGCTTGTTTATGATAAATTTAAATACATTGATCCATCGTCGACTTCTGGGCACATTTTTCAGAATATCGTTAATGAAGTCAAGAATTCAATGGAACTTATGCTTAATCAACTCTTGCAACAGCTTCATAGCAACATTCAACTAGCCGCGAGTCTACGTGTAATCGGCTACCTGCGGTCGATGGGTGCCTTTACTCAAGCTGAGCTCAGAGTCAAGTTTTTACAGGTAGTTTACACATGTATGTATTCTCTAATCTGTACACTACATTGGCGATTACATTTTTGCTCTTTTTGAAAATAAACCATATATTTTCATATTTAACGGCTTTATTTCTAATTTTATCTTTCTCCAATAACCACAATAATAACTACATGTAGTTTGTTTCATTTCATTTTGAAATCTTGAAACCGTACATGTACAATTATATATACAACCCAATGCAAATGCATTTCCATTTAAATACTTCCCATGATTTTAAGTTTCAATTATTTCCATTTGAGGATTTTAAATTTAAATTATTTGCATTTGAGGATTTTAAATTAAAATTATTTGCATTTAAGGATTTTAAATTTAAGTTATTTGCATTTGAGGGTTTTAAATTTAAATTATTTGCGTTTGAGGATTTTAAATTTCAAGTATTTGTACTTGATGATTTTAGATTTCAATTATTTAATTTTGATATTTTAAATTTGAAGTATTTGCATTTGAGGATTTTAAATTTGAAGTATTTGCATTTGACGATTTGAAAATATTTTCAAATGTGAAATATCATACATGTCATATGTATCTGAGGAATTTACAATTTAATGAACATTTTTGAGTATTTTGAAATTAATTGTACTGGGAGCTGTTATCGTTCAACAGCTTACCTTGAAATTTAGATTCAGGGAATTCAGGTTCCAAGGTTTCAAATCGATTCTAACATGTATAAACAGTGTGCGGAGCTTAGCTAGAAGGGAACCCCTCTATTCTGGCTGAAGTGTGCTCGAGCGCTTGCTTTGATGAGTCTAGAGTAAGCTGTTTGAGAGCTCGCCATTAATTAATGGGGGAATGCTGTTCTATCCGTGCCCTGCCCATCTTTAGCTAAGTTTTCAGAAAACTATACATGTAAACTGTTGAATATTTTGAAACTAATGTGAGTGGGTGCAGCAACAGTGCCCAGTCAAATTAGTTTAAAAATATTCAACAGCATGTTTATTAAATAGTAAAGACATACAGTTCGTACAACAACCCTTAGTCCATCATAAAATTACGCATTCACGATGAACTTAGCTATGTCATTCATGATGTATTTGATTATGACGTTAACATATATGTGTGTCACATAGTTGATAATGATGTCATATGATTTATGGATAAATTGTAATCATCCATTTTTGCTATGATGTACTTTAATTTTGTTTCAGTCTCGCGATGCTTGGTTTCAAACTATCCTCGATGTCATTCCAAAAGATGACCGTATGTATCTATCCCCTGTTTCACAGGCGTACATGCACCGATATGATTGTGCATATATATATATATATATATATATATATATATATATATATATATATATATATATATATACCGAGCGAGTGCGTATATACCGAACGACCCAGCCTAGGAATTTTCTCATTGGTTGAATAGTGCGGCCGTTAACCTTTTAACCCTCATATCAGCCAAAAACAACCTCTGCAGTGGTCTGGAGAAATATCCATTTGCAGACGAAGAGAAGACTATTTTTGAAATTTTCAAAAATAGTCTTCTCTTCGTCTGCAAATGGACATTTTCTATGAGAAAATTAAAATTTAAAAAAATAAATTCGAGGGTTAAAGGGTTGTATATGGATTGGAGAAATGTGTCAGAAGAGAACATGCTGTCTCACTCTGTCTCACGCTGTCTCACTCTGTCTCACGCTGTCTCACTGTATGTACGCTCAATCACATAGGTACAAGCATAGTGTCAATGTAATTATGCCACTAACCTAGTGCATATTTTGAAACAAAACAACTGGACGTAAGTGCTGCCTAAGGACTGGAAAATCAGATTGAGAAAATAAGATTGAAAATATGAAATTGTGATCTAAAATATTTAGTTTATACTCCTAATACTCAACAATGACTAATCAAATATCAAAGAAACTATTAGTTCATTTAGACAACACGCTATCGATGCTATTACGCAAGACATATACTGTATTTTATTGCAAATCTTTTTTATATATTCTACAGCATACACTCATATTACGAAGACGATAGAAGCCAGCCGTGTTCATTTGTTTGATATAATCACACAATATCGGGCGATATTCTCCGACGACGATCCGATACTCTCGACGATGACTAATGATGGACCGAATGAGTCAGCCCTGTTCCATGGATGGGTGGTTCGCAAGGTGTGGTAACAGTATAGAATTTAGGTTTAATCTCTATAGCAATGCCCCCACCCCATCCATTTTAAAACTTATGATTAAGGCGTTCATGTCAAAGCCAGCTAAAACTGGCCTCTCCAGTGGTCCTGAGGAATGTCTATTTGCAGGTCATGAGAAGACTATTTTCGAAAGTATACCACTGGAATGCATGACTCAATAGCCAAGCCAGTCATTCCAGTGGCAGATTTTTAAAAATAGTCTTCTTTTTGCCGGCTAATGGATATTTACTAAGCAAAGATTTGTGTCTTAGTCAATCCTGAGGATTAACCTTTTACTGATGAATTCCCAAGATATCATTTTCAAGGCAACTACATTAAAACTGTTGAATATTTTGAAATT